>OZ025259.1:10005274-10127722 GCA_964019135.1 Arenicola marina | reverse complement strand
GCAGTGGAGGAGCGGGGGGGGGGGGGTTTACGTAACAGGCCCAAGGTGCAGGTGAACGATTTGGGGGGGGGGGGGGGGGGGCGGAGGAGGTACATATTTACAGCACAGGGAGTCTTAACATCTTAAAAATACTTTTACTCAAGTGACGGGTGGAAAGAGCTCGCTATGCAACTTTAATTAATTGTGATGCTTCCGTCATCATCTCCTCTGTCTTTGACTGATCACAGCGAACCCACAACGTCTTTATTGAGTTTGGTATATTAGTTACAGACGCCGAACACGATTCAATCCCACGAACCAATCACCAAGTCTCCTGTACACATGTAAATTACTCCACATAAAATACCGCTTCAAATACTTCATGACCATTAGCCTTGACAAGGAAAACACCGTGACGTTGTTGCTAAAGAAAACCCCCAGGGCATCACGCCAGGAAGAACCAGACATTGGGAATCCCCCATCTGTCCGTCCAGCACCACTTACCAACGCCCATGCCCTCGCTACCCCTACTCCCAACCTTAAAACATCCAGCTCTCCCTTCTACCCTGGCCCACGTACGTGCACTCCACCCCTTCCTTTCACCTCTACACACACCCCCATCGACCCCGCCCCCCCCCGCCCGCCCCCCCCCCCAACCTCGGCCCACGCCCCAAGTCCTGGCCAGACCACCACACCACTTTGAAGGAGGAACATCATATTGCATGCAATTGCATGAATATCCGAACGCTTGCCGGATTCCTTGCACTTTCATGAAATAAACTGAGACGTACAATCTGACCTCCCTCCCCAACACCTCTCGACGCTTCTTTTCGAGCAAGACACCTTTCTGGCAATTATCACTAAGAACGAAAAGAACTGTCCTGGCTGGAGTGAAATTCCATAGTAGCTACCCTAATTTTTCGACCTTGTAATATCGCAAAATGTCCCTTATGTGGGGTGGGTGGAGTGGGGGGATACAACCACCCACGCCACCCGCCTTTGGGTGGAGATTGGGTCGGGGCGCACGTGTCGCCGGCGGCCAGAGCTTGTTAGGGACAGGTGTATCCCTTGTCCCTGTACCACACGAGTAATAGTCACCCCGAGTGGAATGTCCAGAGTGGGGAGGGAGGGAGGGAGGGACCGGGGTAGGTAGATAGGTAGGCAGAGTGGGGGGTAGGGGTGACAGAGAGAAAGAAACCTAGGGACCGAGAGAGGGAGACAGAGAGAAGGACAAAGACAGACAGAGAGGAAGGGGTGGGGACGGGGGGAAGGGGGAGGGTGCTTGAGTAGGCCTGTAGCGCACGGGGGTATGTGAGCGACAGAGAGAGATGGGAAGGGTGCTACATGAGTCACAAGCAGTGCCCATACGGTGGCGACGTCTCTCGGGCGGTGTGGGAGGTTCACGCACGAGTGGACACACGCCAGACATCTGACGAAAAAAAGGTAAAATCACACGCAAAACAAACGCGAAGCCGATCTATCATTGGCATCGAGAAGAGAATAACATAACGTTATTTGGGACGGCGAACCAGTGGCAGTCAGCCAAGTGTTCTTGGTACCACTGCTGAATCAAATATAACCCTGTCGTGCTGAGAAAGAGAATGCTATGTCTTGTGATCCTCTGGGCTGTTATTTACGATGCCGTAGCAAGATTATCAACCCGTAATAAAAAAAGAACGTCGATCCATGGGGTTACCTCAAACATGCGAGTCTTTGTTGGTAACAGTAACTCTCCGGTACCGTTACAATGCAGGGGGTTGGGGGCAATATGTCCCACGTCCAGGTAACAAGGTTCGAACCCGTGGTGTATTGATCTGGAGCTCAGCCTGCTTACAATCGAGCTTGGGAGGGCCCCTCGATTTTAGAGGGAAAACAATGTTCGTTTGTCAATCTAGTAACAAATTATGCCTAATCCTCTAATGGGGTAAGGCCATATCGTCACAATGGAAGGATCGATGCAGAAATTAAGGAGCCATGTATTGTGACGGGGTAACCACCTCTCATTTATGGGGTCTCTGTACTGAACAAATGGACATTTGAACGGGCGGGGTTCGATCCACGCACCGGTGGTTGTGACTGACAAAACAGAAAACGACCGCTGCCATGGCGCCTTGTTTATGTAAGAGGGCCAGGCTAGTAACATAAAAGGAACGTGGGTAGCCTATACCTCCAGCAAACGACGCATTCGCAACGTGACATCTTTCACCCATTAAGAAGAGCATTGCTGACACACACTCAATCGAGTTTTAGAGTGTTGATGCATGAAGATAGCACAGCGCTGCCTACTCTAGCGGAAATGCCAGCCCAGTAATAGCCATCGACCAGCAGCAGACACCAGACAGGGAAGTCCCACTGGTTGGCAGTCTTCCGCAGGGTCGGATCGAGAAATGCTGGATAGGGTGGGCCGGTTTCAGGGTCGGATCCAGATATGCTGGATTAGGGGGGTGGGGGGGGGGGTGGCCGTTTAACGGGACGGATCCAGATATGCTGGATAGGGGAGCCGCTTTCGGCATTGAAATATTACCATTGATTTTGCGACATTGTATAAAGATGAAGACTAAATAAAGCAAGGGAAGCCAGCTTTCAGAAACAAAGAATGACCAAAACCAGATCCTGAAACATGACGAGTGGCGTGTTTATATGTTGACCTAGGTGTGTGTGTGTTGGGCAGATGTGCCGTGTCATAAAGCCTGCCTCTAGGCCGCGTGATTCCAGATCTCCCTCCCCCGCCTCAAACATCTATTTTGAACCATATGCGTAACGTCTCCACAATGACGTCATGGTGACGTCATCATGTGAGGGCGGGCCCAGTTGACTGGACATGACGTCATCCGCCTCGTGAGTGTGGTTTCGCTTGGGGCGCTTTCGGGTCGACAGCGGGCATCATCATAATAGGGAGCAACAATATGGATGTGCGGAGGGACGGTGGCAGGGTCAGAGAGGTCACACCCACACGCCCGCCGTCTACAGCCATTGAAACGAAAAACTTACAGACCGAGACATTAATGGCCCAGCCCCACGTACCATTGCAAGGTTGGAGAAAGGTGAGAGTGGAGGGGTAGACGGAGGGTACAGAGGGACACACAAGTAGTCTTTACAAGAGGCATAGTATAGCATACACACATGCATTGATAAGTCGGTTGGTATGTGTTGTTCCCTAGCTCTGGCTACAGTTTAATACAGGATCTAACACACGCGGGGTCCTATACAGGACGCACTTTCAGACGTGGATCTGAACATTTCATCAGGATCCCGAGCACATGGATCGGACGTATTTCCCGATTACTCTCTGACCAAACAACAGCTTTCACAGATCCAGAATTCCATTTTTTTTTTTCATAAACGGTTTCCATATACCACACAGCCGTTCATTGTAACATCGAGACATTATTTACACATTCAGTGGGAGCATTGTGAGCCAGAAAGACCGCATCATCCATCAAGTTAGCAAAATTTCCCGACTCTTCCCTGATCCTAAATAGAAACAAACAATTTTTTTCTGACGTTCTCACGAAACTAGTTAGTAACCTTGAACATGTCTACGCTGGCAAATCTCCCGCGGGAATCAACCACTAATGCACTGAGTGCTCCAGGCAAAGACATCACACACAATAGGCAAAAACATGGCACAAGTCTTTAGGCAATACATGTACTTTCAAAAACCATACGGCCCATCCACCCACTCACCCATCCCCCACCCCAGTTCAGTCCGCCTACCACCCCCCCCCCCCCCTTCCTCCACCTTTACCCACACACCCTAATGATCTCATCCGTTCCCGGACACAAGTAAAACACGGACTGTTATCCGCCAGATCCGGAATGCATGTTATTAGGCCAGTACCCGATGCGCCGGACGCAGCACAGGGGGCGTGTAAAGTACTCAAACATACAGGACATATTATAACACTTTAAAATCACACCCAAGGGGTGGACCCATTGCACATTTATGGGATGCCGATAATGAAAGTACTAATCAAAGAGGCCATCCTACTTAAAGGGGCAATATCAAAGAGGCCATCCTACTTAAATGGGCAATATCAGAGGCCAGCATATTTAAAGGGGCAATATCAAAGCGGCCAGCATACTTAAAGGGCCAATCTCAAATAGGCCGGCCTACTTAAAGGGGCAATATCAAAGAGGCCATTCTACTTAAAGGGCAATATCAGAGGCCAGCATAATTAAAGGGGCAATATCAGAGGCCAGCATACTTAAAGGGGCAATCGCAGAGGCCAGCATACTTAAAGGGGCAATCTCAAAGAGGCCAGCATACTTAAAGGGGCAATCTCAAATAGGCCGGCATACTTTAAAGGGGCAATCTCTAGCAGGCCGGTCTACTTAAAGGGGCAATCTCGTTCGGGCCTAATAAAGGTTGACCCTGTATTGTGTGCCCGGGCCCTATAAAGGTTGGCCCTGTAGTGTTTGACCCTTGGCTGATCCTGTAGTGTGTGTCCGGGTCTCATAAAGGTTGACCCTGTATTGTGTGACCGGGCCTTATAAAAGTTGACCCTGTAGTGTTTGACCCTTGGCTGATCCTGTAGTGTGTGTCCGGGCCTATAAAGGGTTGGCCCTGTAGTGTTTGACATTTGGCTGCCCCTGTAGTGTGTGTCCGGGCCCTACAAAGGTTGACCCTGTAGTGTGTGTCCAGGCCCTATAAAGTGGCCCTGTAGTGTGTGTTCGGGCCCTATAAAGGTTGGCCCTGTAGTGTGTGACCCTTAGCTGCCCCTGTAGTGTGTGTCCGGGGCCCTATAAAGGTTGACCCTGTAGTGTGTGTCCGGGCCCTACCAAAGGTTGGCCCTGTAGTGTGTGTCCGGGCCCTATATAGGTTGGCCCTGTAGTGTGTGTCCGGGCCTTATAAAGCTGTAGTGTTTCCCCTTGGCTGCCCCTGTAGTGTGTGTCCGGGCCTTATAAAGGTTGGCCCTGTAGTGTTTCCCCTTGGCTGCCCCTGTAGTGTGTGTCCGGGCCTTATAAAGGTTGGCCCTGTAGTGTTTCCCCTTGGCTGCCCCTGTAGTGTGTGTCCGGGCCTTATACAGGTTGGCCCTGTAGTGTTTCCCCTTGGCTGCCCCTGTAGTGTGTGTCCGGGCCTTATAAAGGTTGGCCCTGTAGTGTTTCCCCTTGGCTGCCCCTGTAGTGTGTGTCCGGGCCTTATACAGGTTGGCCCTGTAGTGTTTCCCCTTGGCTGCCCCTGTAGTGTGTGTCCGGGCCTTATAAAGGTTGGCCCTGTAGTGTTTCCCCTTGGCTGCCCCTGTAGTGTGTGTCCGGGCCTTATACAGGTTGGCCCTGTAGTGTTTCCCCTTGGCTGCCCCTGTAGTGTGTGTCCGGGCCTTATAAAGGTTGGCCCTGTAGTGTTTCCCCTTGGCTGCCCCTGTAGTGTGTGTCCGGGCCTTATAAAGGTTGGCCTTGTAGTGTTTCCCCTTGGCTGCCCCTGTAGTGTGTGTCCGGGCCTTATACAGGTTGGCCCTGTAGTGTTTCCCCTTGGCTGCCCCTGTAGTGTGTGTCCGGGCCTTATAAAGGTTGGCCCTGTAGTGTTTCCCCTTGGCTGCCCCTGTAGTGTGTGTCCGGGCCTTATACAGGTTGGCCCTGTAGTGTTTCCCCTTGGCTGCCCCTGTAGTGTGTGTCCGGGCCTTATAAAGGTTGGCCCTGTAGTGTTTCCCCTTGGCTGCCCCTGTAGTGTGTGTCCGGGCCTTATACAGGTTGGCCCTGTAGTGTTTCCCCTTGGCTGCCCCTGTAGTGTGTGTCCGGGCCTTATAAAGGTTGGCCCTGTAGTGTTTCCCCTTGGCTGCCCCTGTAGTGTGTGTCCGGGCCTTATACAGGTTGGCCCTGTAGTGTTTCCCCTTGGCTGCCCCTGTAGTGTGTGTCCGGGCCTTATAAAGGTTGGCCCTGTAGTGTTTCCCCTTGGCTGCCCCTGTAGTGTGTGTCCGGGCCTTATAAAGGTTGACCCTGTAGTGTTTCCCCTTGGCTGCCCCTGTAGTGTGTGTCCGGGCCCTATAAAGGTTGACCCTGTAGTGTGTGACCCTTGGCTGCCCCTGTAGTGTGTGTCTGGGCCCTATAAAGGCCGGACCCCGACATGTCCAAGCCTTTGAAGGCTGACCCCGCCATGTGGCAGGCTGACCCGAGCAGAGGCCAGTCACCACGACACGACGAGGGTCGCAGTAATGAAGCAATCAGGCTAGAAAGTTCGGGCCCCCCTCAGCTGACCACACTGACCGCATATGTATGACATGGATAGGACATAAACCATACGGACTGAAAACAAGGCTCAATCGTAACGCATAATATAAATACATAGATATAAGTTCGCCCAATACATCCCTCTACAGGTTTTCTACAAGGACACGTATAACCGGCCGAGCCATTTAGATGCATCGCACCGCCCCCCCCCCCCCGCCCTCATGTCGTCATAGCAACACCTCGCGCGGACCTCGCAGGGCATGACGTCCGGCCGTCCAGGTGTGGGTGGCAGGGACGTGAGTGGCGCTGGGAGCAGGGGGGCGCAGGGGGGCGGAGGGGGGCGCAGGGGGGCGCAGGGGGGCGGAGGGGGGCAGTAGGTCACAGCTGATTCATTCTGCAGTGATGTCATGCTTCGTGAACACCAATTACTATGACAGTCTTGGGTGGAGAGGTCTTACACGAACCCGAAACAACTGTTGACAAATACGCACACGGACGGGACTCCGCCCTGTGGTATGCCGCTGTATATTTATATATAATTTATATATGTATATATATATATATATATATATATAGCTACAGTGGTAGTAGCAGCCGGATCAGCGTGTGACCTCGCGTAAAACAACACTGTGCTGCGCAAATAGGTTCAACCCCAAATCTCCCAACATAGCGTCCATACCAATATACATTAATTGCCCCCAGACACTGATATTGCTATTTATAAATGAAGTGGCAAATCAATTGTCATAAAGAGATATTTAGAGACTTTCTTCACAAGGTATAGAGTGTATTTGTGCATTTGGGTTTTGGTATGCATGACAGATAAATTCTATATTAATTAAGTAGCAAATCATCATTGTCATAAAGATTATATATTTGTCCAAATACATACCAAATAGGCATGACAAAAAGTCGAGGAGTTTCAGAATTTTAACAATATGTTGACAGGCACACAAACAGAAACCTATTTGGTATGCATCTGGGGAATGTATTAGTTTGTTTTATTCGTCGTAAAGATAAAGGACTCAAGTATCAGATGAATAATAAATCATCCTTTCGTCCACAGTGTGTGATGGGAGTTCAGAACCAAAGTAAAGAGCGCCACCAAGTTAGTCAGCAAAGGGGGGTGTGGGGGGTGGAGGGGGGGGGGGGGTACGTGGCAACGATTAGTCAGCAGCTCTGTCGTGATAGTATCAAGACATGTACCTCCAAAGAGTGACACAGATAATTCCCTTATCAGTGATGAGATATATATATGTATGTAGGTCAGGGTTCACTTGACCTTGGTGGATAAAAGTGGATAAAGAGTATTTTCGTGAGGGTAGTTTGATTACTCATCAAACACCTCTGCATGCACACAGTGCACCAGACTAACTGTCCAGAGCGAGTCACACTTACCCGATATGACAATGCAGGTATCCTTGGCTCTTCTCTTCATCGCCTTGTATGCTGCATCAGCGATAGCAAAGATGTGCGGTGGCCGCTCGTAGATTTCGCGGCCTCTATACATATCCACATAGCTCTTGTCATAAATGTTCATTTGCCGGTAAGGATTCACTGAGACCACCACTTCTCCAATGTATGTATAGATTTTACCCTTTTCAAACCTGAAATAACATAAACAGAGATCTTATAGACCAGGGCAATGGGGTAGATGGTATCATACAATGCAAGGTATGACATACATAACAGCTGATAGAGATGGTATCATACAATGCAAGGTATGACATCCACAACCGCTGATAGAGATGGTATCAACAATGCAAGGTATGACATCCATAACAGCTGATAGAGATGGTATCATACAATGCAAGGTATGACATTCATAACAGCTGATAGAGATGGTATCATACAATGCAAGGTATGACATCCATAACAGCTGATAGAGATGGTATCAAACAATGCAAGGTATGACATCCATAACAGCTGATAGAGATGGCATCATACAAGACAAGGTATGACATCCACAACAGCTGATAGAGATGGCATCATACAATGCAAAGTATGACATCCACAACAGCTGATAGAGACGGCATCATACAATGCAAAGTATGACATCTACAACAGCTGATAGAGATGGCATCATACAATGAAAGGTATGACATCCACAACAGCTGATAGAGATGGCATCATACAATGAATGGTATGACATCCACAACAGCTTAGATATGGTATCATGGATAGCATTGTATGATACCATACAACCAAGGGTTATCCAGTGACTGCACAGTCCTAAAGTTGTGATATATATTTAGAGCGTAAAATTTTCTTGGTACAGATAGTTTATTAATCTATATCTATCTATTTAATCTATTTATTCATATAATATAACCTTATATATAACTGTTATTATCTTCTGCAACAGAGTTTAATATAAAACCAAGAAAGCTATAAAAAAGCTATGGGTAATCTCATCATAACCAGTCTAGGGAAATGTATAATTTGATCATGGCTATACAAGCTAGCCCACTATAAGTATATGTTTGTAATGATATAACTGTAACAGTATATACATGAATCTGTGTATGCCCACTTTGACCACTATCCTCTTGGACCATTGGTCAATTTGAAGGGGGGGGGTAGGGTGGTGATGCCGCTCAGAAGACATCCCCAGCCACCCTCCCCTCCCCCACCTAGCTGTCAAATCATCCAGCGCTCAAAGTGGAATATAAGTATGAATCAACTAGACTCCAGTGGTAAACTGCTTAATAATTGAAGTTAATGCCCAGCTACTGTATTTTTCAGTTCACTGACAAATATCTTCTTAATTCCTTTTTATAAGGTTGTTATAAAGTTATAAGTCTTATATTCCCTTAGCCTGAAAACAAGATGTTACAGTCGTAAGACAGTTAGGGGATGGGACGACATAGTAATGCGTGATGTGAGTTATATCGTGCGTCACCTCTAGTAAAATAACTTGTGTACCTGCCGCTAGAGGGCACGGAATAAGGCATCATGGCGGCGTGTGGAAGTAGATAACTTGTAGATTTTAGAAACTTCGCAAATGCACATTTATCTGTGATTACATTGCTTCAACATCGTGTGCCCATGCATCATTATTGATTGAGGAATATTTGTGTAATTTCACATATCGTCTAGCAGGTGAGTGTTTCGATATTTTGCACAAAATAGGTATTGCTAACAGAGGCCGGGGCGGATGAGTTCAGACGTTACTATGTCGTCCCATCCCCTAACTGTCTTATGACTGTAACGTCTTGTTTTCAGGCTAATATTCCCTGTGATATAGCCCAGAACCCTAGGCTGTGTGGGCTGAAATGATTCTTCAACCATAGCCATGGATTCATGGCTACCTGTGATATAACAATATCAATATGCCAATATATTATAGAACTAAAAGTATAGAAACAAGGACTTCGCTGAGAAGACATTTTTGTGAAGATATGTTTTTAATAATAAACAGGTTTTTTCCAACTTACCTTAACTTCAGGTTCTTCATCAACTCGTCCAAGGAAATCGTTTTGAGCAAAACGAAATCCCCGACACCGAACTCCGGTCCTTCGTGTATTGCAGCCATGGCTGCTGAAGTATGGCTCTCTCAGTTTCTGGGACAAGACAATATCTCGTCTTTTTCACTATCGACCTGTTGACAGCGTTGTATCCTTGCGTGACCACAAATAACGTGAGACCTAGAACGCAGTTGTGTTATAACTGGAGAGAGAAGACCCGCCCATGTCTTAACTAAGACGCCGACACACACACTGACTCATTCACCCTCTTCAGTTCCTGGTCCTGTACTGATGAATTTCGTGTACAACCGTACAGCTGGTACCACCGACCGGCAGGTGCGCGCGGAGCCCGGGAACAAGGCTGACAAAACCAAATTCACACTAAATACCGAAAAATAAAGACGCACTGATGTAACCAATATGAAGGCAGTGCATGATAGCATTTCGTCACATTTGAAGTGTCTACTGCAGGCTCAAATCTGTTTTCGATATCAGAGGAAGGTAATTGTATACCAGAGAGGTAACGTACATTTTCCGTTTCTCGGTATTTCTAGGGAAGGTTGTTTTTTCCTACTAAGTATCCCGCTACCCAATGCCATTACCAGTCAATTAATATTCTTTTGCGGTATTTGTGATTTGACCTTATGGTTTTCCGGCAGTTGTTCTCTGCGTTAGTTAGTTGCGCCGGCATGGTTTTATAGCCTGTTTGCTGGCTGTGTGACTGCCAGGGAGTAGCATACATACTTAATTATTGGCTGGAGTCTGGGCAAGCCGTACGTGTCTGAGTGTGTCGGGTTGTGGGAATGTAGCTGTGACGGCCGCCGTGGAAAATAAGCGGGACAACGGCACGGTGTGGCCAAAGTGAAGACCAGACACCTTTCTAGTTTCATTCGCAAGATCCACTATTATTAGACTAATATGGAATTTTCAAGATGACGACTACTCACAACTGGGCGCGAAAAAAACACGCCTTCTATTTAAAGGTGATATCACAAATATCGAGGAATTCACATAAGCTTACTGCTATTGCGTTAGATAGCCGCGGAAAGAGTCTTCGCGTTGAACCAATAACTGAAATTATTGTTGTGCATGATTGGGTAAGTAATCATTCCGGACATGATATTACATACATGAAGATGAGCTCTAGGTTAATTCCCGTCACCGAAGTTTGGATGAAAGTAAGTCTCCGAGTAAGTCCCGCCTTTCCCCAGTGAGGTCCATAGTTCATACAAATTCCTGCTTTTATATTCGTCTCTGTCATGTTACTTGTGTGAGACGTTAAACCAGAAGCGTGTGTAATTTCAACATGCCTCCTGATTTAAACGCCAATCTGCGCAATTTAAAGCGTAAAAATTATGGCCACCCAGACAAAAAACAGTTACAGGTAGCCTACAGTGAATGACTGTGAACTTTGTGTATCATGTTAACTGTCTGAGTTTGCGTTTGGGTCACTCCATCAAGTTACAAGTACCTCGATTATCGTCCACACCCGAGCGTAAACATAGCCCACCGGCCACAGAGCAGACGGATTGCTTATCACGGCCTGCCGCACGAATGCAGAGGGCGGTGCCGAAGATTTCTGAATGATTTGACCACACAACAATTTGACTTTGGGGGGTGGGGGGGAGGGGATAATCTGCTGTAACTGTGAAACAGATTATTAATAATTTGCTGAAAAGCAGATAATTAATTAGCCCTGAAGAACCCAGGCCTCGCTACCGCTCGGTCAGGGTCCTGAAGTGCAGCCTGCAAATCCTCAGCGATTTGAAACCCCTCCACTTTAATCTGACTAGTGTCACTTTGTAGGTGAATACCATGTCCAATCCTTAAAAGCAGATAATTAATTAGCCCTGAAGAACCCAGGCCTCGCTACCGCTCGGCCAGGGTCCTGAAGTGCAGCCTGCAAATCCTCAGCGATTTGAAACCCCTCCACTTTAATCTGACTAGTTTCACTTTGTAGGTGAATACCATGTCCAATCCTTATTATATTTGAATTCTACATACCTTAAACTATCTATTTACGTATAGTTTGTTTCTTTGAACAACACAAATTGTTCTCGATGTCATATAAAATTGTGAGTGGTACAATTTTCTTCTAAGCTTCCTGATCAAAGGGCCCTTGTGGGGGAATATAAACAGCACCTAAGTGCCCGCCAAAATCAAAATCGGCCCGTCAAAATTGAAACTGCCTGCCCCTCCGGCAGGCAGGCGAGTCTCTGGCTAGTACTCTGGGGGGTGGGGGGGGGGGAATTATATGGAGTATGGCTGGTTACAGTATTTTATTGAACAAGCACGATCAATCATATATACAGCGGTCACGGGAAGGGGCGCCCCCAGGCCCCCACTAGATCAGCGCTGCTCATGCAAGTGCTATATCTCCCCCTTCGAAAATGTTTACTTTGTGTTAAACTCATACAAGTACTTGAGGTGGGGGTGCAATAAATGGAACAGCCTGCAGCGTAATTTGCATACATGAAGCATGTTGTCAAATGAATAATAGTTCAGTCTGTAGCTCAATGTCTTAGTCATGTCTGATGTCTGAGGGTTTATTTAATGCAGTACATTTTGCCAAATAAGTAGATCTAAATACACCCCACCCCCACTGTGTGTCCATTGCAACACGCGACACTCCCATTCACAGCCACTGTTTCTCATCAGACCATCTGCGTAATCACAAGATGGAGTATTTGTACAGTTATGTCACATCAAGATTCTCCCTTCAATGTCTTGTTCATCTTTTTTTTTTAATACTCTGTCCATGTTGTCTCAAAACATTACACTTTACGCATTTACGCCCTTGATGACAAGCTACATTCGGTCTGGGTATGCCGAGCTTTGTGTTGAGAGTTTGTGCGCAAAGCCAGTTTGTTCCCCTCTGGTAGTTACGCCATCAGTTTATTTGCATGGAGTGTCCGCATGGAGAAATATTGTTTGTGTCTTAAAAGAGGATAACACCACAGTACAAACGTAAGTTTAGTATCATTAAAATGGTCTAGTGTTGCTTTCAGTGATTTTGAGAGTGATCGAGGCAAATTCCCGGAACATATGGGCCGTAAACGTATGTCTACTGCATTTATGACTTCAACTTTAGCCAGACAGTAGTGAATCGATGTTGGCTATTAAAAGTTATTGATCAGAAATAATGACGTAATGATAATTGTAATAGTACTTGTTGCCAGTTTAACACCTATTATAAAATTTTAAAAATTCTTCATTCTATAAAACTGTTCCACTATGCATTTATTATTTGCATTGATCAGTTGCAGATTTGCTCAGTGTTACTGGACATTGCTGAATTGCAAGAGATCACAGTTTAAATCTTTACCTGCCTCATCAGGCATATAACCACTATTCTGACCTCTTTGACCATGGGATTCAACTGTCCCCAGCAGTCAGTTATGTCGCTCCCCTGAATTTCCCTCCACCCCTTCAAACATTGACCCCGAAATCCCATAACACTGGCATAAAATCAAGCATGTGTGTCAACACCAAGTTGTTTCAATTGCATTTTTTCGAAGTATTAGAGCATAAATCTTTTCCCGACCAACCGCCATTCTGATATGCAGCGCCACCAAACAGTCCAGCCCTAAATCTGGAGCTCAATTATGTTGACCCCCTTTTTGTTGTATGTGCGTGTTTGCATCTGCTAGTTCACATTATCACCATCTTGCAACATGTATCTGGAGATTGATAGAGGTCACAAACTTGTTTTAGGGACTTTAAAAAATGTCACTAGTTCTAAGCATGTTTGGTTAAACTGTTATCTCTCATATAGCACTATGCTTACAAAAATACAAAATAGGGGGTAAGGTAAACACAAAGTGCTGATCATCACTACATCATTTCCGGTGTTCAGCTATTGCATTTATTGTTTTTTTGTTACGGATCTGATGTCCAGACTGAGCTTAAATTGTAGCTAATAAGTTTATACATAAGTTATACTAGTTGATTGCACTAACTCGTTTTTTTGTAGTCACTTCAAGACCTGACCCGACCTCATGTTGATTCCTTCAACTATATGCTCAGAGAAGGGCTTACAAGATCAGTGAAGGTATGCTTAAACTTACTGTCCTTTACATTTATGTTATGTACATAACACAATCTATGTTTCGCATCTTGCTGCACACAAGTCTTTGATAGTCCTCTTTTATATTCAGGCTTAGTAAGTATAAGTAAGTATTTAGTAACTATTGTCCTTGTCTTGGGCTTAACCAACTTGCAGTACCTTTATGTGCTAGCCCCATGTCCTTCCCCCCTAGTGCCAATATGTCTCTTTCTGTCCCACTTGCTATGTAATGTAAGTCACAATGGTGTCAGGATTATGATTTGAATTGTAAAGCGAGATCACCAGGCAACCTTGTTGTTTATATCTTGAAATGAAAAGTTGGTGTTTTAAGTTACTTGTTTACAAGATACCTCTCGGAACAATGAAATTGCGTTGGATGATTTTATTTTTTCATGAAACATATATCTCAGATGCATGTGACAGGGTCCTAACCCATGACTTGTTAGTCTAAAGCTCAGCCTGATTACCAACTGACATAGGGAGGGTTCCCTGGTTGACAGGACAGAGGGTTGTGCTTACTTACCGTATTTCACGTATGTTTTCGGACACTGTATGTTTTCGGACACCCCCTCAAAGGCAGAAATAGGATAAATTTAGTGTACTGTAAGTTTTCGGACACCCAACGAAGATAATTTTTCAATTGTATGTATATTTTCGGACACTATCGGACCTAAATTAACAATGCGTCTAGGCTCCTTTGTTATTGCGTAGTGCCGGCCCCCATGATTGCACTTCACTGCTTGTGATTGCAGGCTTTCGGCGAGAGGGGCAAGTCCCTGTCTACGGGGTTATTTGTGCCGTGTATCAGGTGTGAAAGAGCAACACCTTGGTTGCTAAGTAATGAGCTGGGCTTTGGTCTCCATTGTGCTGGTCGGCGGACGAGTCAGTCGGTGGAGAAGTTGTTTATAAACCGCGAAAGTAAACAAGCCTTAAATCACAGAATGCATGAAAGTATTTGATTAATTTATTTTACCGAAGACTGCGGCGCGTCGGCTGCAGAATCAAAGTTTCTCAAGAATTGATCCATGCTCTATATCGTTTTCCGAACAACTGTCACAGGATCGTATGCGCAGCTATATATATGGCACCTCTCGGATGGGAATCCCCTTTGTTCTTGTAACTGTGCTTTATCTCTCAGAAGTTACCGTTATATTTGGCACGATGATTGCAGTTCATTGCCACTGATTGCAATTCATAACCACTAAGTAAGTTGGTGGAAGCAATAATCAATCACTCAGTTTTTCCCCATAGTACTGCTTATGCTTAGCCCCTGGTATCCACATATACATCATGTTTCATGTGTCCTAACGATAAAAATGTATTTTCATATGTATTTTTTTACACGCTCTTCTTACCTTTTACCTAAGCAATACCTGATAACTGGTATAATTTATGATGCAAGTGAACATTAATGAGTTAGTTCTAGTATATCTCTCTGGTATTTCTGTATATTTCGCAATCACTGCTGAATATAAATAAATATGTTTATATGTGCATGTGGATAAGCTAATAATATTTATGATTTTATTGATCTACAGAATATTCTTCCTGTTGAGTTCGCCTTGCCGAGTGGTCGACGAGTTTCTCTTCATATAAACGTATGTATCATTTCGACTGAACACCCCATATGTATCATTTCGACTGAACACCCCATATGTACCTGGTAATCATATGATACACCAGTCTATGCATACATGAACAAAATAACCAGGACAAATATACTTGGTTTATGTGCAAGGTTATATTGTAGAAGCCAAGCAGGCTTTGAACTTTCCCTTCACGCACTATTAGTTTGGGATTTACCGTTATTTTTGTGGAGCTGAAATTTGCTAAATAGCTTGGTATGTAGATATGTATCAGGAGATTTGTGATTTGTTGGAGGTGACCATGCCCGATGGCATTCCAGGGGAACCTCTTATAATCACTTTTTGTGTATTGGTTTTAGAAAATGTTAGTATTAGCCTTGGTGGCTTCCATTATTTTCTTTTTTCCTGTTTCCTTAATTCTTTATTTCATTCTGACAGGATGCCAGTATTTCGAATCCAGCCGTTGCCAAGGGCAACATGCATGCTTGTACCCTCAAGGTTTTTCCTGTGGAGGTAAGGATATAAACATCTCATTAACATTGGTTTACAGTATAGTGAATGTATATCCAAGTATATATAACCTGAGAAATAATGATGAATTGACTATCAATCTGTGTAACATGCTACGTAACCGCGAAGATTTCCACGCGAGCATCCGATTATATATGCAAACAAGAACGTTGTCATTATTGTATACTACAGATGATGGCTGTTATTGAAATCTTGGCTGCGTCTTGAGGTTTTTCCTTTCCATGATTGTTTTTCTTGTTTTCGGTATTTAGTGCCGCGAGCGTGGAATCACGTATCGGGGTCGCCTGCAGCTGCACTTCGAGTGGCGGTTGGACGGCCGTATCATGGGGTCAGAGGACCGGGATGTCGGCGAGGTGCCCATCATGGTCAAGGTGAGCAGCGCCGCCTACACCACGTGCGCCGCGTACGTCACGTGCTTTGCTGACACCACGTGCTTTGCTGACACCACATGCGCCGCGATGTTCTTATTAATTGGAGAATTAATTAATTTGTATTAATTAGAAATTCAATTAAAATATATCGCGATTGGTACAAGATACAGATGAGTTTTGTATATGTGTTTCAGTCCTCGGCGTGCAGCCTGTCCCGCATGACCCCGACTCAACTCGTGCAACACGGCGAGGAGGCCGAGGTTGGTCACAGTCACCCTTTGTAGTCTTGATTAATTATCGACTGTAAGTATTATTGGTTCTGTCTTCACTGACGTCGAACTAATGGCGCAACATCTCTATGAACAGCGTTAATAGAATATTTACAATGATATATATACAACAGGCAGTATTGTTCCTCTGTTTAATTCGTAATCGTGTGTCGTTTTCTCTCGCAGGAAATGGGAGGATACTTCATCGTTAACGGCATAGAAAAGATCGTTCGCATGTTGGTCATGCCACGCCGAAATTACGTATGTATATTAAGGTCGAGAGCGGGTGGCGCCTGGCGGATTTTTTCAGAACTAAATAATTTTTTTTTTTTTAATTTTTAGGATTAAATGCCAACCAATATCAATCTATGTCACATCAAATAATGTTTCCTCCACCAAATTTGCATGTATTTGATGTATTACAAGCAAATACCAAGATATTTAGTGATTGCACATATGTGCCGAAAGGCACAATTGTGACAATTCGTCATTTTTGGCCTATTTTATGGCCTATTTTGGTTACAAAAGAGCTTATAGAACAAAAGTTCATTCAGTAACATATCGTTTTTTTGTTATTTTTGTATTCACTATGACGCTAGGCTTCAGCAGGCAGTTTTTTGTGGAAGTCTGTCGACCAGTTTTTATAGGGGATTTAAAAACATGGAGAAAAAAACACATTTATAGGATTTTCCCATTGACCGCCATGTTATAGCCAATTTGACAAAAATGCCCGAAATTTTTTTTTTAGTGAAGTGACATATATTTTTTATTACATTTTCAGGCAGATCCATACATGATACTTATCTAGAGAAAAAATTTAAAAAATCTGTCGACGAATTTTTTTTGACCTCCCACCCGCTCTCGACCTTAAGGCAGACTGCGTATTCATGTAAGATGCAATGTGTTACTGACAGTTAGGCTGTGACTATGAATCCCCTATTGGGGACGGATATCAACGGATAACGATATGTCCACAGCCATAAAATAAGATTGCACATTAATTATATGATAATGTGAAGTGTATTATTTTTGTATATTTTCCATACCCATCTTTTTTTGTTGTAATTTATTCGCCTTAGACATCCCTTAGCCATTACCGCAGGTTCTGTTCTGTACGAGTCAACGGCCTATATATGATGAAAAATACCAATTTGTATTATACCGTGATTGATTTTGACCGAAACGATGGTTGTTCTTTAGGTTTGCCCAGGAGATATTAATTTATTTATTGCGGCTTCCAGCCCACAGCCATTACGAGGTCGTCGTATAAGAACAGAGGTCCCCTGTACACAGAGTATGGCGTGACCATGCGCTGTGTGAAGGATGACCAGAGCTCTACGGTAAGCCATCAACCATCCATCCACCAAGCCATCCGATAAGCCATCCACCGGCATGGCGTTTGTGTGTGTTATGATGGGAGGGGGGGGGGAGGGGGGGGGGCGATCTGTCTCAGGGGAGAGATGAATGCATATCTCACCTCTCTCATTATCACCCGGGGTCGCCCCGTGGCCTAGTGGGCAGCGCGTTCGGTTATTTTCGGCGGCGCTCTGCTTGGCAAGCCCAAGCGGCCGGTGCGTGGTTCGAGCCTATCTGTTTTCTCGTGCGTTTTTCTGTGGAGACATTAAGAGAAGCAAACTTATGCTCAATTGCATCTTATTTGTTGTCACGTGCGTGCAATTCCTTCTCTTGTAATTCCGGTCACTTGTACTAGCTTCTTTCATTATGAATTATTTCTTTGCAGAAATGTTACCCAACATGTATCTCTTTACATGTGCTATGAATTTTCTGCACGAATAAAACGTTAAAAAGTAGTTTTTTGGTATATTATTATTTCTTTGATATGTATATAATACGTGTTGCATGGCGGGTATGGTTACTTACAGACGGTTGTCCTGCACTACCTGAACAACGGCACAGCCACACTGGGCTTCACATACTTCAAGGACCAGTTCTTCGTCCCCATCGTCGTCGTGCTCAAGGTACGCTCATCGTGGTACGCCAGCCCGAGTCAGGGCTGTACACCCGTCTGTCGGTATGGTACGCCAACCCGAGTAGGTGCTGTACGCCGGTCTGTCGGCATGGTACGCCAACCCGAGTTGGTGCTGTACGCTCGACTGTCGGCATGGTACGCCAGCCCGAGTCAGTGCTGGTCGCTCGACTGTCGGCATGGTACGCCAGCCCGATTCGGTGTTGTACGCTCGACTGTCGGCATGGTACGCCAGCCCGAGTCGGTGCTGTACACCCGTCTGTCGGTATGGTACGTCAGCCCGAGTCGGTACTATACGCTGGTCTGTCGGCATGGTACGCCATCCCGAGTCGGTGCTGTACGCTCGACTGTCGGCATGGTACGCCAGCCCAAGTCGGTGCTATACGCTTGACTATCGGCATCGTACTTCTGCAGATGGCTTATGTTCATGCAACGTTTTTGGTATTTACCCAATTTGTCACGTATAATGTGGGAGTTAAACTAAAAACATTTCTCAATCACGTAGATACCAGAAACGTGACAATGTATCTATTAACTTTAAAGCACCGGTATATAGATCTTTAATACAAAGGGAATACCATGTGCACATTTATGTTGCATCTTTGCTGCTCCATGTTACAGTTTTTGGATTTCTGTTTCATTTGTGGTACATTATGGCTGTTCGTTGTTATTCAAGGCTCTACTTGACACCACGGACAAACACATATACGATGAGCTAATCAAAGGAAAAGAAGACGACTCCTTTTACAAAGGGTTTGTACATATAACATCTCCACTGCTGTGTATTGCAAGCGAAAATTAAATAAATATTTATTAATCGTTAAAGAAGAGGTTAGAACATATGTTAAATATCTTTATATCATGCATGAGAAATGAAATGTGTGCTACGAGAATGTTGTAATTACGATGGTGTATCAGGTGTCTGTGCCACATATTAAAGTAATATGTTCTGTATTTTTTGTATTACCAACCGCTTCTCCATGTCAAATAAGTATATTCTGTCTTGAATTTAAATCCTGAAAGACTTCGGGCTATCCGGAGAGAAGCAAATTTTTTCAGGGCAGAAGTTAGTGGCCGGCTTTATATCCCTGCGCGCCTGTTCGCTGTTCGGTATTCTGTGTGATGTCGACCGCGACTCTCTAGGACGTCCGCGCGCCATAAAATAGTGCGCGCCGTTTTATGTTGAAATTGTGATTTTACAGACTCGACTAGATATAAATCATATGCATCATAATTTTGAGATACTTTTGGTCTTGGTTCTAAAATGTAAAAAATCTAAGATGGCGCTTGTACGTATGCTACTTTAACATAACATACCAGTGGTCGCTTCCCGCAGGTGTCTAGGCCACATGTTGAGGCAGGCCCAGGAAGAGGATCTCTGCGAGAAGAAGGACATCCTCCGCTACATCGGCAAGGCCTTCAGAGTGAAGACCCCGGTACCGGAGTGGTACACGGACATAGAGGCCGCCGAGTTCCTCGTCAGGTCGGTGGCAATGTCTGTCCTGTCTATTGCGAGTCGTTCACGGTGAATGGAGTGTCGTGGTAGATAGAGGAGTCTCCATAGCTCAGCTCTTTACCGGGTTGAGTTGCAGACCAAAAGGTCATGGGTTCGAACCCTGGCACCTGCATCTAAGCCTTGATTCATGCAAGTCCGTCTCATCTTCCCGGGACCTTCTTGATTCATGCAAGTCCGTCTCATCTTCCCGGGACCTTCTTGATTCATGCAAGTCCGTCTCATCTTCCCGGGATCTTCTTGATTCATGCAAGTCCGTCTCATCTTCCCGGGACGTTTATTCATTCATGTAAGTCCGTCTTATCTTCCCGGGACGTTTCTTGATTCATGCAAGTCCGTCTCATGTTCCCGGGACCTTCTTGAAGCATGCAAGTCCGTCTCATCTTCCCGGGACGTTACTTGATTCATGCAAGTCCGTCTCATTTTCCCGGGACCTTCTTGATTCATGCAAGTCCGTCTCATCTTTTCCGGGACGTTTCTTGATTCATGCAAGTCCGTCTCATCTTCCCGGGACGTTTCTTGATTCATGCAAGTCCGTCTCATCTTCCCGGGAAGTTACTTGATTCATGCAAGTCCGTCTCATCTTCCCGGGACGTTTCTTGATTCATGCAAATCCGTCTCATCTTCCCGGGACGTTTCTTGATTCATGCGAGTCCGTCTCATCTTCCCGGGACGTTTCTTGATTCATGCGAGTCCGTCTCATCTTCCCGGGACCTTCTTGATTCATGCAAGTCCGTCTCATCTTCCCGGGACGTTTCTTGATTCATGCGAGTCCGTCTCATCTTCCCGGAACGTTTCTTGATTCATGCGAGTCCGTCTCATCTTCCCGGGACGTTTCTTGATTCATGCAAGTCCGTCTCATCTTTCCGGGACGTTTCTTGATTCATGCAAGTCCGTCGCATCTTCCCGGGACGTTTCTTGATTCATGCAAGTCCGTCTCATCTTCCCGGGACGTTTCTTGATTCATGCAAGTCCGTCTCATCTTCCCGGGACGTTTCTTGATTCATGCAAGTCCGTCTCATCTTCCCGGGACGTTTCTTGATTCATGCAAGTCCGTCTCATCTTCCCGGGACGTTTCTTGATTCATGCAAGTCCGTCTCATCATCCCGGGACGTTTCTTAATTCATGCAAGTCCGTCTCATCATCCCGGGACGTTTCTTAATTCATGCAAGTCCGTCTCACCTTCCCGGGACGTTTCTTGATTCATGCAAGTCCGTCTCATCTTCCCGGGATCTTCTTGATTCACGCAAGTCCGTCTCATCTTCCCGGGAAGTTACTTGATTCATGCAAGTCCGTCTCATCATCCCGGGACGTTTCTTAATTCATGCAAGTCCGTCTCACCTTCCCGGGACGTTTCTTGATTCATGCAAGTCCGTCTCACCTTCCCGGGACGTTTCTTGATTCATGCAAGTCCGTCTCATCATCCCGGGACGTTTCTTGATTCATGCAAGCCCGTCTCATCATCCCGGGACGTTTCTTAATTCATGCAAGTCCGTCTCACCTTCCCGGGACGTTTCTTGATTCATGCAAGTCCGTCTCATCTTCCCGGGACGTTTCTTGATTCATGCAAGTCCGTCTCACCTTCCCGGGACGTTTCTTGATTCATGCAAGTCCGTCTCATCTTCCCGGGACGTTTCTTGATTCATGCAAGTCCGTCTCACCTTCCCGGGACGTTTCTTGATTCATGCAAGTCCGTCTCATCTTCCCGGGACGTTTCTTGATTCATGCAAGTCCGTCTCACCTTCCCGGGACGTTTCTTGATTCATGCAAGTCCGTCTCATCTTCCCGGGATCTTCTTGATTCATGCAAGTCCGTCTCATCTTCCCGGGACCTTCTTGATTCATGCAAGTCCGTCTCATCTTCCCGGGATCTTCTTGATTCATGCAAGTCCGTCTCATCTTCCCGGGATCTTCTTGATTCATGCAAGTCCGTCTCATCTTCCCGGGACCTTCTTGATTCATGCAAGTCCGTCTCATCTTCCCGGGACCTTCTTGATTCATGCAAGTCCGTCTCATCTTCCCGGGACCTTCTTGATTCATGCAAAGCCGTCTCATCTTCCCGGGACGTTTCTTGATTCATGCGAGTCCGTCTCATCTTCCCGGGACCTTCTTGATTCATGCAAGTCCGTCTCATCTTCCCGGGACCTTCTTGATTCATGCAAGTCCGTCTCATCTTCCCGGGATCTTCTTGATTCATGCAAAGCCGTCTCATCTTCCCGGGACCTTCTTGATTCATGCAAGTCCGTCTCATCATCCCGGGACGTTTCTTGATTCATGCGAGTCCGTCTCATCTTCCCGGGACGTTTCTTGATTCATGCGAGTCCGTCTCATCTTCCCGGGACCTTCTTGATTCATGCAAGTCCGTCTCATCTTCCCGGGACGTTTCTTGATTCATGCGAGTCCGTCTCATCTTCCCGGGACGTTTCTTGATTCATGCAAGTCCGTCTCATCATCCCGGGACGTTTCTTGATTCATGCAAGCCCGTCTCATCATCCCGGGACGTTTCTGAATTCATGCAAGTCCGTCTCACCTTCCCGGGACGTTTCTTGATTCATGCAAGTCCGTCTCACCTTCCCGGGATCTTCTTGATTCACGCAAGTCCGTCTCATCTTCCCGGGACGTTTCTTGATTCATGCAAGTCCGTCTCACCTTCCCGGGATCTTCTTGATTCACGCAAGTCCGTCTCATCTTCCCGGGTCGTTTCTTGATTCATGCAAGTCCGTCTCATCTTTCCTGGACGTTTCTTGACCCAATTTAACCTTCTGAAATGGTAATCATATTAAGGCCACCTCGCGACAGTCTACTAATAATCGTACCGGATTGGTTTATCCCAGCACAAAAGTAAGTTAGTGTCCAGCCCTCGGCTGAAGGCCAGGACAGGACATGAGAGATTTGTGCTGAAAAAATCTCATCTCGCACTCGAATCAATGCTACATGCCTGTTTCGCCGCCATTGTGGAAATTGATACAGGTGTAACATTTTTGTTTGCCTTACAGAGAGTGCATATGCCCCCATCTCCAGACAGCCGCAGACAAGTTCAACATTCTAGTGTAAGTTACTCTTCTCCTTTAATTTTCTAGTACCTTCTGTCTTATACTTTAAATATTAGTTTGCATTCTAGGCGTCAAAACCATCTTAAAACGCTTTCCGTCATCTCGAGGTTTAGTTTTCTTTTAGTGGTAAATCCGATAGCCAATCAGACGCCCGGGAAAGACCCCATGACACGCGGCGAATCTTAGGAGTTCCTTGATTGGTTGTAGGTTTATGACGCGCAAGCTGTACACGTTCGCCAGAGGGCAGTGCACGACGGAGAGCGCTGACAACCCCATGTTCCAGGAAGTCTTGCTCAGCGGCCATCTTTATCAGATGGTACTCAAGGTCGGTACAGTGATAAAAAAAAAGTCATTAATTTATTTTACTTTCTTGACGTAATTGTTCATGTCCTTGCATTTATGAACCAGCCTCCGTGCCGAATTTCACTAGTCAACATTGTTCTGGTGTGTTGAGATTTTGTATTGAGTATTGCATTGTTTGGTTATCTGACACAATCTGTGTGTGTATTGTACCTCCAGGAGAAGATAGAGAGCTGGCTGACGTCTGTGCGGTATGCCATCGAACGCCAAGCCAGCCACAAGGGGCGCGCCTTCGTCTTGGACACCAGTGAGTAGCACGCGCTTCCCTCACAACCAGCCCTACCGCCATGTACAACTACGAGTCTGATGTTTGTATTTACTCTAACGGCTGATTGCTACGTCTAACCTAGTACTGTTAGTGAACATGAACGACACCCTGACTGCTGTTTGTTTGGCCGCCATGATTGACACTGACTGTTTGCTGTTTGTTTAGCGGCCATGATTGGCACTCTGACTTTGTTGTTTGTTTAGCGGCCATGATTGACACTCTGACTTTGTTGTTTGTTTAGCGGCCATGATTGACACTGTTTGCTGTTTGTTTAGCGGTCATGACACTGGTTGTTTGGTGTTTGTTTAGCGGCCATGACACTGACTGTTTGCTGTTTGTTTAGCGACCATGACACTGACTGTTTGCTGTTTGTTTAGCGGCCATGACACGGACTGTTTGCTGTTTGTTTAGCGACCATGACACTGACTGTTTGTTGTTTGTTTAACAACCATGACAGACTGTTCGTTTAGCGGCCATGATGAACACTGACTATTTGTGGTTTGTGTAGCGACTATGACACTGATTGTTTATTTGTTTAGCGGCAATGATAAACACTGACTGTTTGTGGTTTGTGTAGCGGCCATGATGAACACTGACTGTTTGTGGTTTGTGTAGCGACCATGACACTGACTGTTTATTTGTTTAGCGGCCATGAACGGCGCCTTGGGCCACACCTTGGACATCTCCCGGTCGATGAACTACCTGATGGCGACTGGCAACCTTGTCTCTAAGAGCGGCCTGGGACTGATGCAGGTAAGGCGTGGCTCACAGCGCTACTGACAACCTTGTGTCTAAGAGCGGCCTGGGACTGATGCAGGTAAGGCGTGGCTCATGGCACAGCGCTACTGACAACCTTGTGTCTAAGAGCGGCCTGGGACTGATGCAGGTAAGGCGTGGCTCATGGCACAGCTCTTACCCTCTACTAGCGGTCTATCGCACGTGTCATTATTATATCTGTCAGTTCATTGTGCGGACTAAAATCAAACGGTAAGTCAAAAACGAATGATGACTTGTAGCCCCTCAGAAACACATGATAATCGTACATCTGTCTACATATCGACATATAAAGCATTGTTTCACCACTACAGACCACAGAGCTGGTGGTCTTGGCCGACAAGCTACAAGATCTGCAAATGCAGTGATATTGATAGTAGACCAATGCTGGTGGTGACAGACCTATCTATATATAACCTGTTGTTTTATCGCTACAGGCCACAGGACTGGTGGTGACAGACCTATATATAACCTGTTGTTTTATCGCTACAGGCCACAGGACTGGTGGTGACAGACCTATCTATAACCTGTTGTCTTATCGCTACAGGCCACAGGACTGGGGGTGACAGACCTGTCTATAACCTGTTATTTTATCGCTACAGGCCACAGGACTGGTGGTGACAGACCTATCTATAACCTGTTGTCTTATCGCTACAGGCCACAGGACTGGTGGTGACAGACCTATCTATAACCTGTTGTCTTATCGCTACAGGCCACAGGACTGGGGGTGACAGACCTATCTATAACCTGTTGTTTTATCGCTACAGGCCACAGGACTGGGGGTGACAGACCTATCTATAACCTGTTGTTTTATCGCTACAGGCCACAGGACTGGGGGTGACAGACCTATCTATAACCTGTTGTTTTATCGCTACAGGCCACAGGACTGGGGGTGACAGACCTATCTATAACCTGTTGTCTTATCGCTACAGGCCACAGGACTGGTGGTGACAGACCTATCTATAACCTGTTGTTTTATCGCTACAGGCCACAGGACTGGGGGTGACAGACCTATCTATAACCTGTTGTCTTATCGCTACAGGCCACAGGACTGGGGGTGACAGACCTATCTATAACCTGTTTTTTTATCGCTACAGGCCACAAGACTGGGGGTGACAGACCTATCTATAACCTGTTTTTTTATCGCTACAGGCCACAGGACTGGGGGTCACAGACCTATCTATAACCTGTTGTTTTATCGCTACAGGCCACAGGACTGGAGGTCACAGACCTATCTATAACCTGTTGTCTTATCGCTACAGGCCACAGGACTGGGGGTGACAGACCTATCTATAACCTGTTGTTTTATCGCTACAGGCCACAGGACTGGGGGTGACTACAGGCCACAGGACTGGGGGTGACAGACCTATCTATAACCTGTTTTTTTATCGCTACAGGCCACAGGACTGGGGGTCACAGACCTATCTATAACCTGTTGTCTTATCGCTACAGGCCACAGGACTGGGGGTCACAGACCTATCTATAACCTGTTGTCTTATCGCTACAGGCCACAGGACTGGGGGTGACAGACCTATCTATAACCTGTTGTTTTATCGCTACAGGCCACAGGACTGGGGGTGACTACAGGCCACAGGACTGGGGGTGACAGACCTATCTATAACCTGTTGTTTTATCGCTACAGGCCACAGGACTGGTCGTCGTGGCCGACAAACTCAACTTCATGCGTTACATCTCTCACTTCCGGTGTATTCACCGCGGAGCTTTCTTCGCCGAGATGCGGACAACGAGCGTCCGCCGACTGCTGCCCGAGGCCTGGGGTGAGGAGGTCACGGGGTCAAAGGTCATAGGGGTCAATGTAGCATGTCGCCGTGATATATCACGCTACGTGTGACATTTGAACACGTAACGGCAGAATTTTAAACACTGAGAGTGAATCGTGGGAAGAATACTGATTTGTTATTGGTATTGGATGTTGCGGATTTGTTTAAGAATAGTAGATATAAAGATGTTCCATTCAAATCAAACAATTTATATAATATTAAAATGAAAAATACAAACGAATTCCTCAACATAAGAATTCCTACAAATGTAACAATTCGTAAAATATAAAAAATCGTAAAATGTGTAAGAATTTGTTTAAAATAAGTCATTAAGAATATTTTTTTAGATATAATATTTCTTTACTACACTATCCAAGAGTCTAGATTGTTAAGTGCATGTGTTTGCATTCTCCAGGTTTCATCTGTCCCGTGCACACACCAGATGGCGCTCCGTGCGGCCTGATGAACCACATGGCTGCCACGTGTCAGGTAGATTGCTGAGACCGGTATTCTGCTACGTCAAGAGACGGGCAGAATGACGTATTTAACCTTTTGAGGAATCCTGTATGTAGTGAAAGACAGAATGGTGCATTTAATGTGTAACCTTTACTTGATACGTTTGATGAGGTAGATGATCTACCGTTAAGGAACCCTACATATGATATAGTCTAAGGCTGGCAGAATGATGCATTTAATGTGTAACCTTTTGAGATGAGTTCCCCGTCTCTCGGGTAGAGCTTTCTGTGACATACACTAGACACTGACTGCCCATCTTGTACTATGTAAAACAAGTTTACTGTTAGTGTAAAATACATACCCCTTTCCTTTAAACGGATACTATTTTAAATTAAGCAAAACATAAACTTGGTATAGTGGGATAAATAATTATTGAACGAACTTTTTGGTCCATAATTCAACATTAATAATCACATTCTGCCCTTGCAAGACGGGCTTATTACAGCGGTAACGATGCTTTGATTTTGTAATTTTTATGTTTTGATTTAAACTCTAACCGCCACCGCAGGTTGTCAACCACACGTGCGTGACGACGCACTTAGCCGCGTTGCTATGCCGACTGGGCATGGAGCCCGTGGGGGGTCCGGGGCCCGCCGACTGCCGCCAGTACAGCCCAGTCCTCTTGGACGGCCGCTTCCTGGGCTGGCTCCCAGACACAGGGGTCAGGGCCGCCGCCGAGCAACTCCGCCTCATGAAGGTCAAGGCCGTCGAAAACGTGAGTTTGGTGTTGCTTTTAGTTATTAATGTATGTCATGTGTAATGATTATATATTTATTAGTGTTATTGTCGAATGTAGTGAAGACTATCGATAGTTACTGTGGCATGGTATCTTAAATCCTTCTATCGGTATCTGTGTTACTGTGTTAAGACTAGTGTAGCGAAGGGCAGACGGACCTTTCACTCGGGTGCGGCATGCGTGTGTGCGTGCGATAACAGCGCAGTGAAGACAAATCTTGCTGCGTTTGTGTCTTTATTTAAGTCCATTGCTAAGCTTTTCTTGTCAAAGCTTTTTACAAGGTATCTTGGGAAGTACCAGGACCTAAACGGAAATGAAACATGTCATTGAGGCTTGAGCCAAAAGTGGTATCGGATAAAGGGAAACACCGCACAGTCCTCCACCGAGAATAATCAATTGTAGATGCACGTTTAGTGAGGTAACGCATACAGTATAACAATATATGTTGTTCGCTGACAGATTCCCCGTATGATGGAGATTGGTTACGTGGCCAAGACGCCGGTGGCCAGCCAGTACCCTGGCCTCTTCCTCTTCACGTCGCTGGCCCGCATGATGCGCCCGGTCCACAACCTGGCCCAGGGCTGTGTCGAGATGATCGGCACCTTCGAGCAGGTCTACTTGGACATCTGTGTCACTCCGGAGGAGGCCCACGAAGGGGTGAGTGTCACGCAGATACGCGCTGTGCCAATGGACCGTTCCAGGCTGCCATTCACCATTCACTGACGTCACTGTTGCTTTTATCCAATCATGTGGTGAAAAAGGTCTTCCACGTGCGTTAGGTCGGACAAACAAATCCGACAAGCAAAGCAGCATGCCATTTGTTGTCAGTTTCAGAAATGAGTACTTCTCCCTTGTACCTACCATCAGCCATAATTGCCAATTTCATACTCGCGATTAAGGAAAAAGGGCTCAAGCGTGGGCGGGGCTTAGTCTCAGAGTATGGATAGGCCCATTAATGTCTCACACTCCCAATTACCTGCGGCTCAATTGTGACACCATGTCCGGGATAAAGACGTCCTCTATGTTATTGTGTGTAAGACTATTAGCTCTGATGTATTATTATAAGGAAAGGTTATTTTGACCGATTTTGCTACTTGTATGTCCAGACTAAGTGACTAGATCTTTATTCCCAAATGGGTTATTTCGAAGTTAGTACGGGTTAGCGTTAAGACTTTATTTACTGGAAACTTGAGGCTGGATTATCTGCAATGTGTCCAACGCTTCATCGTTAACTGCTCTCGGGAAAAAAATTGTATCATGATACAAGGAGGAAGCATTTTTGTCGTCTTATTCAGGAAACGACTCACCAAGAGTTGTCGGAGACGAGTATGTTGTCGGCCCTGGGCTCTTTGACTCCGTACTCAGACTTCAACCAGAGTCCCAGGAATATGTACCAGTGTCAGGTGGGTGCTGGGTGCTGGCCGCTTCTTCAAATTGTTATGATAATATAGACCTTTAAAATAGGTAGTTGTCATGTATTTGGGAGAGGATAGGATATGTGTGATAGGATTTCGGTTGTTAATGTTTTTTTTGTATTTTGTTGCAATGTAGATGAGGAAACAGACGTCATTTAAAAGTGAGCGTTCTGTTGCCCTGCATACTGGGAAGCAGACGACATGTATCACTGAGTATTGTATCGCACTATAGACGGGGAAGCAGACGACATTTATCACTGAGTATTGTATCGCACTATAGACGGGGAAGCAGACGACATTTATCACTGAGTATTGTATCGCACTGCAGATGGGGAAGCAGACGACATTTATCACTGAGTATTGTATCGCACTATAGACGGGGAAGCAGACGACATTTATCACTGAGTATTGTATCGCACTATAGACGGGGAAGCAGACGACATTTATCACTGAGTATTGTATCGCACTGTAGATGGGGAAGCAAACGACATTTATCACTGAGCATTGTATCGCACTATAGACGAGGAAGCAGACGACATGTATCACTGAGTATTATATCGCACTATAGGTGGGGAAGCAGACGACATTTATCACTGAGTATTGTGTCGCACTATAGACGGGGAAGCAGACGATATTTATCACTTGAGTTTTGTATCGCACTATAGATGGTGAAGCAGACATTTATCTCTGAGTACTGTGTTACCCTGTAGTTGGGGTAGCAGACGACATTTATCACTGAGCATTGTATCGTCCTGTAGATCGTGAATCAGACGACATTTGTCACTGAGCATTGTATCGTCCTGTAGATCGTGAATCAGACGACATTTATCACTGAGTATTGTATCGCACTATAGATGGTGAAGCAGACATTTATCTCTGAGTACTGTGTTACCCTGTAGTTGGGGTAGCAGACGACATTTATCACTGAGCATTGTATCGTCCTGTAGATCGTGAATCAGACGACATTTGTCACTGAGCATTGTATCGTCCTGTAGATCGTGAATCAGACGACATTTATCACTGAGTATTGTATCGCAGTATAGATGGTGAAGCAGACGACATTTATCTCTGAGTACTGTGTTACCCTGTAGTTGGGGTAGCAGACGACATTTATCACTGAGCATTGTATCGCACTATAGACGAGGAAGCAGACGACATGTATCACTGAGTATTATATCGCACTATAGACGGGGAAGCAGACGACATTTATCACTGAGTATTATATCGCACTATAGGTGGGGAAGCAGACGACATTTATCACTGAGTATTGTGTCGCACTATAGACGGGGAAGCAGACGATATTTATCACTTGAGTTTTGTATCGCACTATAGATGGTGAAGCAGACATTTATCTCTGAGTACTGTGTTACCCTGTAGTTGGGGTAGCAGACGACATTTATCACTGAGTATTGTATCGTCCTGTAGATCGTGAATCAGACGACATGTATCACTGAGTATTGTATTGCACTATAGACGAGGAAGCAGACGACATGTATCACTGAGTATTATATCGCACTATAGGTGGGGAAGCAGACGACATTTATCACTGAGTATTGTGTCGCACTATAGACGGGGAAGCAGACGATATTTATCACTGAGCATTGTATCGTCCTGTAGATCGTGAATCAGACGACATTTATCACTGAGTATTGTATCGTCCTGTAGATCGTGAATCAGACGACATTTATCACTGAGTATTGTATCGCAGTATAGATGGTGAAGCAGACGACATTTATCTCTGAGTACTGTGTTACCCTGTAGTTGGGGTAGCAGACGACATTTATCACTGAGTATTGTATCGCACTATAGGTGGGGAAGCAGACGACATTTATCACTGAGTATTGTGTCGCACTATAGACGGGGAAGCAGACGATATTTATCACTTGAGTTTTGTATCTCACTATAGATGGTGAAGCAGACGACATTTATCTCTGGGTACCGTGTTACCCTGTAGATGGGGAAACAGACGACATTTATCATTGAGTATTGTATCGTCCTGTAGATGGGGAAACAGACGACATTTATCACTGAGTATTGTATCGTCCTGTAGATGGGGAAACAGACGACATTTATCACTGAGTATTGTATCGTCCTGTAGATGGGGAAACAGACGACATTATCACTGAGTATTGTATCGTCCTGTAGATGGGGAAACAGACGACATTTATCACTGAATACTGTATCGTCCTGTAGATGGGGAAGCAGACGATGGGGACGCCGTGCCACGCGCTAGCCCACCGCTCAGACAACAAGCTGTACCGCATCCAGACGCCGCAGTCTCCACTCGTCAGACCCGCAGCTCACGACCTCTACGCCATGGACAACTACCCGCTGGGCACGAACGCCATTGTAGCAGTCATCTCATACACGGTCAGTGCCCCGGGCAAACATTTACGAACAAATGAATGAATTTAATTTTTTTTGTTACATCAGCGGGTGTTGAACAGTACATTTGAAACATGGTTTTGGCTTTTACTAATACTAACTGTAACAGTAAGTAAATTTATTTCGTATATGAGGCCATCGGACCCATATTACATACAGGGTTATATAAATATTTCGGTGTAAGAGGATTTATACGTTTTTTTTTGCCGTTTGCTCTGTGCAACCTTTCTGCCTTTATATAAACAAATCGATAATTCAAATGTGTTCCTTATTGTGGGACGTTATCAATTATGCCCACATTATTAAATGTAATATGTTATGAAATAAGCTAAGTTACATGGTATATGTTGGTACACTGGTTAATGTAAAGGTATACACAGAAAGATGGCTGGCGCGTAGACACCGAGAAACGGGCAGCTGATAGCTTGAATGTGATGACCTTTCACAGGGCTACGACATGGAGGATGCCATGATCCTCAACAAGTCAGCCTACGAGAGGGGATTCTGCCACGGGTCCATCTACAAGTCTGAGGTAGGCACTCGCCGACACAGTGAGCTCCTGTCACAACAACAGGCTTGCGGTCTCACCAATGCTTCATACCAATCAATGGTTGGCACTGCCTCGCCTAGTGGGGAGGCCCTCGGAAAATGTAAAATAATGGCATTCATTTTGTCACTTGGCACAAGACTATGATATATTAATTGAATAAGAAGATTAATTATAGAAGTGATTGTGAAGAGAAATTATTTATTGAAGTACTTTAGGGCTCCTGCATGTAAATGCCATATCCTATAATTATGATATGAACTGTAAACCCCAATACAACGTGTACCAACCAATTTCGCTGAATTTTTAAATGGGTCGTATATCTAGCTGACATAATTTGCATAGCTTTATACGCTGGAAGCTTCATACGCCAAACTATTTAATTTTATTATGAAGTTAGATTAAAAAGACAGTATTATCTGTAAAAAATATGTACATAAATAAAAAATGAAAAGCGCTCAACGCTTGAGGAGAAGAAAACGGATTTAAGGAAATTATGGCCATGTTGGCGTTATGATCTTTTATCGGCGTGTCTTGCTGTTTTAGTTCGTTGACTTGCGATCCATCAGTCGAGAGAGAAGCAAGGTGTCCCTGATATTCGGTGAGTGTATCGCCACAATCTTATTGATGTCATTACATTGGTCTGGACGTGTTGGTAAATAGATATTGTACATCCTGCACTCCATGTAACGTGTGTGCAAGATTCTGTATTACGTGGATCTGTCTCCTAAACACCTATCTTTCTCACCAAGTTTGTCCTGCTGCTTTATGTATGAAGCCAACAATATGGCAGGAACCAAACCTCAAGGGTAAACTTATATCTTCAAGCTTAGAATATGATACAGATATACTTACAACATAGGACCGGCCTGGTGCAGTATTTTGTTTCGGTGTCTTATATATCTGTCCTTGATGTGGGGTGATACTTTAACCTTAGGTTGTCAACCGGGGAAGAAATGCCCGGGCCTCGATGCTGACGGCTTGCCCCCTATCGGCGCTTATCTGGAGGAGGGCACCGCGTACTACAGGTAGGTAAAGCACGGCTCTGGCCACGTGGCACTACGGGGACTACAGGTAGGTAAAGCACGGCTCTGGCCACGTGGCACTACGGGGACTACAGATAAGTAAAGCACGGCTCTGGCCACATGGCACTACGGGGACTACAGGTAAGTAGAGCACGGCTCTGGCCACGTGGCACTACGGGGACTACAGGTAGGTAAAGCACGGCTGTGGCCAAGTGGCACTACGGGGACTACAGGTAGGTAAAGCACGGCTGTGGCCAAGTGGCACTACGGGGACTACAGGTAAGTAGAGCACGGCTCTGGCCACGTGGCACTACGGGGAATACAGGTAAGTAAAGCACGGCTCTGGCCACATGGCACTACGGGGACTACAGGTAAGTAGAGCACGGCTCTGGCCACGTGGCACTACGGGGACTACAGGTAAGTAGAGCACGGCTCTGGCCACGTGGCACTACGGGGACTACAGGTAAGTAGAGCACGGCTCTGGCAACGTGGCACTACGGGGACTACAGGTAAGTAAAGCACGGCTCTGGCCACATGGCACTACGGGGACTACAGGTAAGTAGAGCACGGCTCTGGCCACTTGGCACTACGGGGACTACAGATAAGTAAAGCACGGCTCTGGCCACGTGGCACTACGGGGACTACAGATAAGTAAAGCACGGCTCTGGCCACGTGGCACTACGGGGACTACAGGTAAGTAGAGCACGGCTCAGGCCACATGGCACTACGGGGACTACAGGTAAGTAGAGCGCGGCTCTGGCCACGTGGCACTACGGGGACTACAGGTAAGTAGAGCACGGCTCTGGCCGCATGGCACTACGGGGACTACAGGTAGGTAAAGCACGGCTCTGGCCACATCGCACTACGGGGACTACAGGTAAGTAGAGCACGGCTCTGGCCACATGGCACTACGGGGACTACGGGTAAGTAAAGCACGGCTCTGGCCACATGGCACTACGGGGACTACAGGTAAGTAGAGCGCGGCTCTGGCCACGTGGCACTACGGGGACTACAGGTAAGTAGATCACGGCTCTGGCCACATGGCACTACGGGGACTACGGGTAAGTAAAGCACGGCTTTGGCCACGTGGCACTACGGGGACTACAGGTAAGTAAAGTACGGCTCTGGCCGCGTGGCACTACGGGGACTACAGGTAAGTAAAGCACGGCTCTGGCCACATGGCACTACGGGGACTACAGGTAAGTAAAGCACGGTTCTGGTCGCTCCGCAGTATTCATTAGTATCGCGTGTGTCAGAACTACGTAAGGTTGTCTGCAATAGTAAGCGATTGGCAGTTTGTCTGCCTGGGCAATGTAAAAGTTCGAAACAGTCAGCATTGCGAAAGTATGTTATGTAGAAAACAGGAATGTTATGTGTAAAGAAATTAGGATAGTGGACTAACGCCGTATGGAGTACACATGTGCGTCCACATGTAAGTCAAGGTTCCCGGATCTGAAGACATTCATAGTACGATTAAAGAGTACCGAATAACGAGGAATCAATTAATTAGGGTAATTTACACACCTTGCATTGACCCATATGTAATTAAGTAGACTAAAGGTGACGTAAGCTTACTACTGAAGTCCATGTGCGATATTACAGGTAATAGACATTGACAAAGGACAAAATGTTGTTGTGACTGGTTCGTTGCCACAGCTACATCAACGTGCAGACCGGGGAGTCAAAAGTGGTGATGTACAAGGCTCAGGAACCAGCCTACGTGGATCAGATCAAGGTGCTCGGGAGCGACCTCGGCACGGATGAACTCCAGAAAATCTGCATCGTCCTCCGCATCACGGTGAGGACTGACCACGTGCTTCTTGCTGATCACGTACTTCTCGCTGACCACGTACTTCTCGCTGACCACGTACTGCTCGCTGACCACGTACTCCTCGCTGACCTCGTACTTGTCGCTGACCACGTACTTGTCGCTGACCACGTGCTTCTCGCTGACCACGTGCTTCTTGCTGACCACGTACTTCTCGCTGACCACGTGCTTCTCGCTGACCACGTGCTTCTCGCTGACCTCGTGCTTCTCGCTGACCACGTGCTTCTCGCTGACCTTGTGCTTCTCGCTGACCACGTGCTTCTCGCTGACCTCATACTTCTCGCTGACCACTTCTCGCTGACCACTTCTCGCTGACCACGTGCTTCTTGCTGACCACGTACTTGTCCTGGTGATCACGTGCGTCGTGGTCACCTCGTGCGTAGTGATCGCGTGCGTCGTGGTCACCCCGTGCGTAGTGATCGCGTGCGTCGTGGTCACCTCGTGCGTAGTGATCGCGTGCGTCGTGGTCACCTCGTGCGTCGTGGTCACCTCGTGCGTAGTGATCGCGTGCGTCGTGGTCAACTCGTGCGTAGTGATCACGTGCGTCGTGGTCACCTCGTGCGTAGTGATCGCGTGCATCGTAGTCACCTCGTGCGTAGTTATCGCGTGAATCGTGGTCACCTCGTGCGTAGTGATCGCGTGCGTCGTGGTCACCTCGTGCGTAGTGATCACGTGCGTCGTGGTCACCTCGTGCGTAGTGATCGCGTGCGTCGTGGTCACCTCGTGCGTAGTGATCACGTGCGTCGTGGTCACCTCGTGCGTAGTGATCGCGTGCGTCGTGGTCACCTCGTGCGTGGTGATCACGTGCGTCGTGGTCACCTCGTGCGTAGTGATCACGTGCGTCGTGGTCACCTCGTGCGTAGTGATCGCGTGCGTCGTGGTCACCTCGTGCGTAGTGATCGCGTGCATCGTGGTCACCTCGTGCGTAGTAATCGCGTGCGTCGTGGTCACCTCGTGCGTAGTGATCGCGTGCGTCGTGGTCAACTCGTGCGTAGTGATCGCGTGCGTCGTGGTCACCTCGTGCGTAGTGATCACGTGCGTCGTGGTCACCTCGTGCGTAGTGATCGCGTGCGTCGTGGTCACCTCGTGCGTAGTGATCGCGTGCATCGTGGTCACCTCGTGCGTAGTAATCGCGTGCGTCGTGGTCACCTCGTGCGTAGTGATCGCGTGCGTCGTGGTTACCTCGTGCGTAGTGATCACGTGCGTCGTGGTCACCTCGTGCGTAGTGATCGCGTGCGTCGTGGTCACCTCGTGCGTAGTGATCGCGTGCGTCGTGGTCACCTCGTGCGTAGTGATCGCGTGCGTCGTGGTCACCTCGTGCGTAGTGATCGCGTGCGTCGTGGTCACCTCGTGCGTAGTGATCGCGTGCATCGTGGTCACCTCGTGCGTAGTGATCACGTGCGTAGTGATCGCGTGCGTCGTGGTCAACTCGTGCGTAGTGATCGCGTGCATCGTGGTCACCTCGTGCGTAGTGATCGCGTGCGTCGTGGTCAACTCGTGCGTAGTGATCACGTGCGTCGTGGTCACCTCGTGCGTAGTGATCACGTGCGTCGTGGTCACCTCGTGCGTAGTGATCGCGTGCGTCGTGGTCACCTCGTGCGTAGTGATCGCGTGCATCGTGGTCACCTCGTGCGTAGTAATCGCGTGCGTCGTGGTCACCTCGTGCGTAGTGATCGCGTGCGTCGTGGTCAACTCGTGCGTAGTGATCGCGTGCGTCGTGGTCACCTCGTGCGTAGTGATCACGTGCGTAGTGATCGCGTGCGTCGTGGTCACCTCGTGCGTATTGATCGCGTGCATCGTGGTCACCTCGTGCGTAGTAATCGCGTGCGTCGTGGTCACCTCGTGCGTAGTGATCGCGTGCGTCGTGGTTACCTCGTGCGTAGTGATCACGTGCGTCGTGGTCACCTCGTGCGTAGTGATCGCGTGCGTCGTGGTCACCTCGTGCGTAGTGATCGCGTGCGTCGTGGTCACCTCGTGCGTAGTGATCGCGTGCGTCGTGGTCACCTCGTGCGTAGTGATCGCGTGCGTCGTGGTCACCTCGTGCGTAGTGATCGCGTGCATCGTGGTCACCTCGTGCGTAGTGATCACGTGCGTAGTGATCGCGTGCGTCGTGGTCAACTCGTGCGTAGTGATCGCGTGCATCGTGGTCACCTCGTGCGTAGTGATCGCGTGCGTCGTGGTCAACTCGTGCGTAGTGATCACGTGCGTCGTGGTCACCTCGTGCGTAGTGATCGCGTGCGTCGTGGTCACCTCGTGCGTAGTGATCGCGTGCGTCGTGGTCACCTCGTGCGTAGTGATCGCGTGCATCGTGGTCACCTCGTGCGTAGTGATCACGTGCGTAGTGATCGCGTGCGTCGTGGTCAACTCGTGCGTAGTGATCGCGTGCATCGTGGTCACCTCGTGCGTAGTGATCGCGTGCGTCGTGGTCACCTCGTGCGTAGTGATCACGTGCGTCGTGGTCACCTCGTGCGTAGTGATCGCGTGCGTCGTGGTCACCTCGTGCGTAGTGATCGCGTGCATCGTGGTCACCTCGTGCGTAGTAATCGCGTGGGTCGTGGTCACCTCGTGCGTAGTGATCGCGTGCGTCGTGGTCAACTCGTGCGTAGTGATCACGTGCGTCGTGGTCACCTCGTGCGTAGTGATCGCGTGCGTCGTGGTCACCTCGTGCGTAGTGATCGCGTGCATCGTGGTCACCTCGTGCGTAGTAATCGCGTGCGTCGTGGTCACCTCGTGCGTAGTGATCGCGTGCGTCGTGGTTACCTCGTGCGTAGTGATCACGTGCGTCGTGGTCACCTCGTGCGTAGTGATCGCGTGCGTCGTGGTCACCTCGTGCGTAGTGATCGCGTGCGTCGTGGTTACCTCGTGCGTAGTGATCGCGTGCGTCGTGGTCACCTCGTGCGTAGTGATCGCGTGCGTCGTGGTCACCTCGTGCGTAGTGATCGCGTGCATCGTGGTCACCTCGTGCGTAGTGATCACGTGCGTAGTGATCGCGTGCGTCGTGGTCAACTCGTGCGTAGTGATCGCGTGCATCGTGGTCAACTCGTGCGTAGTGATCACGTGCGTCGTGGTCACCTCGTGCGTAGTGATCGCGTGCGTCGTGGTCACCTCGTGCGTAGTGATCGCGTGCGTCGTGGTCACCTCGTGCGTAGTGATCGCGTGCATCGTAGTCACCTCGTGCGTAGTTATCGCGTGAATCGTGGTCACCTCGTGCGTAGTGATCGCGTGCGTCGTGGTCACCTCGTGCGTAGTGATCACGTGCGTCGTGGTCACCTCGTGCGTAGTGATCGCGTGCGTCGTGGTCACCTCGTGCGTAGTGATCACGTGCGTCGTGGTCACCTCGTGCGTAGTGATCGCGTGCGTCGTGGTCACCTCGTGCGTGGTGATCACGTGCGTCGTGGTCACCTCGTGCGTAGTGATCACGTGCGTCGTGGTCACCTCGTGCGTAGTGATCGCGTGCGTCGTGGTCACCTCGTGCGTAGTGATCGCGTGCATCGTGGTCACCTCGTGCGTAGTAATCGCGTGCGTCGTGGTCACCTCGTGCGTAGTGATCGCGTGCGTCGTGGTCAACTCGTGCGTAGTGATCGCGTGCGTCGTGGTCACCTCGTGCGTAGTGATCACGTGCGTCGTGGTCACCTCGTGCGTAGTGATCGCGTGCGTCGTGGTCACCTCGTGCGTAGTGATCGCGTGCATCGTGGTCACCTCGTGCGTAGTAATCGCGTGCGTCGTGGTCACCTCGTGCGTAGTGATCGCGTGCGTCGTGGTTACCTCGTGCGTAGTGATCACGTGCGTCGTGGTCACCTCGTGCGTAGTGATCGCGTGCGTCGTGGTCACCTCGTGCGTAGTGATCGCGTGCGTCGTGGTCACCTCGTGCGTAGTGATCGCGTGCGTCGTGGTCACCTCGTGCGTAGTGATCGCGTGCGTCGTGGTCACCTCGTGCGTAGTGATCGCGTGCATCGTGGTCACCTCGTGCGTAGTGATCACGTGCGTAGTGATCGCGTGCGTCGTGGTCAACTCGTGCGTAGTGATCGCGTGCATCGTGGTCACCTCGTGCGTAGTGATCGCGTGCGTCGTGGTCAACTCGTGCGTAGTGATCACGTGCGTCGTGGTCACCTCGTGCGTAGTGATCACGTGCGTCGTGGTCACCTCGTGCGTAGTGATCGCGTGCGTCGTGGTCACCTCGTGCGTAGTGATCGCGTGCATCGTGGTCACCTCGTGCGTAGTAATCGCGTGCGTCGTGGTCACCTCGTGCGTAGTGATCGCGTGCGTCGTGGTCAACTCGTGCGTAGTGATCGCGTGCGTCGTGGTCACCTCGTGCGTAGTGATCACGTGCGTAGTGATCGCGTGCGTCGTGGTCACCTCGTGCGTATTGATCGCGTGCATCGTGGTCACCTCGTGCGTAGTAATCGCGTGCGTCGTGGTCACCTCGTGCGTAGTGATCGCGTGCGTCGTGGTTACCTCGTGCGTAGTGATCACGTGCGTCGTGGTCACCTCGTGCGTAGTGATCGCGTGCGTCGTGGTCACCTCGTGCGTAGTGATCGCGTGCGTCGTGGTCACCTCGTGCGTAGTGATCGCGTGCGTCGTGGTCACCTCGTGCGTAGTGATCGCGTGCGTCGTGGTCACCTCGTGCGTAGTGATCGCGTGCATCGTGGTCACCTCGTGCGTAGTGATCACGTGCGTAGTGATCGCGTGCGTCGTGGTCAACTCGTGCGTAGTGATCGCGTGCATCGTGGTCACCTCGTGCGTAGTGATCGCGTGCGTCGTGGTCAACTCGTGCGTAGTGATCACGTGCGTCGTGGTCACCTCGTGCGTAGTGATCGCGTGCGTCGTGGTCACCTCGTGCGTAGTGATCGCGTGCGTCGTGGTCACCTCGTGCGTAGTGATCGCGTGCATCGTGGTCACCTCGTGCGTAGTGATCACGTGCGTAGTGATCGCGTGCGTCGTGGTCAACTCGTGCGTAGTGATCGCGTGCATCGTGGTCACCTCGTGCGTAGTGATCGCGTGCGTCGTGGTCACCTCGTGCGTAGTGATCACGTGCGTCGTGGTCACCTCGTGCGTAGTGATCGCGTGCGTCGTGGTCACCTCGTGCGTAGTGATCGCGTGCATCGTGGTCACCTCGTGCGTAGTAATCGCGTGGGTCGTGGTCACCTCGTGCGTAGTGATCGCGTGCGTCGTGGTCAACTCGTGCGTAGTGATCACGTGCGTCGTGGTCACCTCGTGCGTAGTGATCGCGTGCGTCGTGGTCACCTCGTGCGTAGTGATCGCGTGCATCGTGGTCACCTCGTGCGTAGTAATCGCGTGCGTCGTGGTCACCTCGTGCGTAGTGATCGCGTGCGTCGTGGTTACCTCGTGCGTAGTGATCACGTGCGTCGTGGTCACCTCGTGCGTAGTGATCGCGTGCGTCGTGGTCACCTCGTGCGTAGTGATCGCGTGCGTCGTGGTTACCTCGTGCGTAGTGATCGCGTGCGTCGTGGTCACCTCGTGCGTAGTGATCGCGTGCGTCGTGGTCACCTCGTGCGTAGTGATCGCGTGCATCGTGGTCACCTCGTGCGTAGTGATCCCGTGCGTAGTGATCGCGTGCGTCGTGGTCAACTCGTGCGTAGTGATCGCGTGCATCGTGGTCAACTCGTGCGTAGTGATCACGTGCGTCGTGGTCACCTCGTGCGTAGTGATCGCGTGCGTCGTGGTCACCTCGTGCGTAGTGATCGCGTGCGTCGTGGTCACCTCGTGCGTAGTGATCGCGTGCATCGTGGTCACCTCGTGCGTAGTGATCACGTGCGTAGTGATCGCGTGCGTCGTGGTCAACTCGTGCGTAGTGATCGCGTGCATCGTGGTCACCTCGTGCGTAGTGATCGCGTGCGTCGTGGTCAACTCGTGCGTAGTGATCACGTGCGTCGTGGTCACCTCGTGCGTATTGATCGCGTGCATCGTGGTCACCTCGTGCGTAGTAATCGCGTGCGTCGTGGTCACCTCGTGCGTAGTGATCGCGTGCGTCGTGGTCACCTCGTGCGTAGTGATCGCGTGCGTCGTGGTCACCTCGTGCGTAGTGATCGCGTGCATCGTGGTCACCTCGTGCGTAGTGATCACGTGCGTAGTGATCGCGTGCGTCGTGGTCAACTCGTGCGTAGTGATCGCGTGCATCGTGGTCACCTCGTGCGTAGTGATCGCGTGCGTCGTGGTCAACTCGTGCGTAGTGATCACGTGCGTCGTGGTCACGTCGTGCGTATTGATCGCGTGCATCGTGGTCACCTCGTGCGTAGTAATCGCGTGCGTCGTGGTCACCTCGTGCGTAGTGATCGCGTGCGTCGTGGTCACCTCGTGCGTAGTGATCGCTTGCGTCGTGGTCACCTCGTGCGTAGTGATCGCGTGCATCGTGGTCACCTCGTGCGTAGTGATCACGTGCGTAGTGATCGCGTGCGTCGTGGTCAACTCGTGCGTAGTGATCGCGTGCATCGTGGTCACCTCGTGCGTAGTGATCGCGTGCGTCGTGGTCAACTCGTGCGTAGTGATCACGTGCGTCGTGGTCACCTCGTGCGTATTGATCGCGTGCATCGTGGTCACCTCGTGCGTAGTAATCGCGTGCGTCGTGGTCACCTCGTGCGTAGTGATCGCGTGCGTCGTGGTCACCTCGTGCGTAGTGATCGCGTGCGTCGTGGTCACCTCGTGCGTAGTGATCGCGTGCATCGTGGTCACCTCGTGCGTAGTGATCACGTGCGTAGTGATCGCGTGCGTCGTGGTCAACTCGTGCGTAGTGATCGCGTGCATCGTGGTCACCTCGTGCGTAGTGATCGCGTGCGTCGTGGTCAACTCGTGCGTAGTGATCACGTGCGTCGTGGTCACCTCGTGCGTATTGATCGCGTGCATCGTGGTCACCTCGTGCGTAGTAATCGCGTGCGTCGTGGTCACCTCGTGCGTAGTGATCGCGTGCGTCGTGGTCACCTCGTGCGTAGTGATCGCGTGCATCGTGGTCACCTCGTGCGTAGTGATCACGTGCGTAGTGATCGCGTGCGTCGTGGTCACCTCGTGCGTATTGATCGCGTGCATCGTGGTAATCACATTTTTGTGTAAAATCGCTACTGCTTGTGGTCATGAAATCGGGAGGCTCTAGTGTAGCATATGATCTTTAATGACACGTGTAAGTTAAATTTAAGGCGTCTTCATCACCATGCAAGTATTTAGGCATTCAAAACATTATATATAAAATTGATTACACTGTGTATCTACAGAGGAATCCAGTGATAGGCGACAAGTTCTCCAGCAGACACGGACAAAAGGGGATTTGCAGGTGGGTCTGACAGCGTTTATTCCGATGACTACTACATGGTGCAACTCATGAATCAACGGTTATTGATCCAGCAATTAATTTCATAATAGTTATTATCTTGACATATTATTAGGTCTGAGATTTAATATTCAGATATCAACAGTCGTTCCGGTATTAATTTCGACATTAATAATCGAGAAAGGTCTCTCGATCATTGTCATGGAGCAATTAATTTCAACACTTATTGTGCAGAAATTATTTGCGATTTTGTTATTTCGACATTTATTAGAAATTACTTGTTAAACGAAAAAATCTGATCGTGGGTCAGAAGCAGGGTCCAATTGGCAATACTGTTTGTCGGCTACAGTCAGAAGTGGCCGGTACAGAACATGCCTTTCTCTGAGAGCGGCATGACGCCCGATATCCTCTTCAACCCTCACGGCTTCCCGTCCAGAATGACAATAGGTGAGCATCCCACGAGCGTCCGTGTCAAAGTCAAGGTCATGAGTATATAGGTCACCGGACTGTAGGTTATGAAACCCAAGTCATTAGGGTGTAGGTCGAAATCTGGGTCGTTAATATGTAGGTCATCAGAAAAGCTATGTCCTAAATATGTAGGTCATGAGGATGCAACTCCTGCGCACGCAGGTATGGAGTATGTAGGTCACGCTATGAATATACATGTATAAATATTCAAACACGATTGCAAATTAATCTTTTTATGGAAAGAACTCCTAAGTTCTTTAAAGGTCATATCGTCGGCTGAAGCTATAGGTAATCTAGTCTGCTTTGCCCTCTATATATAACCTGGTCTTTGGCCCTGTACGTCTATGTGGTTGTTCTTGCGAACCATTGTTTCCGCATACCTCACGTAGTACTCACGCCTAATATTAATTACGATAATGCTTTAAGTACGATAATACGTTAACTACAATAATACTTTAACTACAATAATACTTTAACTACGATAATACTTACTACAATAATACTTTAGCTACGATAATACTTTTAAGTACGATAATAATTTCTTGGGCTGCACGGTGGACCGTATATGTACCCCAGGCATGTATGTAACCGGTCTTGTGTCATGTGACAGGTATGATGATTGAAAGCATGGCGGGCAAGTCGGCGGCCATGCACGGTCTGTGTCATGACGCGACGGCCTTCACCTTCTCGGAGGACCAGCCGGCCATCGACTACTTCGGTCAATGTCTCACCAAAGGTAGGTCAAGGTCGCCGCACCACGTGGTCTGCTTTGTACCATGGGCCTGAGGCTTTAAGTGCAATAACGTTATTATTATATATATATAGTAAGAACACGTGGTGTGCTGGGAGTGGGTGCAGTCGAGGGCGAAACCCGTGTACTGTTCATTTGGAAAGCAGAAGATTCATCGTTTATATGAGGATAATGTCACCACAAAGTGCAGTAGTTCTTTGTTTATTCGTATGCATGTTTTAAGGGGAGCATCTGCTACTCGGTGGGTAGTTAAGCAGGTTGAGCTGCACATCAACAGTATATGTATGGGGCCGGGGTGAGCTGCAGATCAACAGGTCGAGAGTTCGCGCCTCCTTAGATCAGTTGGTAACAAAGCTGAGCTGTAGTTCAACAGGTCGTGGGTTCGCGCCTCCCTAGCTCAGTTGGTAGACAGGCTGAGCTGCAGATCAACAGGTCGTGGGTTCGCGCCTCCCTAGCTCAGTTGGTAGACAGGCTGAGCTGCAGATCAACAGGTCGTGGGTTCGCGCCTCCCTAGCTCAGTTGGTAGACAGGCTGAGCTGCAGATCAACAGGTCGTGGGTTCGCGCCTCCCTAGCTCAGTTGGTAGACAGGCTGAGCTGCAGATCAACAGGTCGTGGGTTCGCGCCTCCCTAGCTCAGTTGGTAGACAGGCTGAGCTGCAGATCAACAGGTCGTGGGTTCGCGCCTCCCTAGATCAGTCGGTAAGCGGGCTGAGCTGCAGATCAACAGGTCGTGGGTTTGACCTCTGGCACCTACATCTGGGGTGGGCAAGTTTCATTCACTCGTTGTCCCCTGAGGGGGGGGGGGGGGTCATTTTTAGCCTTCATGTCCACAAGAGCGGCCCAGACCTCCAGCATTTCTCTCTCGTTTCTCAGCCGGGTACAACTACCACGGGACGGAGCGGCTGTACAGCGGCGTGGACGGCCGGGAGTTCGAGGCCGACATCTTCATGGGGCTCGTCTACTACCAGCGACTCCGGCACATGGTCTCCGACAAGTTCCAGGTCAGTCACAGGTCAACCAACGGAACATAATACATGCTATTAATAACTATTCCTTTTCTTGGCTACACCCCCATGGCGGGGCCGCCTCGATAGCTCAGTGGGTTAGAGCGCTCGCATTGAGTGCTCTGGCCCCTTGAGAGCCTAACGGCACGTGGATCGGTGGTTCGCACCCCGCAGTGGCCATGTCTGTGTGGTCGCAGGATAAAGATACCATGTCCTTCTTCGCAAAAAGTAGGGGGTTAGCCCCGGGGACATGGCTCCACTCTCCCTTACTTCGATATGACGCGATATGACCAAAAGTGGTTAAAGCGTCCTTAATTTACAATCAGCCAACCAACACCCCCATGGGCCCCATGTTCATATTACAGCTACACATGAAAAGAGCGTCTGTCTGTCATTGATTCAGTCTGTCTGTGTGTCTATCTGTCATTGATTCGGCCTGTCTGTGTGTCTGCTAGGTCCGGACCACGGGGGCCATAGACCAGCTGACCCACCAGCCTGTGAAGGGCCGTAAGCGGGGTGGCGGCGTGCGGTTTGGCGAGATGGAGCGGGACACGATGATCGCCCACGGCACCGCCTTCCTCCTCCACGACAGACTCTTCAGGTGCTCCGACGAGTCACTGGTAGGTACTCTCATCCGTCAGCCACGTCAATGCGAGGTCACCGCGGCGTGGCCTAGTGGGTAGCGCGTTGTCCGGGGGGTCACCGCGACGTGGCTCAGTGGGTAGCGCGTCCGGCTATTGCCGAGTGTGCTCTGCTGGGTCAGCCCAAGCGGCCGGTGCGTGGTTCGAGCCCCACCTGCGCAGATGTCGATGTTTGTGCTGCTCGATACAAGTCCCATGTAAAAGTCTCATGTAAGTGATTACTTCCGGAGACATGGCTCCTCTCTACCTTGATCCAGCCCGTTGTGGCGATATGACCTACAGAGTAGGAGGTCACTCCCGGAGACATGGCTCCTCTACCTTAACCTTTCCCATTCTGGCGATATGACCTACAGAGTAGGGGGTTACTCCCGGAGACATGGCTCCTCTACCTTGACCCTTCCCATTGTGGCGATATGACCTACAGAGTAGGGGGTTACTCCGGGAGACATGGCTCCTCTACCTTGACCCTTCCCATTGTCGCGATATGACCTACAGAGTAGGGGGTTACTCCCGGAGACATGGCTCCTCTACCTTGACCCTTCCCATTGTGGCGATATGACCTACAGAGTAGGGGTTACTCCCGGAGACATGGCTCCTCTACCTTGACCCTTCCCATTGTGGCGATATGACCTACAGAGTAGGGGGTACTCCCGGAGACATGGCTCCTCTCTGCCTTGACCCTTCCCATTGTGGCGATATGACCTACAGAGTAGGCGGTTACTCCCGGAGACATGGCTCCTCTCTACCTTGACACTTCACATTGTGGCGATATGACCTACAGAGTAGGGTGTTACTCACGGAGACATGGCTCCTCTCTACCTTGACCCTTCCCATTGTGGCGATATGACCTACAGAGTAGGGTGTTACTCACGGACATGGCTCCTCTCTACCTTGACCCTTCCCATTGTGGCGATATGACCTACAGAGTAGGGTGTTACTCACGGAGACATGGCTCCTCTCTGCCTTGACCCTTCACATTGTGGCGATATGACCTACAGAGTAGGGGTTACTCCCGGAGACATGGCTCCTCTACCTTGACCCTTCCCATTGTGGCGATATGACCTACAGAGTAGGGGGTACTCCCGGAGACATGGCTCCTCTCTGCCTTGACCCTTCCCATTGTGGCGATATGACCTACAGAGTAGGCGGTTACTCCCGGAGACATGGCTCCTCTCTACCTTGACACTTCACATTGTGGCGATATGACCTACAGAGTAGGGTGTTACTCACGGAGACATGGCTCCTCTCTACCTTGACCCTTCCCATTGTGGCGATATGACCTACAGAGTAGGGTGTTACTCACGGACATGGCTCCTCTCTACCTTGACCCTTCCCATTGTGGCGATATGACCTACAGAGTAGGGTGTTACTCACGGAGACATGGCTCCTCTCTGCCTTGACCCTTCACATTGTGGCGATATGACCTACAGAGTAGGGTGTTACTCACGGAGACATGGCTCCTTTCTACCTTGACCCTTCCCATTGCGGCGATATGACCTACAGAGTAGGGGATTACTCTCGGAAACATGGCTCCTCTCCACCTTGACCCTTCACATTCTGGCGATATGACTTGCTGCTGAGGTTAAAGCATCCTGCTTTGTGCCCTGATATGTATAGAACGCCGCCGCCTACCCCTATATATGTGCGTATGTGTTTGGTGTCTTGCAGGCGCGGGTGTGTGTGAAGTGCGGCAGCCTGCTGTCTCCGTGCCTGGAGCGCCCCGCTGCGGCCACGGCGGCGGCGTCCTTCGAGGCGGCGCGGCTGTGGACGTGTCTGACGTGCAAGCGTCAGGACACCATCAAGCTGGTGCGCGTCCCCTACGTCTTCCGCTACCTGACGGCCGAGCTGGCCGCCATGAACATCAAGACCACGCTGAAGGTGCGCGAGACGTGACCCCCGCGTCACGCGAGACGCCATCAGTGAAAGGTATCAGTGACACGTACATGACGAGTTACGTGACCCCTGTCACGCGAAGCATTGCGCTCGTCACGCGCGACGCTGGTGGTGAGACGTGACCCCAACGAACCAAGTCACTGTATTTGTGTTCTTCGTGACTTGACGTCGACAGTATCAAGATAAGCTGCAGTTGCCGGCCAATCTGACAGATGGTCGGAGAATGTGCTGCAGTATCGAGAGGCCTCCCTTAACACGGCACCAGACAGCTCGTACAGAGGTCACACGGAGGGCGATCGACTACTATGTCCTACGCTTGGAGCCGTAGGTCACCCTCAGTGGTGAACGCCATTACAGAGATACATATTAAACATCGCTCGTCATTGTGTTCAAACATTAACGCCAACTAATAAAGTGTGATAACCATTTTCACTGATTTGTTTCGTCGTGTCATTGGAAGCCTCACCGTACTCATCGCGTGAATCAATTATATAACTAGTATATATAAACAGCAGCTGATCTATGTACACAGTCACCAGCCGATGCTCCCTCTTTGCCATTCACATATAAAGGCTTCAATTCTATAACTTAACTAGACGAATAGATCGTTCTTGCAATACTTGCAATATTCTTGCCTACCATAAAAAGTTGCCAATGAAGATACTGTTCTGATTTTGGCGGGAAAAGGCTCTTAATGTCACCCAGTGAATAGTTTTAAGTTCCGATCCATTATACAAAACCGAATATTATCCGCGGATTGTGTTTTACAAAGCTAACAGCTGCCAGTTTTGAATAGTCTCAGGTCAATAAAGCCAAATCTACGACCGCCTCGTGCGTAGCCATCACCATCGCTACGCTTGGTGTTGTCATGGTGACGCGAGACGTCACGCTTGCTGCCACACCATTGGGAACTCTTCGCAGACCACTCTCTCGCCGTAGTTCAGTCCGCCAAGGATAGGTGGCGACACTCCCCAAGGTCGCCGAGCTAGGATGGCGTCATCCCCTGGAGAACCAAAATCCGGAAGTGACGTCACCGTCCGCCATTAATCCTTTAATCACTTTAAAGTTGCTAACATAAGACATTTTTCGAACATTCATCCAACATGAGAAATAAGATTATCTCGATCCCATGCGTGGAAGGAATAGCTTTGTACTTTGTTGCGCTCATAGCCGAGGAGGTGTGAGGTTATGGGCGTCCCATTGAAGGCGTGTCACCATGTTGTAGTACTCGTTATAAGGGTGGAGCTCATAGGCCTACAGTCTCGCTACAACGTTTTTCCATATGCACTGCATTTTTGCAATATTATTAATTGAACCACGCCAAAAGTCTCAATTAAATACATAACTTGATGAGGTAATGTTAAAACTTTCAACAGTGAAATTTGAAACGTTTCAAATTCTGTAATAACTGCGGACTTACCGAGCCAGCGGAAGGATACAACACGACGGGTGTGATTCGTCCTGTTGCTAGGGGCGCCATGCAGCGTTCGCATGTGAAACGCCACGCAGTCACCGGGCTAAGGAGGGAAATGAATTGCTAACGACATAGGTACTGGGCAATGGTCCTGAGGTGAGCTGTAACGTCAACAATGTGCGTATACAATGTAGCATATGTATAAATTCATAAAAAGAAGCCTATATCATGGCGATACATTGTTATATTGTTTGTTTCATAAGGTAAAATGTGGACCAATTTTGAGACGCATTTCAAGTAAAATCGATGAAAGATGTGTCCAACGTGATCGGTACTGCATGACAGAATGTCATGACATATATCTCTAGAGTGACACGTATAAATATTATTGCAAGAGTATGGTTATTGTATTTAAAGATAACATATTTCACTTTCGAAAGTTGAACGTCAGTACACAAATATGGAAATACTTTAAAAGAGTTACAGTAGGTCTGCTTCATTTTACTTAAATACTTGACCATCCGGAATAGACACTATTTTAAATGTCTTTCCACTTAGCATCAACTATTGTTTTACCTTTAGCGTTACCATCGCCAGTACAACAACACAACACATAAAACTTCCATCGACTGTAGGCCACTTTTCTCCCTCCCTACCTGCACCTCCCACTTGAGGATGTCATACTTGGTCCTGTCGGCCTCGATGTCTGGGACGGGGACGTACCGCCGCTCTTCCTCTCCCCGCTCACCCTCCCCCCGCTCACCCTCCCCGCGCTCTTCCTCCCCCCGCTCACCCTCCCCCCGCTCACCCTCCACCATGTACTCCCTGCCCGTGGCGAACTTTCGTGGGTGGTACCACGTGACCCCTCTGTGAGACCCGCGCACAAACTCGATGGTTGTTTCCATGGGAACCGGGTCAAGCGGAATCCAGAAGGACACATTCTGAAGGAAGAGAAATGGCCAGCGTTGTCGTGACAGGAACGGCTTCCATTATCCCTAAGAGAGCATAGTTGTTCAAATGGTAAAAGAACACCCAGTTAACAAATTTGGATTTCGTCATTCATGATTAAAGCAAAGTTCCAAATACACCCGTCACTGAGTAAATTACATGTCATTTAAGTAAAGGTTACCGCTAATTGCCTAAAAACGTAAATTCCTTTCCAGGGATATATGCATATAACATATATTGCCATTTAGGACATCAGCAATTAAACATTTACTAATAACTTTTGTTTTCTTCCAACGATATATAATTTGCTACATGTTGCCATTTAGAAGAACGGTTATTAAAATTTAACAAAAACAAACATTTTCTTCCAATGATCTGTGATTTGCAACATATTGCTGACGCGTACCTTGTCGCCATCTACCGGGTAATAGGCCTGGTCATGGTGCCACGGAGTCTCCTTATGTGTCCCAGGTTCTTTAACCAAAACGTGCTCGTGGTAGAAAACCGTCGACTGCCAACAAAGGTGGAATAAACTGATTCAAAATGGAATCTTAGCACTTTCAATGTAACTTAAATTTGTGAAGAATACAAAAATACATAATAATTCATTTGTTTACATTGAGATCGGTATCTTTTCATCATAAGTTTGTGACTGATTATCATTCAAGTGCATTCAACTACGGAGCAGCTCACCAGAGGGCGGTATTGTTCGCCCAATACATTCACAGTTCCACGTTGACGCAATTGCTGCCATCTGTCGGTTGAAGCATGAAGTGATTGGTGGTATATTCAGGACGATTTAACCAATTCTGGTCATATCGCATCAATGGAAGAAGGAAGGGAATAGCGGAGCCATGACCCCGGGGTTACCCCACCTACTATGTGGTTACCCCCTACTCTTTGCGAGGAAGGACATGGTATCTTTATCCTGCGACCGCACAGACATGACCGCAGCGGGGCTCGAACCATCGATCCGCGCCATTAGGCTCTCTGAGGTAGGCCTATTAGTGCTTCCTGCGCTATGCCTAAGGTTTACTAGGCCTGCTTATACTATCTCTCGGCGAAGCAGCTACTTACCATTGACTGCATCAGTTTGCCTGCTATTTCACCCACGTTGGAGTTAAACGCAAAATCTTTGAATTCGGTGAACTTTTTCCAGTTGCAGTAATCATTAAAATAACTCCCGGTTCCGGGTATTGTAGCGAGGCTCTCGGCAAACTGGCTGGGGGAGGCCAGGTTTCTGTTAACTCCTCGCGACAGGGTGTCTATCCAGGCTTGTGAAAACACCCCTCGTAGACAAATGGCGCCGTCCTCCCCGAATGCGCGAATGTCGTCTGCGCTGGGCACGTTTCCCGCCATTTTGCGACACTCTCCGAAACGACAACGTAGCACGAAAGTCAACGACTCTGCTTTGGTACGAGTTCACCACGCTGTTCTCAAATCAAATTCTGAATTCTTCCTGCATTGTACGCCCATCTACGATGTAAATGTACTTCCAGCTGCTACGTAAATGAGCGTATGGCCACGGACGGCGTGTGTGTGATACAGTGGCCAACAGTGCAACAACGTCAATAACGTCCCACTTTGCTATTTCACAATACTGCATGCGGCCTTAGTTGCGAGGTCATGAGGCTATCACGTGATCTTGAACCACGTGGCTGTAGTGGGCTTTCGTGACATTTTACAGTCTTTGTTTATCCAATCGTTACTCCTCGATCTCAGTGCACCGAAGGTTCGAAATGATTCCGCCTCCCTGAATATCGCGTAGTTTAGTTTAGGGGCGAGCGAGGGGGTGGTGATTGTAAAGGGAGGTTGGCGGGTTGGGGTTGAAATGTGGGTTTGGCGCTTTGCGATACGGGGGGTGTGGGGGAGGTGAGTGTGTGTTTGTTTGTGGCGGTGGCGGGGGGGGGGTGCGGGGCGGTTGCAGTTACGCATACTTCATTTGTAGTGGCGAATCTGGGGGGGGGGGCAGGGATCATGTGCCCCCCCCCCTTTCACTTGGAATTGGACCAAGAAGGCACGTTGTACGCGGAAGAATGGGGCACAAGGGGTCACACCCTCACCAGCACCCCCCCCCCCGGTCGCAAGTTTCTCTCTGGACCGGTGCCTGGACAGTCCTTAAATAAATGGTCCCCCCCTCCCCCGCCACCCCTTCGTAATTACGTTATAACCTTAGTATTACCTTAGTATTACCTTAGTATTACCTTAGTATTACGTTAGTATTACGTTAGTATTACGTTAGTATTACGTTTGTTAGTATAGGCTTGGTACATGAACCCTTAACGCGGCCTACCTACATGCGCCGTGCAGCGAGTTGCGGTCGACTTCACACAGAAACTCTCAGAATCCCGAACAGCAAACAAATTTGCTTCTCTCCGGATAGCCCACAGGTTTTCATGATGGAGACGTGGTTGGTAACACAAAAATTACAGAACATATTACTCGAGGATGGTTTATTCCTCTCTTTTTTTGTACTTCTGACACATCACGTGACAGAAAGGCATGCACTGAAAAATCACTCAGTGCACCCTGAAAAATCTTGCTTTGCCTAGCTGCTACCGAAAAAAATATGTCCTCTGTTTCTTAAAAAAACCCAGACAGAAACCATGCCCTCGTACTATTAAACCGAATACATTTTGAAGATCCAACCGAATTTCAAGCCAAAAACTCCCTCGCACAAAAAATCTGACCTCCCATGGCCAGAAAAACACGGAGAGAATTTTTATTTCCTACTTGTTCTATCTTCTTAATTAAAAAATATACTTCATATTTTACCCTTCCTGCTAGATGGCGACACATTTTCTGATGGGGATTCACATATTAAATACGCATTATAGGTTGAGTTCGGATATGCGACCGGAGTAATCGGCGCAGATATTTGGAGCATGCGCACTCATACTTTCCGTTCATGTGCGGATCGAGATAAACCGAACGCAAAATCCGCGGTGCGCGTGAACGTTGCACTTGCTGAACTGCACTGTGAGGAGTAAGGTCCGGGAGTAAAATATACCACGTGACCGCGCTATCGGACCACAATCTCCGCGTTCGGTTATGCACTTCGCGGAGTCCGACTACTTCGCTCGCATACCCGAACTCACCCATAATGGGGGAAAAAGACAACCTAATGATACAAAAACTGCTCAGTCTGAGGAACGGGGAACCAACATCTGACGCACCTGGAACCAGCATTTGAACCATCTAGCTCAACCAATTCTTGTGAGGTTGCAGGAGACACGTGCTGTAAGGACCTACTAGTTTTTGGTCGGATTAAAACAGAAACAAAATCGACTCACGGTAAACGCTTGCAGAAAGTGGTGAACACAATGCGTAAATTGGTGAACATTGAAATATCTTCCTCTGCTTGTTTTATTCGGCTTTACTTTTGACTGGCTACTCAGGGCGGATCCAGGAATTTGGAAAAAGGGAATCCATGGAAACTTGCGACCGGTGGTTGTACAAAGTGGCGACCGGTGGGGTGGGGGTTGTACAAAGTGGCGACCGGTGGGGTGGGGGTTGTACAAAGTTGCGACCGGGCGATCCACCATTTCTTTGACGACAGATAGCGTTCTTCCTCGAAAGGGCCTCTTTCGTTGAAAAACGTCATTTTTCCTCAAAAAGAGGGGGGTCCGGACCCTGGATCCGCCCTTGCTAATTAACAATACATTAATCCCCACCTCTACTTCATTTACCTGTAAACCGACAATGCATGGCCATTCAAGGCAGACTCAAATTCGCTTTATGTTAATCGCTAGATGGAGCCACCCTACATTTCTCTCCATTTCGATTCGCCAGGTGGCAACACTGAGCACGTCGCCGTGTCGCTCAGTAGGCCTTTTGGGTTTTGGTGCCTGGTCACCTCGAACCATAATCATGCAGAACGGTTTGCTATTTTCGCTTTGTATGTGGATCGCCAGGAGATAGGGATCAACCAAAGTAGTGGTTTAAATTTAGCTGAATCTTTTGAAGCAAAGAGATGCGCGCAAGTGCAAATGTTACCCTTTTGACCGTTTGTACTGACGTTATATACATATATCATGTTATCCTATATGGAGAACAATTCAGTTACGCCCACCCCACCTCACGCTGTGTATATCGTTACCTCCCCTCATCACACAATCGACCGCCATGTCTTCATTTCCCTTTTAATAGATATCAGGATATTGTCTTACTATAAAGGTGAGTTTCCGCTGCCGGAAGTGATATAATAGTTTCGCTTGTGGAAGGTTGCTTAAGCGATATTTAATCACGTGATCTGTCAGGTAAATCCCAATGATCTATTGCTTTAATTCGCTTTACAACGATTTATTTGTTCTGCCTGTTACCGAATCGCGGAAATTTGTTCTGAATGTTCCTTACCAATCTCCCAAGCTATTTTTCTCTTGATATATATTGTAATTAATACCTCTTCTTATAGGGACCTGAACTTAAACAAGGGCGAAACTTGTTTCCCTTGATTTTTACTTTAGGTGGAGCTAAGCAACGAGTGACACAATACTAAGTTGCCCCCCCCCCCCCCCCGCCCCCACCCTAATTTACGTGATTGAAACTATAGAAAAATCACTTATTCGGATTGACAATTAACCTGTAGCTATCTATCAATCATTCATCTTCCCAATCGACCGCCATCAAACGACCGCCCCACTACAGACATGTAACATGGAGTGCTCAGCCTGAGGGTGGGGGGTCCTAATATCAAAAACGGCGACACCTTGCCACTATCATTGATGCCCCCCCCCCCTCTCTCGCCCTCCCTCCCCTCCAGCGCCTCTCAAACGGTAGGCACTCGAGACCGCTGACCCAGGGTTCAGGCCGATACCGTGTTTATTGTTTCTACGACGCTCACTAAAGAATTATGAGTCAAATATTTGTCTGCGAGTTTGGTGGGTGGGTCGTGGGGTCCGTGGGTCGGTGGATTGGTCTCCCGACGAAGGGGAGGGGTGGAGGGGGAGGCGTGGTTGTCAGTGATAGGGTCGCTGGGGCCGTAGTGAAGACCTCACACGGTGCCGCCGCGGCAGAGATGTGGAGTCAAGGTGGGAGGGCGGTAGATAGGCCGGGCTGCCGCGCTACCTGGGGCTGTCATGGTAGGGGGAAGGCTTTCTATAAACGCCCCAAGGCCCTCAGTGGTTGAGGGGTTAGATGTTTGTAGATAGCTGGAGGCCCGGCGTCATCAGATCTGAGGGGTCGAACTGTCACTCACACGACGCCAGGGCTGGGCTCGGCATCTGAGGAACGGGGGAACCAACATCTGAGAAATGGGGAACCAGCATCTGAGGAACGGGGAACCAACATCTGAGGAACGGGGAACCAACATCTGAGGAACGGGGAATCCACATCTGAGGAACGGGGAACCAAAATCTGAGGAACGGGGAACCAGCGTCTGACGAACGGGGAATCCACATCTGAGGAACGGGGAACCAAAATCTGAGGAACGGGGAACCAGCATGTGAGGAACGGGAAACCAGCATCTGAGGAACGGGGAACCAGCATCTGAGGAACCGGGAACCAACATCTGAGGCACGGGGAACCAGCATGTGAGGAACGGGGAACCAGCATGTGAGGAACGGGGAACCAGCGTCTGACGAACGGGGAATCCACATCTGAGGAACGGGGAACCAAAATCTGAGGAACGGGGGACCAGCATCTGAGGAACGGGGAACCAGCATCTGAGGGACTAGGAACCAGCATCTGAGGAACGGGGAACCAACATCTGAAGAACGATGAACCAACATCTGATGACCGGGGAACCAACATCTGAGGACTATGAACCAACATCTGAGGAACGGGGAAGCAACATCTGAGGAACGGAGAACCAACATCTGAGGAAAGAGGAACCAACATCTGAGGAATAGGGAACCAACATCTGATGACCGGGGAACCAACATCTGAGCAACGGGAAACCAGCATCTGAGGACTATGAACCAACATCTGAGGAACGGGGAAGCAACATCTGAGGAACGGAGAACCAACATCTGAGGAAAGGGGAACCAACATCTGAGGAATTGGGAACCAACTTCTGAGGAACGGGGAACCAACATTTGAGGAACGGGGACAAATAACTGAGGAACGATGAACAATCATCTGAGAAACAAGGAATCAACATCTGAGGAACGCATGAACCAGCATCTGAGGAACGGGGACCAACAACTGAGGAACGATGAACCAACATCTGAGAAACAAGGAATCAACAACTGAGGAACGATGAACCAACATCTGAGAAACAGGGAATCAACATCTGAGGAACGGGGAACCAACATCTTAGAAACAGGGAACCAACATCTGAGGAAGGGGGAATCAACATCTGAGGAACGCGGAACCAACATCTGAGGAATAGAGAAGAAACAAGTAAGGAATAGCGAGCCAGCATCGGAGGAAGAGAAACTAAGGAATAGCGAACCGCTAGTTGAGAAAAAGAAAGAGACGACTTGGAAACCATCTTTTGAGAAAGTGGAAGTGGAAAATTAACGAACCAGTATAAGAGGAAATAGGGAGCCAGCATAGGAACACATAGCAACCAGCATCTATGGAACAGAAACTCAGGAATATGGAACTAGCATTTGAGAAAGAGAAACCGACACATAGGAAACAGCATATGTGGAAGAAAAACTGAGGAATATGGAACCAGCCTTTGAGGAAGAGAAACCTACGAATAAGCGGAGAAAGAGAAATCCGTAATACTCTCGTAGATCTTGAGGAATGTATAATTTTCTCAGCTTTGATCATGCACCATTGACATTATGTATGCTTTCATAATGAACAGCCATTGTATTGTATTGTATTCCTCTTGTTTTTGTGATGAGATGTATGAAATCGTCATTATATGTCCCTGTGATCTCGGTTAACTGTGACAAGAAACTACAATAATTAGAAATAAATAAATAAATTTAAAAAGAAATGCTCTCGCGGACATTTCCTTTTTTCTACAGAATTCTTTTCATCTTTGTTTTAGACCTTGTTATATATTCATTTGTTAGCAGGACCGGTGGAAACCTTGGAGAAGGGTGGGTAAATTCAACATCATAGGAGTCTCTCCAATTCTCAACACCAAGGGGCCTACCTTGCATTTCGCCGCTGATTAAGAAAATCAACATGAGGAAAACTCATATATTTGCCCCTATACTTATATACTAAAGAGGGTACCAATCTTATATTACGGCCCTGGAATATTTGTGGAAAATCGCTTTTATACAGCCCTCTATATATGCCACGTCATCATTTTGAGCCGGAGTGTCAGTTTTTGCAAATTTTGCTACCCCCTGTTTACCGTGGAGCCCCCCCCCCGGTCGGACTATTCTGGAAGATCTCGCGCCATTGAAAGCCCCCTCCCCCCTGTATTTAAGGGACCGGTGACTCGTTAATGGAGCAGGCAATGAGATGCACCATGAAATATCATCCAGGGGGAGGGGGTCCAAGGGGTCCGGACCCCCCCCCCCCCTCACCTTTTTGGAGGAAGAATGCCGTTTTTTAATTCGATTTTGTATTCAGATGGTTGACATGGATGGCATCCGTTCAAAATGGTAGAAGTGATGAATAAAATTAAGCAGGCTATTAACAAATGAATACTTCATCTTAACATTTGCATAGACGGTATTAGAGATTTTATTTTCAATGCATGCATTTCTTCACAAATTGTGTCACTTTGGCGTTGTTGTGTCTGCTGGCTACTAGTAGTTTGGCCGCTTATCACATCATAGTGTACAAGGTTATGAATGACATCTGAATCATGTAGATACCACGAAGTGACTAGGAACCCATGACATGTTAATCTGTCGCTCAGCTTGCTCACTAACAACTGAACCACTGAGGCTCCTTGAGGTGTGCCAAGCAAAGCCAACAGGTTGGTTGTATATTCAGGATGCCTAAACCACTTTTGGTCATATCGCGTCAGTGGGAGGACGAAGGGAGAGTGGAGCCATGCCGCGGGGGTAACCCCCTACTCTCAGCGATGAAGGGCATGGGATCTTTATCCTGCGACCACACAGACATGGTCACAGCGGGGCGCGAACCACCGATCCACGTGCCGTTAGGCTCTCAGAAGGACAGGCGATAAACAGCACACGATGTGTTCCGTCAATAATAAAATGATACATGGTCATTATTCACTACTGGCATTTTATCCCATCCTCAAATTTTGACACCATGTTCGTTGGCATTATATTCGTTGGCATTGTGTCCGTTGGCATTATGTCCGTTGGCATTATGTTCATTATGTCCGTTGGCATTATGTCTGTTGGCATCATGTCCGTTGGCATTATGTCCGTTGGCATTATGTCCGTTGGCATTATGTCCGTTGGCATTATGTCTGTTGGCATCATGTCCGTTGGCATTATGTCCGTTGGCATTATGTCCGTTGGCATTATGTCCGTTGGCATTATGTCCGTTGGCATTATGTCTGTTGGCATCATGTCCGTTGGCATTATGTCCGTTGGCATTATGTCCGTTGGCATTATGTCTGTTGGCATTATGTCCGTTGGAATTATGTCCGTTGGCATTATGTCCGTTAGCATTATGTTCATTATGTCCGTTGGCATTATGTCCGTTGGCATTATGTCCGTTGGCATTATGTCCGTTGGCATTATGTCCGTTGGCATTATGTCCGTTAGCATTATGTTCATTATGTCCGTTGGCATTATGTCCGTTGGCATTATGTCCGTTGGCATTATGTCTGTTGGCATTATGTCCGTTAGCATTATGTTCATTATGTCCGTTGGCATTATGTCCGTTGGCATTATGTCCGTTAGCATTATGTTCATTATGTCCGTTGGCATTATGTCCGTTGGCATTATGTCCGTTGGCATTATGTCCGTTGGCATTATGTCTGTTGGCATCATGTCCGTTGGCATTATGTCTGTTGGCATTATGTCCGTTGGCATTATGTCCGTTGGCATTATGTCCGTTGGCATTATGTCTGTTGGCATCATGTCCGTTGGCATTATGTCCGTTGGCATTATGTCCGTTGGCATTATGTCTGTTGGCATTATGTCCGTTGGCATTATGTCCGTTAGCATTATGTTCATTATGTCCGTTGGCATTATGTCCGTTGGCATTATGTCCGTTGGCATTATGTCTGTTGGCATTATGTCCGTTGGCATTATGTCCGTTGGCATTATGTCCGTTAGCATTATGTTCATTATGTCCGTTGGCATTATGTCCGTTGGCATTATGTCCGTTGGCATTATGTCTGTTGGCATTATGTCCGTTGGCATTATGTCCGTTGGCATTATGTCCGTTGGCATTATGTCTGTTGGCATTATGTCCGTTGGCATTATGTCCGTTGGCATTATGTCCGTTAGCATTATGTTCATTATGTCCGTTGGCATTATGTCCGTTGGCATTATGTCCGTTGGCATTATGTCTGTTGGCATTATGTCTGTTGGCATTATGTCCGTTGGCATTATGTCCGTTGGCATTATGTCCGTTGGCATTATGTCCGTTGGCATTATGTCCGTTGGCATGTTCGGATACCACTTTGGGCATTCTTTGGTTTTGATATTGTATTTCCCAAATAACATTTTTGCTCCCGAATGTTTTCCGCTATGATCACCGCTTCAAGGCTGAAGGGTTGTATTGTATGTTGTTGCATTACACCATAATTGTTCCTATTATGTGAAGGGACTAAAGGATGGTACTTTGTCATATTGTAGCCGGTATGTTGTACTTTGATGTAACATAATGCCCTGCAATGGAGCAATTTCATTTATTTTAATTAACAGGTATCCTCCTTCGCATACCTTGATGAATTTAAGATGAGCTTTCAAAGTGACACCCAAACCAATATTATCATAGCATAGAATTTACTTTTAACACTATTTGATCGCGTATGATATTAATTAGTATGTATTTAGCATTTTTGCGTCCCAATTATGGTAAGAAATGTCCGGCATTATGTGACGTCTATGTGCACTACGTCATCAAAGTACGTCATGCAAATGTGACGTCTATGTGCACTACGTCATCAAAGTACTATTCCCTCTCTTTAAAAGGATGACATTAATCATATAAAGCGTGTCCCCAACAGTTAACACCATCAAGATCAAAGACTCCAGGCCAGTCAATCCCACCAATTAGACCTTATCTCAAAGCCATTAATACTATATGCTATGAAACATTGCTTCATGTGCAGCCTGAATGTTGGGTGATACCTTAATTAAACCGTTTACTGGCAACAAGCCTTTAACTTCTAAGAGAGACGTAAATGTGCCTCGGTCGTTGTTAATAGTAACTCTTTTGCGATTAATTATCTATGGGCGATAATTACCCACCCTTTGTCATAGAGACGAAGGACGAGTGAAGGTCAACTGCGCGCGCGGTATCCAGGGATTTCGTTTGAAGGATCCCGAACCGCCATGGTACATCACTTCAATTAATTGCCGAGGAAATTGAGGTGTGGGGCGTTTGAAATAAATCCCTGACTCACCTTTTGGTAGTTTTCCCGTAGACTTTCAGTTTATTATGCGTGCAGCAGGATCAAGAGTTGTTGGAGGGGTTAACTCCCCGGGGGTGTGAAACCGCAGGGGAGAAGGGTGAAGAAGGGCAGTGGGGTGGGGGGGGGGGGGGGGTTATAAGGTAGATGGGAAACTTGGGCTGTATCGATTGCAAGGTCATTTGGTCAAAGAGGGAATAGGGAGTATAAGGGGAATGGGGCCGGAAGGGGTTAGCGCCCAGCAAGATGGTTGTATAAAGGGCTTTAGGGTAAATACTGCCGGGAGAGGAGTGGAAGGGGGGGGGCGGGATGGAAGGGATTGAGAGGGAGAGGGGGGGGTGCATCTCGGATGTGACCCTGATCTTCGATGGAGTTCTAGGGATGATAGCATTGAGATCCGCCGGACAACCTGCTGAGGATAATGGATGATCCAGGACAATTAAGTCTGACTTCAAAGCCGCGCCGCGCTCCGCGGGGGTGTGGGGGGGGGGGCGCACCTCAAAGCTTTCTACCCCTACCCTCTTGCTGTCGCAGTGAATCTCACCCCCACCCTGCTGTGTCATTGAACTCACCCCTCGCCCCTCAGCACCCCGAAGGCCTCATGGGGGGCTGAATCCCGAATCTTCTTCTATCCACTGTCTCAACCAACCAACTAACTCCCCTCACCCCCCCCCCCCCCCCCGCCCCCCCCCTACACCCTCCCACCCTCCTCGTTATGTCGCTAAGCCGCACGCTGGATCCAACAGCCCCATCCCTCCCCAGCTAAGCCCCTTTGCAGCTTTACCCTTACCCCCCTCGCCCTCTCCCCCTCTCCCCCCCGTTGCTCCTTAGCCCCCTTGAAGATCCACCCCCCTCCCACCCGCTCCTCCGCCTCACCCACCCACCCCGGGGATGCCTTATCAGCCTGGTACCCCGCCGAGGCCCTGGTATCACCAGCATGGAGTGACAAGCCCTTCAGGCCGCTCCACCTCGTTAGCCTGTCAATCACATGGCAGCAGAAGGCAGTGTGGGCGGAGCTACCAGCGCCCACCGGCCTCTGATTGGCCAGAACGACCGTGGCCGACAGACAGTGCGAGCCAGTTCCAGAGGCTCTTTCGCTCGCGCTCCTCTCCGGATCCTGGTATGCTAGCGTCCCTCTCTCTCCCTCTCTCTCTCTCTCTTTATAATATTAGTAACAGGAAAGCCTGGGCTGCCGTCACTTTCACTACCAGCCCGACGCGCCCGATAAAGGGAGCAGCTCCCGTCTCTCCAGCTCCATAGACGTCAAAGTTTCCCTCCGAGAGAGCGTCGAGCAAAGTACCGACAACAAAATCTGGATGTCTCTCAGCGAACAGCCGCTGTGACTGACTGACTGCATGGAGGCCCTGTCCAGACAATATGACTGTCCAAAGGATTTAAGCAGGCATTTCTCACACAGCACAAGGTGGGTGTTCCCGACATAGATAACATGTAAAATATCTCCTCCAGGCTTCCTTCTGTCTGAATCTTGTAACTGCGCTGTCGCTGGATCCCCTGTCTCCGGGTCTGGGTCTGGGACGTGGGCAGGCAGGATTGGGATAGGCGGCGAAGGAGGTGTGTCGGTGGGGGGTGGTGGGGGGGGGGGTATCAAAGGAAATCAATCTCCGCCAAGAGGAAATGGCTCATACTCTATGACAGAGGGGGCTCAGGACGCCACGTTATGTGGGGCAGGAAATCCAGAATCCGTCGCCATGGTATCCATTTCAAGGGGCTTAGACCGTTAGATAACCGCATCCTAATAAACCTATGGGTAAATGATCCCGATTACCCACGGTAGACTTGTTGCCATCCAGGTGATTCAGTCCCTCAGGATTAAATAATTCAGGATTAATCCTGAATTTGGATTTATACCCGACAAATACACTGACCGTAATCGTCGATAGGCTGTTGGCATGCAGTCTATGAGTGAATCAGTCAATCTGGATTGAATGAGTCCGGGTTAATCCTGAATTAAGAATTATACTCATGATTTCTATACCTCATGTATCTCATTATGTCGCCATGGGTGACCGTCCAACAAACCACAATACATAGGAAGTTAAATCAGTCAATTCTGCATACTTAATAAGTGCAAAAAGACTCCCATTTTCCCATTTTATGAACCTTAGTATGCTGAGTCCAAAACGCCTCCGCCTTCCGCTTCGGGGAGAGCTTTTGTCTGGATTGTTTCATTACAGGATAAATAATGACCTAATTTTATCTGGCGCTGAATCCTAATACGATTATTATCCTTTCATCTCTTAGGTAATGACATTTACAAAAAATGACAGGTTTCAGACGGGTTTCCACGCGTCAGACTGTAAAGGGTTAAAAAAAACCCAGTAAAAGCAATAAGCCGGGCAATTTTGTTGAATCGTGATAAGAATTCTAACATTAGAGGATAAGTTAACCTGAAGCACGGTATATATATGCATAGAGGGAGGGGAGTGGGGGGCTGGATCCTTAAAGAAGCTATTTCCTACCGTTGTATCGGGTTTAACGATCACGTTCACACTAATTCGTGCAATTTATTTCCTCGCCTTCCTACCACGACCCACGACCTCCGCCTTCGCTTGCCTGGGAATATCTAGCGCTTTGATCTTCGGTCTTACTCATGGCAGACAGACTCCCCGAGAAAACGACCCGGCACCATTAAAAAAAACCCCGCAAAACACTGCCCTTGTCAACCAGCAAAACTTGTCGAAATGGCTGCTGTGGTTTCGAGTGCGACCGTCACAGTGTCACAGTGAGTGCGATGTAATGTAGGCTGGTGGGTACCTCGGTGGGCGTGACAAAACCAGCGGGCTGGGTGTATGGGTGAAGGTGGACTAATATAAACTCTATTATAACAGGCGGGGGGACGGGTGGGGGGCTAATATAAACTATTATAACAGTGGGGCTTTCTTGTCGATGAATTATCACGTTAATGCGTGCGTATGTGTGAAAAATATGTCCTCGGTCGGTTACCCCGGGTAGATAGGGTCTGTGAGTGAAGTTACCTCTGCAAAATGGCGTACTCCAAGTCAGCAAGTCATGTGACTTCAAACTTGTAACAAGGGGTCAGTGAAGGCCGATTCATGTTCCATGGTAGGGCCCACCGAAGCCTGGTATTGCAGTTACTGTACAGAGCGAGCAATACGTGAGCTATGCGGCCACACAGGTTCTGGCTAACATTGATACGACCAGAATGTCTATATAATGAAGTTTGAATTGCCCAAAATAACTTTTTTCTACATATTTTCTTTATATGCCCATTATTTAGGCTAGTTTTAATCAAAACAAATTTCCAAAAAATTATTTCATCTCACGTTGAACTTAATTAACACGGGCATCTCTCAGTTCTTGCTGCCATTGTTGCGGAAGCTAGACGAAACTCTCTTTCTGGAGGTATATACGCTCGCCTTGGACGTGCTTACATGCTCTATCCAATACATAATCTAATACATGGATCTTTAAAACGGTGGGGTGGTCCAGGGCGCGAGTCGCAAAACAGTGGCCATATATTCCGTCTTTTTTAGGCAATGTCATAAATTTGCAAGACGAAGGATGACACCCAAACAGACGCTTGGATGTGAGTGGTAGTAGCTAAACTTGCGCAAACCTTTATATCAGCATCAATAGCAGTCTGGGGTGAAGTGGACGCTTGGACAGGTTCGGGCAGGGACCGGAGGGGAGGGGGGGGGGGTACCGCAGGTCCTGGTCTCTGTGCCACGCCAATTGTCTTGCCTATAGTATTGGGGCCGAGAACTCGGGAGCCCCAGAATGATCGCTTTCTCACAACTGTGACCTCCTATATGCGAAGGACAACAAATCCGATGCTGCCACTTGGAACTATAAGTATCCAGTGTTACTAATAAACTATGAGTACAGGTTGTATTATTGACAGGTATTGCGCAAAATATTGTCGGGTATATTGATACAGCGAGGTGTGTTTGTCGAGAGGGGGGGGGGGTGGTTCTTTGGCGGCCTGGGCCTCGAGGTGTGGGTGTGGATGTAGCGAACCCCACGATCTTCGTTCCGTCCACTCCTTCAAGGGCAGAGCCGGCCCGGCCGTCAGAAAGAGACAGCCCCCCGCCTCTCCCACTCCCACCATCCGTCAGCCACCCCGCCCTGCCACCTCTCCCCCACCCCCCCTGTGTACGGTCGGATTTCACGGGATCCGGACGGGGGTCAGGGAGGGAGGGCATGAGGGGGGAGGGGAGGGTGTACGCTTGACTGGACATTGGTGGTGGTGCTACTACAGGGGGGGGGGGGGTGGAGAGTGAGGTGAGGCCAGTTAATTAGAACGCCAGTGACCTGTGAGGTGTGGAAAGTCTTCCCGTGTGCGTTGACAGGGTGGGATACGACAGGGGTGGGAATGGTATGGGGTGGGCTTGGGGAACCTGGCAGGTTACCAGGCAGGGAACCAGGCTGCGGATAGAACGCGAGACGCGGTGGAATGACCTCTACAGCGGTCATGGGAGTCAAGCTTTGGACTTCCGCTGTCATGGCGATGATGAGACGGTTCCATGAGAGGGGCGGGAGGCGGGGGGGGGGGGTGCGATGTTAAGGGAGGAGAAGGAGGGGGGGTTCCAGTCCGTAGTCCGCAGTCCCGGGGGTGCATGACCACAGCTGCCGTTCGGGAGGGGCCAGGGGTCGACCGTGCCTTACTGTTACCGGAGACCCCCACAGCCGGGGAGGGGGGCGGGGCACTCGGTGGCAGTGTTAATACGGGGTGCCAGAAAGCGGTGCGAGCTACCCTCCCTCTCTCCCCCTACAGTGTGGCAGGGGGTTCGGTGGTGTATGGGGGGGGGGGTATATTAAAGGACGAGGGAACGGGGTGGGTGGAGGGAGTCCCGGGACCTGCCCCCTCCACCCCGCCGTCGCCCTCCCCCCCACACACAGCTCCTGACAACTCCCGAGACTGACCTTCTCACGCTGGCCGGCCTCGCTCCTTGTTATTACTGAGGTGCGTTGAAAGCCGATGCGTCGGCTGGCAGAAGTCTGTGTACAAACAACGCCCGAGACGGTGGCAAAACACGTCCCTCCCCTCCCCCCAACTGCCGCTATCCCCCCCCCCTCCACTCCCTTCACCACCACCCCTAAACCCTCTCAGCTCCCACCATCCCCAGGGTCACTGCGTTCCCCCGGTGTCTCCCGCCAAATTCTTACCACCCCAACCTCTTCACCCCCCTCCCCCCTCCCTCTTCATCCCCCCCCCTTCCCTGATCCCATTCACACCAGGCATGGGAACATCTCCCGAACGAGGCGTTACCTACCACGTCTGGACGAGTATTGTTCCGGAAGGTAAACAAGGGTGGTGTGTACATAGGGGTGGCCGGTCTGAGGCGACCGTCACGACCCCTGGCGGCCGAGATCCTTTCCCCCTTCCCCTTGTCTCGTTATCACAACTATGTCACGTTATCACAACTATGTCACATATCGTCTCGTTATCACAGCTATGTCACATCTCGTCTCGTTATCACAGCTCTGTCACATCTCGTCTAGCTATCACAGCTATGTCACATCTCGTCTAGTTATCACAGCTATGTCACATCTCGTCTAGTTATCACAGCTATGTCACATCTCGTCTAGCTATCACAGCTATGTCACATCTCGTTTCGTTATCACAGCTATGTCACATCTTGTCTCGTTATCACAGCTATGTCACATCTCGTCTCGTTATCACAGCTATGTCACATCTTGTCTCGTTATCACAGCTATGTCACATCTCGTCTCGTTATCACAGCTATGTCACATCTTGTCTCGTTATCACAGCTATGTCACATCTCGTCTCGTTATCACAGCTATGTCACATCTCGTCTCGTTATCACAGCTATGTCACATCTCCTCTCGTTATCACAGCTATGTTAAATCCTTTCAATCTTACTCAAGTTCAAATTCTATCGAAATTTGGTCAGAATTATATATCGTTTTACTCATAGAATTTTGCTTTGTTCCAGATACGCGATTCCGGCCTGAGAGCCAGCCGTTGTCCATAGCGTCTGACGTCATCGTGACGTCACGCCGAGAAAACAATACCACGAGACACGGACGGGATAAAAATAAGAGGCGTGAATAAATCGACGTGCGTTGTCCTGTGTTAATATATATATATTTATATATTAATATTGTTGTGAGTGTCCGTGAAAAGGATGATATCTGAGGTGAAGGGAGCGCTACTCACTCCGGGTTATCCGGATATCGATACGTATCAGAGACTGTCTCGCATGGATCCGTCCCAGCAGTATTCCGGACACCCTCCCTCTTACTACCACGAGGCAGAGCCTACAGGATCCCCGGACTCCCGCTTCAGCAACGCCTCGCTCTCCAATCCGGAATCGGACCACGCCGGCGGCTTGACCTTCAAAGACGATCCGGACGCCGCCGCCGACAAGGTCACGCAGAAGCGGCAGTTAGAATCCTGCGCGGACACGTGCGCGGACGGCAGCGATCACTCCACTTCCGGTTCGGAAACGGCCAGCGGCTGCGCAGCGCCCTCAGGCGGTAAGCGGAAGAAGAAGTGCGCGATTCCGGATCCACCGCATCCCAGCTTCGAGGAGCTCCAGAACCAGCGCGTCATGGCCAACGTGCGGGAGCGGCAGCGGACCCAGTCCCTCAACGACGCCTTCTCGCAGCTCCGGAAAATAATCCCGACGCTGCCCTCAGACAAACTGAGCAAAATCCAGACGCTGAAGCTGGCCACGCGCTACATTGACTTCCTGTACCAGGTCCTGCGCAGTGACGATATCGACACCAAAATGCCGGCGAGTTGTAGTTATGTAGCGCACGAGCGGCTCAGCTACGCCTTCTCTGTGTGGAGGATGGAAGGGGCGTGGCAGATGAACGGCCACTGACCACTGACCCCTCCCCCCTCACTCTACACACACACACACCCGCCCGACCCACACAACGCTTCCATCACAAGGACGGCCCCCCCGCCCCACCCCCCACCACTGCTCGCCCGCACCGGCCCTCATGCCACGGGGTGGGTGGGTCTCTTGACAGCGGCGCGATCTTCCATCTTCGTCTTGTACCGGACAGACTGTGTAATTAAATTGGTGCTGTGTGTATTATTAAGCAAGACAAGATGATTTACGTGAAAGGATTACATCACCGCTGAAGAAACTGTCAATACGAACACTCCGTCTGTGCCTTACGTATACTCCCAATGAACCGCACCTCCCTCATATCTCCTCGGAGCCTCCCATCCTGTAGTCTCGCCAGGTGGCGAAGCCATTTACATATCCCGATGACCCCCCCCCCCCCCCCTCACCTCTACGTCTATTACCAGGCATATCCGTGCAGCGCACGAGATGTGATAACCATATCTACGTACAGTTCGATTCATCAGGTATAGATCTAATTGCCTATTGTGAGCATGGTAATATGCGACTCCATGGATGGAAAACACTCCTTTGCAACCTTGATTGATGTATGTATAACAAAGTGAAGTGCGATCGAGCTACCGAAAGGCTAAGGCATAATCACCATGGCGCTTCATCCTTGCGCCGTAATGGGAAAAGTATGATGAGGTACAGTCGGTGATGCCGTGTCGTTGCAATGGACCGTTGAGATTTTTTGGTGGTTTTGCGGTGATTTAGTGCTTAACCTGAAGCTCCAATAAGTCCAATTACGAGAGGATGTGGTTCATTGCACCCGATAATAGCTGCATATTGCGTTTGGTGACCGTACGCAAGTGAATCTACGTATGTGTGCGTCTGAGAAGGTGAACATGGTTGCTAAGGACGCTCAATGATTGTCTCTTTACGTCAAGTCGCACTTTTTTGCTGTTGCTATGCGTTGGCAGGCGGCGTCTCCATGGTTACAATGTAACACTTGTCTTGCAATACATCAAGGATCATAAGATTGGCTATATTAAATTTGATTTTAATTAAATGTTATTATCTAAAGGTTTTTGCCTTCTTCGGTGCCTTGACATCTGAGAGTTGTCGGGTGGAGACCTCTATGCAACTACTAGGCGTGATATTAATTCCGAATGTGATGCTAGAACCACTCTTAGTACTGTACAAAGTGCCTTATACCCTGTCCCGGCATAATACCCGCCCGACCAGTTACTTTAACGACTCGACATTATTTGTGTTAATGTGGAATCGCTGTGGGTCTATCGGGGTGAGTCTCTCTCATCACTACTCTCATCATGTGTCCATCCCACTGTGTACAAACATTAGTCATCTGTTTAACATTGTCATGTTGTAAATAAAATGAAGTAATACAATGTTCGCAAATATTTGTGTTCCTTTGTAGATTTACTTGTTTATTACCCCTCCCATTCCGACCTTACCCGAGTAATCGCTGGCGTTTACCCTGACAGGGAGCGCCATCTACCGTCGTGGCGCATATAGAGATTGATAACTGTGCAAGAGGGGGTGGGGTGTATTAATGCATTACACTAACACTAATTTACTTGAAAGCCCCTCCCCCCCCCCCCTCTCCTTTAACCCTTCATTAGGGCGGACCGCTATCATATTTCTCAGAAGTTGTTTGGGTAAAGACTAAGCACATTTCTCGGCCCTGTCACTTGGGCATACGCGCCAAGGTACAAGGGGCGTGCATATACCTCCAGAACACCGTTTATGAGTACACGACCGCTTCCGCGCCATTGTTGGATATAGTCAAGCTCCCCGCATGGTGGCGCTACGCAAGCTAGTGTTTACCGCTGCTGTCGGCCGGGGGCAAATTTCAAGATTCTTGAAAAACGGTCAAATCAGCTGTAATTTCTTGCAATGATATAATTTTCAAGAATAAAACATAAAAATAACGAGCTTTGTGTATTTAATACTGCAAAAAACATCTTGTACCCTTTCGAAAAAGTTATATTTGTGACAGAACTCTTTCTTTTCATCACCTGATTTCATGTGTTATTAGGCTTAGGCTGGGTCCCAGCACCAATTTGTAGAAATGCGCGACGCATTTTTCCTATTGATTTGCGCAGCGCCGCCTTGGCGAGCGAGTGTGAAAATGCATTGAGGACGTAGGCGACAACAGAGATATAATGGAGCCCTAGCGGAGCGAGTCGAAGGCAGGGAGTGGGATATAGTATGGCAACTCATTTAACTTTCTAACCGTGAACACCAAAGTATAATATCATAAATACGAAGATTACACGTGGCATTTAAAAACGGTTTGTTGTTGTTTTACTACTTAATTATATCCGCAGAAATGCATATATATCTGGAACAATGTTATTCGCCATTGCTTCTGACGTGCTGCGCCCAGCACGCAATCTTTACAGTAAGATAACTTTTGATTCGCTTACAGACCGAGTCGAAGATTCGACTTGTCTGCTGGTCGATCGCCTGACACCGCACATCAATAGATTCACCTCATTCACCCTTCATCGTCCCGGCTCAGTTTAAGGCTTGTGTGCACAAAGGCGGCAAAGAAACACGTTCATTGTGGACGACTAACAATATGCTCATACATACATACATACATATATACAGCTATTGAAGAAAATCAATAATCGTTTATTTAACCAAGTGAATACATAACAAATAACAAGTGGCGTAAGAAAACAAGGAACAACAAATTCAGTCACAACCTGCTGGAGTTATTGTTTGGATAGTTGATAGTTGATCTATGCGAAATAGATATGTCATCAAATGTTGAAACGTCGAAACGGCAGCGATGTCGCAATGTTGATGACGTAGTACACAAGAAAGCCACCCCGCATGGGATGCACCAGTTTGTCCACCACATGTGACAACAGCATGCCCTCTTACTTATGGCATACAATACATATATTCTTCTTGGGCACTAAACAAAGTCAATACATCATTATTTTCCTTCCGAAAACATTTCAGTCTTGCTCTGTGAAAATGTTTCGGTATGAGTAACTTGACATTTGTCTGATATTCGCCAATAAAACTAGAATGCCCAACACTAAAGATACCATGCCCCACACCTTGTGTGTAAACTATAGCAAGACCCTTGCCACCTTCGAAAATGACAACCATGAAATTAGGAAATACCGGATTTGTCCGTAGTATATGTGCTGGTTATGTTGACTTAGAGACGATGGGTGACGAGAGCCCAACTCATTCCAGTCTGTTTACGCTACTTTCAACACTGTGACTGTTAACGGCTTCTCTCTCTCCCTCGCTGTCTCGTGTTTTGCTGATCCTCTTACCGCTATCGAACTAGGGACTACTACTTGCTATCTAGCAGCCAAGCTTGCTAGCGTCCTGGTTTTCAGAATCCGGAAACCAAGTGGGGGAGAGAATTAAGCAATCAGGCGGGAAGGAGACCACGAGGGTGGTATAGGATGGCGGCGTGGGAGGGATCTCAACACAAGAGGGGGGTGCAGAGCGAGGAGGGTTGGCTGTGTCGGTTGGGTTGGGGTGGGGGTTGGCGGTATGGGTAGGGGTGTCTGGCAGAAATTCAGCCATATTTCGTGAGGATAGACGAGGACGGTGAGGAGGATGGAGGGGGCGGGGGTGATTATGTGAGGGGATGGCCCAGGAGGTGAGTATGTGGGGGGCATCCTGGGGTGGTGGCCTGGAAGGGGTAGGTGAGAATGTGATGGGGTGGCCTGGGGAGGGGGGTGGTGGTGATTATGTCAGGGGGTGGCCTGGGGGGGCATGTGAGGAGGTGGCCTGGAGGGGGGGGGGGCTCAGTATGTGAGGGGGTGGCCTGGGGGGGGGGGGCGGTGAGTATGTGAGGGGGTGGCCTAGGGGGGAGTATACTAGGGAGTGGCCAGAGGGGGGGGGGGGCTGTGAATATGTCAGGGGTGGCCTGGAGGGGGGTCGGTGAGTATGTTAGGGAGTGGCCTGGATGGGGGGGGGGCGGTGGGTATGTGAGGGGATGGTCTTGGAGGGGTGGCCTGGGGGGTGGGGTGAGTATATGAGGGGTAGCTGTGAGGGCTAGCCCAAAGGGGGGGGGGTGAACATTGACGAGGGGGTCACGCCTCAGATTGTACCGGGGACTGCCGACATGATCTGTGGAAGCGATCCTAAAGGGGCACGCGGTCTACCACCCCCGGGGGAAGGGGCAATCTCGGAGCCCCCCGCCCCGGGGAGGGCCTCTGATTCCCCGGGGGGAGCAGATTGCCAAGCGGTCTCCCGCCGACTGCATAAGCCTATTAAAGTCGCGAGATTCGCCGGCCGAGCGAGTCCGCACGATCCGGGGTCTGTCGGCCATGGGGGCGTGATACAATGGCGAGGGTGCTGTGTCTGTTGTCTGTGTGATAACGTGACGGTCGCTGGCTTTTTTCGTCAGAAAAATCAATATAAACAACTGAATAATAGAAATATAATAACTGACCATGCGGTGGTCAAGGAAGCCTTCGCGGGAAACCAGAGTATATCACCCACACCAGGATTCGAACCAGGAACCTACTAATCTGTAGTCAGTAGCTGGTATTATGTTGTGATGATGTGTGGAAGGAATGTCTGTTGATAGTGTGACGATCAGTATCCGCAATAATCCGTGATAAGGTGTCCAAATGAATCCGCAATATATTGTGATAATTTGAGGAAAAGCTGTGTCTGTCCTGTTTTCACTACAATAAGGAGTAACGACAACCCTATTGGGGTAATGTTGTAGCACTATTATACATGTATGTGACATTTGATCATCATGTTTTTATAATTCATTTAATGTTTTTATTTTATTACATAGCAATACGTCATATCAAGTTACAAACTATCGCCGAAAGACTTTATCACAAGTAACATAATAACTGAAGCATAAGATGTTTGAAATGTTAAGATAAGGTGCTTGTTAATTATCACAACCCATGTCGGGAGTCGGGTGTGCATGTCATACTGTAATAATTTGGCCGTGAACATAAGCCGGTATCCGCCAAGTCGTTTAATCAACTTCCTGAGTCCGTGAGTACCCAAGTATCGCTGGCGTTTACCCTGACAGGGAGCGCCATCTACCGAGGGTTGCTGTTTTTATCGCCGTGGCGTCTCAAAAGAATGGTCCGTTATATTGCGACAATAAGATAAACAAAGTGATCCCCATGCTTTGAGCACTGTTCTTGCTTGCCTGTAGTGTAATGTAAAGACAAGGAGAGTGGGGCAGCATCCATACACCCCACTGACTTGCCAGCCTTAATTAAGTCGTGCTCACCTGTGCATGCCGGTGGCGTGCCTATGTTAACTCCTTGTGCTCACCTGTGCATGCCTGTGGCGTGCCTATGTTACCTGAGAATAATGACCGCTGGGCTTTCCATACGGTAATGTTGCGGTAACGTGAGCTCAGACCCTCGTTATGCGATGACGCGAACAGCTGTCAGCATTATCTGCTCAGACGATCTGAGAAATCCAGATTGATCCAGGATTGATTCAGGATTGATCCAGCCTGCCAGCCAGCTTGCTAGCTTGCTACGTCTGCTGCCCACTTGTCATGCCCATTGCTCGACCCCACCCGCTGCCACCGTCTCACATCCCCCTCCCCCTCCGCCTCCGCCGCAGCCACTGCCCCCCCCCCAGCCGCCTCTACCCCCCCGCCTCTAGCCCCCCCCCCGCCTTCCCCCGCCTCTACCCCCACCCCACCTCCCTGCCCCCACCCCCAGTTCTGCCCCAAGTTAGTGCAATCACTTCACACCTCGACCTCGGCCATGGACACAACTCGGAGAGGCAGCAACACGTCTGTCGGCACGAACGGGTCCGGGAGATCCCGGCCGCTGGGCTGCTCCGGAAGGCTGGATAGCTGGCTGGCTGGCTGGCTGAACGTGATCCAGACGCGCCGCCGAGGGCGCGCTGCGGGAAGTGTCCGGCTTGTGGCTAACAGGGAATGTCTGATCCGGAGAGAGGCGTAGTGGGAGGTGGGGGAAGCGCGGGGGGGGGGAGGGGGGCAGGAGGGGAGTCAGGAGAGAGGTGATCCAGAAGAGAGAGGGCCGTGGGGGGGGGGGCAGGTGGGGAGTCAGGAGAGAGGTGATCCAGAAGAGAGGGGGCGGGGGGGTGGAGTAAGAAGAGAGGTGATCCAGAAGAGAGGGGCCGGGGGGGGGGGTGATGTCAGGAGAGAGGTGATCCAGAAGAGAGGGAGCCGGGGGGGGGGGAGTAGGATGGGAGTCAGGAGAGAGGTGATCCAGAAGAGAGGGGGCGGGGGGGTGGAGTAAGGAGAGAGGTGATCCAGAAGAGAGGGGGCGGGGGGGCGGGGGGTGAGGAGAGAGGTGATCCAGAAGAGAGGGGGCCGGGGGGTGGAGTAAGGAGAGAGGTGATCCAGAAGAGAGGGAGCCGGGGGGGGGCAGGATGGGAGTCAGGAGAGAGGTGATCCAGAAGAGAGGGGGCGGGGGGGTGAAGTCATGAGAGAGGTCTTCCAGAAGAGAGGGGGCGGGGAGCGGGGGGGCGGGGGTAAGGAGAGCGGTGATCCAGAAGAGAGGGGGCGGCGGGGTGGAGTAAGAGAGGTGATCCAGAAGAGGGGCCGGGGGGGGTGGAGTAAGGAGAGAGGTGATCCAGAAGAGAGGGGGCCAGGGGGGAGGGGGAAGCAGAAGAGAAGTGATCCTGAAGAGAGGGGGAGAGTCCGGGGAGAGGTGATCCGAAAGAGAGGGGGCCTGGGAGGGGGGCCTGGGAGGGGGGCCTGGGAGGGGGGCCCGGCAAACGCTGACACTGAGCGATGATCGCGGCGGCTACGAGCGGCTATTCTGGGAATTCATAGGCTGCAATTGGCAATCTGGCCAAGTTGCCGACCATTTGTCTCACCTAGAACGGTGGCTGTTTGGGCACCAAGGTGGAGGGGAGTGGCGGGTGGGGGGCGTCCTACATGCAAAGCGGAAGACCAGAGGCAGAAAAGGCAAAGAAAGATAAGTGCAAGAGGGGGAGAGACATACAAACAGAGGGGCGAGGCCGAAAAGGGGGTGAGAGAGAAAACAGAGTTAGAGGATAACGAGAAAACCAGACAAGGGAAAAAGAAAAAGGAAGAAAGAGAACGGAAATTGAAGAACTGAAGAGAAACCGTGGAGTGATACAGATCGCGAACGGCAGAGAGAAACAACGGAGAGATCGCCAAAAGAGAGAGATAGAGAGAGAGAGAGAGAGAGAGAGAGAGCGCGTACCAGAGAAGGGAAGGAAGTAACACCTTTGTATGACTGAGTTGACGAGGCAGTTGATAGACAGTGAATCTGACCATGAGTGGCTAATAGAGATAAACAGATCTGACAGACAGTCCAGGCGGAGATGAGACCAGGAGGCGAGTATTACATGGGTAGCGACCGCCAGACGACCAGCCTCATGCCGCATTCTACCGAGTCCCAGGCGTTATCTCTGATTATTAAGCTCGACGCTTTGATCAAAGGGCCGATTCTCGATAAGTGGATCAATTTGTCCCACACCATTTAATGTTAGTTTGTTGATTGGTTTACAAGGTCGGACTCTTTAACCTCTATAGGTCATATCGCCACAATGGGAAGGGTCAAGGTAGAGCGGAGCTATATCTCTCCGAGAGTAACCCCCTACTCTGTAGGTCATATCGCCACAATGGGACGGATGAAGGTAGAGAGGAGTAGAGAGGAGCCATGTCGCCGGCAGTAACCCCCTACTTTTAATCCTGCATGTTTTTGTTTTGCACACCGGGTGGGGCTCGAACCACGCACCGGCCGTATGGGTTGGCCTGGCACTGGTGGGGCTCGAACCACGCACCGGCCGTATGGGTTCGCCTGGCACTGGTGGGGCTCGAACCACGCACCGGCCGCATGGGTTGGCCTGGCTCTCGACAATGGCCGACCGCGTTACCCACTAGGCCGCGGGGTTGGCCTGGCTCTCGACAATGGCCGACCGCGTTACCCACTAGGCCGCGGGGTTGGCCTGGCTCTCGACAATGGCCGACCGCGTTACCCACTAGGCCGCGGGGTTGGCCTGACCCTCGACAATGGCCGACCGCGTTACCCACTAGGCCGCGGGGTTGGCCTGGCCCTCGACAATGGCCGACCGCGTTACCCACTAGGCCGCGGGGTTGGCCTGACCCTCGACAATGGCCGACCGCGTTACCCACTAGGCCGCGGGGTTGGCCTGGCCCTCGACAATGGCCGACCGCGTTACCCACTAGGCCGCGGGGTTGGCCTGACCCTCGACAATGGCCGACCGCGTTACCCACTAGGCCGCGGGGTTGGCCTGGCTCTCGACAATGGCCGACCGCGTTACCCACTAGGCCGCGGGGTTGGCCTGGCCCTCGACAATGGCCGACCGCGCTACCCACTAGGCCGCGGGGTTGGCCTGGCCCTCGACAATGGCCGACCGCGTTACCCACTAGGCCGCGGGGTTGGCCTGACCCTCGACAATGGCCGACCGCGTTACCCACTAGGCCGCGGGGTTGGCCTGACCCTCGACAATGGCCGACCGCGTTACCCACTAGGCCGCGGGGTTGGCCTGGCCCTCGACAATGGCCGACCGCGTTACCCACTAGGCCGCGGGGTTGGCCTGGCCCTCGACAATGGCCGACCGCGTTACCCACTAGGCCGCGGGGTTGGCCTGACCCTCGACAATGGCTGACCGCGTTACCCACTAGGCCGCGGGGTTGGCCTGGCCCTCGACAATGGCCGACCGCGTTACCCACTAGGCCGCGGGGTTGGCCTGGCCCTCGACAATGGCCGACCGCGTTACCCACTAGGCCGCGGGGTTGGCCTGGCCCTCGACAATGGCCGACCGCGTTACCCACTAGGCCGCGGGGTTGGCCTGGCCCTCGACAATGGCCGACCGCGTTACCCACTAGGCCGCGGGGTTGGCCTGGCCCTCGACAATGGCCGACCGCGTTACCCACTAGGCCGCGGGGTTGGCCTGACCCTCGATAATGGCCGACCGCGTTACCCACTAGGCCGCGGGGTTGGCCTGGCCCTCGACAATGGCCGACCGCGTTACCCACTAGGCCGCGGGGTTGGCCTGGCCCGCGACAATGGCCGACCGCGTTACCCACTAGGCCGCGGGGTTGGCCTGGCCCTCGACAATGGCCGACCGCGTTACCCACTAGGCCGCGGGGTTGGCCTGACCCTCGACAATGGCCGACCGCGTTACCCACTAGGCCGCGGGGTTGGCCTGGCCCTCGACAATGGCCGACCGCGTTACCCACTAGGCCGCGGGGTTGGCCTGGCCCTCGACAATGGCCGACCGCGTTACCCACTAGGCCGCGGGGTTGGCCTGACCCTCGACAATGGCCGACCGCGTTACCCACTAGGCCGCGGGGTTGGCCTGGCCCTCGACAATGGCCGACCGCGTTACCCACTAGGCCGCGGGGTTGGCCTGGCCCTCGACAATGGCCGACCGCGTTACCCACTAGGCCGCGGGGTTGGCCTGGCCCTCGACAATGGCCGACCGCGTTACCCACTAGGCCGCGGGGTTGGCCTGACCCTCGACAATGGCCGACCGCGTTACCCACTAGGCCGCGGGGTTGGCCTGGCCCTCGACAATGGCCGACCGCGTTACCCACTAGGCCGCGGGGTTGGCCTGGCCCTCGACAATGGCCGACCGCGTTACCCACTAGGCCGCGGGGTTGGCCTGACCCTCGACAATGGCCGACCGCGTTACCCACTAGGCCGCGGGGTTGGCCTGGCCCTCGACAATGGCCGACCGCGTTACCCACTAGGCCACGGGGTTGGCCTGGCCCGCGACAATGGCCGACCGCGTTACCCACTAGGCCGCGGGGTTGGCCTGGCCCTCGACAATGGCCGACCGCGTTACCCACTAGGCCGCGGGGTTGGCCTGGCCCGCGACAATGGCCGACCGCGTTACCCACTAGGCCGCGGGGTTGGCCTGGCCCTCGACAATGGCCGACCGCGTTACCCACTAGGCCGCGGGGTTGGCCTGGCCCTCGACAATGGCCGACCGCGTTACCCACTAGGCCGCGGGGTTGGCCTGACCCTCGACAATGGCCGACCGCGTTACCCACTAGGCCGCGGGGTTGGCCTGGCCCTCGACAATGGCCGACCGCGTTACCCACTAGGCCGCGGGGTTGGCCTGGCCCGCGACAATGGCCGACCGCGTTACCCACTAGGCCGCGGGGTTGGCCTGGCCCGCGACAATGGCCGACCGCGTTACCCACTAGGCCGCGGGGTTGGCCTGACCCTCGACAATGGCCGACCGCGTTACCCACTAGGCCGCGGGGTTGGCCTGGCCCGCGACAATGGCCGACCGCGTTACCCACTAGGCCGCGGGGTTGGCCTGGCCCGCGACAATGGCCGACCGCGTTACCCACTAGGCCGCGGGGTTGGCCTGGCCCTCGACAATGGCCGACCGCGTTACCCACTAGGCCGCGGGGTTGGCCTGACCCTCGACAATGGCCGACCGCGTTACCCACTAGGCCGCGGGGTTGGCCTGGCCCGCGACAATGGCCGACCGCGTTACCCACTAGGCCGCGGGGTTGGCCTGGCCCGCGACAATGGCCGACCGCGTTACCCACTAGGCCGCGGGGTTGGCCTGGCCCTCGACAATGGCCGACCGCGTTACCCACTAGGCCGCGGGGTTGGCCTGGCCCTCGACAATGGCCGACCGCGTTACCCACTAGGCCGCGGGGTTGGCCTGGCCCTTGACAATGGCCGACCGCGTTACCCACTAGGCCGCGGGGTTGGCCTGACCCTCGACAATGGCCGACCGCGTTACCCACTAGGCCGCGGGGTTGGCCTGGCCCTCGACAATGGCCGACCGCGTTACCCACTAGGCCGCGGGGTTGGCCTGGCCCGCGACAATGGCCGACCGCGTTACCCACTAGGCCGCGGGGTTGGCCTGGCCCTCGACAATGGCCGACCGCGTTACCCACTAGGCCGCGGGGTTGGCCTGGCCCGCGACAATGGCCGACCGCGTTACGCACTAGGCCGCGGGGTTGGCCTGGCCCGCGACAATGGCCGACCGCGTTACCCACTAGGCCGCGGGGTTGGCCTGGCCGGCGACAATGGCCGACCGCGTTACCCACTAGGCCGCGGGGTTGGCCTGGCCCGCGACAATGGCCGACCGCGTTACCCACTAGGCCGCGGGGTTGGCCTGGCCCTCGACAATGGCCGACCGCGTTACCCACTAGGCCGCGGGGTTGGCCTGGCCCTCGACAATGGCCGACCGCGTTACCCACTAGGCCGCGGGGTTGGCCTGGCCCTCGACAATGGCCGACCGCGTTACCCACTAGGCCGCGGGGTTGGCCTGGCCCTCGACAATGGCCGACCGCGTTACCCACTAGGCCGCGGGGTTGGCCTGGCCCTCGACAATGGCCGACCGCGTTACCCACCAAGCCGCGGGGTTGGCCTGGCCCGCGACAATGGCCGACCGCGTTACCCACTAGGCCACGGGGTTGGCCTGGCCCTCGACAATGGCCGACCGCGTTACCCACTAGGCCGCGGGGTAATGTTTATGTTAAGATGAGGGAGTGACGTCACGTGGTAGTCAGTCATGTTGGTCTAATGGATGGCGGCCAGAAACGCCAGGTGCGGATCCAGGATTTCACCAAGAGTTGTTATTTGAGAAAGGGGGGGGTGGGGTGTCATGATCTTTTCGTTTACAAAGTTCGGCTGACTGCGTCAATGTACAGAGTAGGTAGGGTGACTGGGACAAAATTCATTTCGTCATTACCAAACATCTTAATTAAAAACGATTAAACTAAGGACAAGATGAACCTTACGGTCGAAGGATGGCGAGATGGGGTGGGGGGAGGGGTTGGCTGGCTCAACCACACGCCGATGTTGAATAATATATTTGTTGCTTCCTGTATAAAAGATGTAGGGGGCCCACAGTAACACAGCTAACGTGCACGTTGCGGGCCGCAGCTGTCCACTCTCACTGCCACGCTTTCCGTTTGCGCCTTGTCTCTCCTGGGTGAGTCAATCAGTCCGAGAGTGTCGCTGGGTCTCTGCGTGTGTCTGGATCCGTGTAGCTATCTGGATCATCCGGGCTGTCATCATCTGGAGCATCCTGCGGTCAGCTGGCAATGCCAACCACTTCCTGCTGCGGTGTAACTCACGTAAGTAACATCGACATGTAGGGGATGTCCGGCACTGCTTCCGTGCGGGTGACCTCAGAGTGACCTCGGAGTGACCTCAGAGTGACATCAAAGGATGAGCTCAGAGAATGAGCTACGAAAATGAGCTCAGATGAGTAGCACGTAGCGTGAGCTCGGAGAATGATCTCAGGAACAAGTTGGTTCTTCAGGACGCTTTAACCACTTTTGGTCATATCGCGTCAATGGGAGAAGGAAGGGAGAGTGGAGCCATGCCTCCGGGGGTAACCCCCTACTCTTTACGAAGAAAGACATGGGATCTTTATCTTGCGACCAAACAGACATGGCCACAGCGGGGCTCGAACCACCGACCCACGTGCCGTTAGACTCTCAGGTGACCAGAGCACTCAATGCGAGCGCTCTAGCGCACTGAGCTATCGCGCCGGCCTCTCAGGAACAGAGCTTAGAGGTCCTGAGCCAGCTCAGGAACTAAATGTAGCGAGCGGCGCCATCATGACCTCAAAATCTTATGACGTCACGAAAAAATAGCCAATTTCCCTCCACCGTAAGGCGACCAAACCGCCGCTATGGAAATCCTCAATGTAAATCCTTATAATGATTTCATCTATACTTTGCGTCTCTTTAAAATAAAACAAAAAATGTATAGTGTCGTTTTCGGAATATCTGTTTACACAAATAACCTTCTATCATAATTATAGTCGTTTACTAGATACGTGGTATGGGAGTTCGCTTCGTGTTCGGAGCGCCTTGTTGTAGCCACCCCCGCCCCCCCCCCCCACCCTCCCTCTCGCTCTGCCTCTCCCTCCCCCCTCCCCCCTCTCGCTCGCTCTCTCTCGCCTATGTTGGCGCCGCAGCCGTGCTGCTTCCTCGGGTTACGCCAGCTTGCTCTACTCCACACTCCCGGGCGAGTTCTCACCATCACGGATACCCAATACTCGGGGTCCAACATCACTGAGACGGAAACGTTGATAGTTCCTTTAATCGATTCACTTGACCCGGGCCCGTAATTACTCTCAAGTATCACTTTTAGTGCGCGCCTTCACGGTTGATGCCGCGCGCTCACCGCTTGGCGGCGCCCTGGTATATTCCACTGCCCCCTGGCGGCTGACTTGCATCTCTCGGGCGTGCGACGTTGACAAATTGCAAATGGCGGACAGTGTTTATAGACGGGGACAGGTTATTACGGATCCGTAAAGGGTCTGCTATGGTTGGGGAAGTGGGGTGGGGGGGTTTAAGGAGGGGGGGGGGGGGGGGTACGAGCCCCAGCCTTCACCCTCAATCGCGACTGCGCCGTCTTGACAGAGTCCAGCAGTCACACCAGCCCCCCTCCCCCCTCTCGCCCACCAGCCTGGCAGCAACCTGCCACCGAGGGGCGCCACCGTCTCCCGATGTCACCCCAGCCGAGCCGGAAGCCCTTTGAAATCCGATGCGCTGATGGCACTGGTAGTATTCCCTGGTGGAGAAGAGAGTATAGAAGACTCCGGGCATAATAAATTTGCCGAGACATTAAAAGTTGAACTTGTCAGCAAATTAGTTTAACCTTGACGACTGGGAATTAACCTTGTAGTGTCGTTTTCCTGCTCGCCCGCACGAGATAATCTTGAGGTGTTCACGTGGTTCGGAAGGTCGGTCGCTTGGATTTGTGGAGGAGCGCTGGCGGTCTCACTTTATCACCGTCACCCCCTCTCCTCATCTCCTCCTCTCACACAACCCCGATGGATTTAAGCGGGGTGAGATTAATATGTGTGTATAAAGAACTAATCCGTTTTTTATAATGTGTGTCACGGGGTTATAGATCCAAGAGTTACCACATGCCGCAGACAGACAACTGGTGAAACACAAGCCACGCTGGTTTGATGGTGGCAGGAATGGTGGTATGAATGGTGGCAGGAATGTTGTGGTAGGAATTATGGAGGTAGGAATGGTGGAGGTAGGACTGGTGGCCGGAATAGTCGTAGGAATGGTGGCAGGAATGGTGCTAGGAATGGTGGTAGGAATGGTGGTAGGAATGGTGGTAGGAATGGTGGTAGGAATGGTGGCGTGAATGGTGGTAGGAAAAGTGGTAGGAATGGTGGTAGGAATGGTGGTAGGAATGGTGGTAGGTATGGTGGTAGGAATGATGGCAGGATTAGAGGCAATAATGGTGGCAGAAATGGTGGTAGGAATAATGGCAGGAATTGTGACAGGAATGGTGGCAGGAATGGTGGTAGGAATGGTGGTAGGAATGGTGGAGTGAATGGTGGAGTGAATGGTGGCAGGTATGGTGGTAGGAATGGTGGTAGGGATGGTGGTAGGAATGGTGGTAATGATGGTGGCAGGAATAGCGGTAGGAATGGTGGTAGAAATGGTGGTAGAAATGGTGGTAGGAATGGTGGTAGGAATGTTGGCAAGATTGGTGGCAGGAATGGTGGTAGGAATGGTGGTAGGAATGGTGGTGGGAATGGTGGCAGGAATGATGGTGGGAATGGTGGTAGGAATGGTGTTAGGAATGGTGGTAGGAATGGTGGTAGTAATGGTGGTAGGAATTTTGGTAGGCATGGTGGTAGGAATGGTGGTAGGAACCGTGGTAAGAAAGGATATTAGGAATGGTGGTAAGAATGGTGACAGGAATAGTGGCAGGAATGGTGGTAGGATTGATGGTGGGAATGGTGGCAGGAATGATGGTGGGAGTGGTGGTAGGAATGATGGTGGGAATGGTGGTAGGAATGGTGGTAGGAATGGTGGCAGGAATGGTGGTAGGAATGGTGGTGGGAATGGTGATAGGAATGGTGGCAGGAATGGTGGTAGGAATGGTGGCAGGAATGGTGGTATGAATGTTGGTAGGAATGGTGGAGTAAATGGTGGCAGGTATGGTGACAGGAATGGTGGTAGGAATGGTTGCAGGAATGGTGGTAGGAATGGTGCTAGAAATGGTGGTAGGAATGGTGCTAGAAATGGTGGTAGGAATGGTGGTAGGAATGGTGGTAAGAATGGTGACAGGAATAGTTGCAGGAATGGTTGTAGGAATGATGGTGGGAATGGTGGTAGGAATGATGGTGGGAATGGTGGTGGAAATGATGGCGGGAATGATGATAAGAATGGTGGAGTGAATGCTGGCATGTATGGTGACAGGAATGGTGGCAGGAATGATAATAAGAATGGTGGAGTGAATGGTGGCAGGTATGGTGACAGGAATGGATGTATGAATGGTGGTATGAATGGTGGTAGGAATGGTGGCAGGGATGGTGGCAGGAATGGTGGAGTGAATGGTGGTAAGAATGGTGGTAGGAATGGTGGTAGGAATGGTGGTAGGAATAATAGCAGAAATTGTGACAGCAATGGTGCCAGGAATGGTGGCAGGATTAGAGGCAGGAATGGTGGCAAAAATGGTGGTAGGAATGGTGGAGTGAATGGTGGAGTGAATGGTGACAGGTATGGTGGTAGGAATGGTGGTAGGGATAGTGGCAGGAATGGTGGTAGGGATGGTGGTAGGAATGGCGGTAGGAATGGTGGTAGGAATGGTGGTAGGCATGGTGGTAGGAATATTGGCAGGAATGGTGGTAGGAATTGTGCTAGGAATGGTGGTAGGAATGGTGCTAGAAATGGTGCTAGGAATGGTGGTAGGAATGGTAGTAAGAATGGTGACAGGAATGGTTGCAGAAATGGTGGTAGGAATGATGGTGAAAATGGTGGTAGAAATGGTGGCGGGAATGATGATAAGAATGGTGGAGTGAATGGTGGCAGGTATGTTGACAGGAATGGTGGTAGGAATGGTGGTAGGAATGGATGTAGGAATAGTGGTATGAATGGTGGTAGGAATGGTGGCAGGGATGGTGGTAGGAATGGTGGAGTGAATGGTGGTAGGAATGGTGGTAGGAATGGTGATAGGAATGGTGGTAGGAATAATGGCAGGAATTGTGACAGGAATGGTGACAGGAATGGTGGCAGGATTAGAGGCAGGAATGGTGGCAGAAATGGTGGTAGGAATGGTGGTAGGAATGGTGGTAGGAATGGCGGTAGGAATGGCGGTAGGGATGGTGGTAGGAATGGTGGTAGGAATGGTGTTAGGAATACTGGCAGGAATTTTGACAGGAATGGTTACAGGAATGGTGGCAGGATTAGAGGCAGGAATGGTGGCAGAAATGGTGGTAGGAATGGTGGTAGGAATGGTGGTAGGAATGGTGGTAGGAATGGTGGTAGGAATGGTGGTAGGAATGGTGGTAGGAATAGTGGCCTGAATCTTCTCTCGTCTCTCTCTTCCACTGTCTCTCTTTCTCTCGCGCTCCCTCTCTGTATGTCTCCCACAGTCTCTCTTCCGTAACCCTTCACCCAACTCTCCCATGTTTTCTCTATTTCTCCGCCCCGGCATCCTGAGGCTCACAGGCTCGTTTGACCCGGTGTCAAGTTTTAATTTGTTGGCGTTTGTCATGATGATACATCGCGTGGCTGTCACATCGTTCCTGTGAGAAGGTCTTGTTGCAGAGGTCCAGACAACCAACCTCCAACAAACCAACAGAAGGTCACGTGATATTGAGGTCACATTCGATTAGAACATGACACCTTGGTGCATGGGTACGGTGGCTGTGAAAAAAAGAGGGAATATCTTATTATCTGGTTATCTCAGTAAGCCCCCAACAAAACACTGGATCGAAGGCGTGGGAGATACTAAGGGACATGTCAGATGGGGCTACATGAGTTGCTCAAAGATAAAATTGGTCGCTTTATCATGCACTTGTGGAGCATCTATTATACCACGAAAGGTAATATTGGTGTTTCGGGCCACTATTTTACGCTGTTACACTTGGCCAATGTTTCTCCATGGACCAGGACATGGGTTTAGGTGAAACATGCCAGGGACCAGGACATGGGGTTAGGTGAAACATACCAGAGACCAGGACATGGGGTTAGGTGAAACATACCAGGGACCAGGACATGGGGTTAGGTGAAACATACCAGGGACCAGGACATGGGGTTAGGTGAAACATACCAGGGACCAGGACACGGGGTTAGGTGAACATACCAGGGACCAGGACATGGGGTTAGGTGAAACATACCAGGGACCAGGACATGGGGTTAGGTTAAACATACCAGGGACCAGGACATGGGGTTAGGTGAAACATACCAGGGACCAGGACATGGGGTTAGGTGAAACATACCAGGGACCAGGACACGGGGTTAGGTGAACATACCAGGGACCAGGACATGGGGTTAGGTGAAACATACCAGGGACCAGGACATGGGGTTAGGTTAAACATATCAGGGACCAGGACATGGGGTTAGGTTAAACATACCAGGGACCAGGACATGGGGTTAGGTTAAACATACCAGGGACCAGGACATGGGGTTAGGTGAAACATACCAGGGACCAGGACATGGGGTTAGGTGAAACATACCAGAGACCAGGACATGGGGTTAGGTTAAACATACCAGGGACCAGGACATGGGGTTAGGTGAAACATACCAGGGACCAGGACATGGGGTTAGGTGAAACATACCAGGGACCAGGACACGGGGTTAGGTGAAACATACCAGGGACCAGGACACGGGGTTAGGTTAAACATACCAGGGACCAGGACATGGGGTTAGGTTAAACATACCAGGGACCAGGACATGGGGTTAGGTGAAACATACCACGGACCTGGACATGGGGTTAGGTGAAACATACCAGGGACCAGGACACGGGGTTAGGTGAAACATACCAGGGACCAGGACATGGGGTTAGGTGAAACATACCAGGGACCAGGACACGGGGCTAGGTGAAACATACCAGGGACCAGGACACGGGGTTAGGTGAAACATACCAGGGACCAGGACATGGGGTTAGGTGAAACATACCAGGGACCAGGACACGGGGTTAGGTGAAACATACCAAGGACCAGGACATGGGTTTAGGTGAAACATACCAGGGACCAGGACACGGGGTTAGGTGAAACATACCAGGGACCAGGACACGGGGCTAGGTGAAACATACCAGGGACCAGGACACGGGGCTAGGTGAAACATACCAGGGACCAGGACACGGGGTTAGGTGAAACATACCAGGGACCAGGACATGGGGTTAGGTGAAACATACCAGGGACCAGGACACGGGGTTAGGTGAAACATACCAGGGACCAGGACATGGGGTTAGGTGAAACATACCAGGGACCAGGACATGGGGTTAGGTGAAACATACCAGGGACCAGGACATGGGGTTAGGTGAAACATACCAGGGACCAGGACACGGGGCTAGGTGAAACATACCAGGGACCAGGACATGGGGTTAGGTGAAACATACCAGGGACCAGGACATGGGGTTAGGTGAAACATACCAGGGACCAGGACACGGGGTTAGGTGAAACATACCAGGGACCAGGACACGGGGCTAGGTGAAACATACCAGGGACCAGGACATGGGGTTAGGTGAAACATACCAGGGACCAGGACATGGGGTTAGGTGAAACATACCAGGGACCAGGACATGGGGTTAGGTGAAACATACCAGGGACCAGGACACGGGGTTAGGTGAAACATACCAGGGACCAGGACACGGGGCTAGGTGAAACATACCAGGGACCAGGACATGGGGTTAGGTGAAACATACCAGGGACCAGGACATGGGGTTAGGTGAAACATACCAGGGACCAGGACATGGGGTTAGGTGAAACATACCAGAGACCAGGACATGGGGTTAGGTGAAACATACCAGGGACCAGGACACGGGGTTAGGTGAAACATACCAGGGACCAGGACACGGGGTTAGGTGAAACATACCAGGGACCAGGACACGGGGTTAGGTGAAACATACCAGGGACCAGGACACGGGGTTAGGTGAAACATACCAGGGACCAGGACATGGGGTTAGGTGAAACATACCAGGGACCAGGACACGGGGTTAGGTGAAACATACCACGGACCAGGACATGGGTTTAGGTGAAACATACCAGGGACCAGGACATGGGGTTAGGTGAAACATACCAGGGACCAGGACATGGGGTTAGGTGAAACATACCAGGGACCAGGACATGGGGTTAGGTGAAACATACCAGGGACCAGGACATGGGGTTAGGTGAAACATACCAGGGACCAGGACACGGGGTTAGGTGAAACATACCAGGGACCAGGACATGGGGTTAGGTGAAACATACCACGGACCAGGACATGGGTTTAGGTGAAACATACCAGGGACCAGGACATGGGGTTAGGTGAAACATACCAGGGACCAGGACATGGGGTTAGGTGAAACATACCAGGGACCAGGACATGGGTTTAGGTGAAACATACCAGGGACCAGGACATGGGGTTAGGTGAAACATACCAGGGACCAGGACATGGGGTTAGGTGAAACATACCAGGGACCAGGACATGGGGTTAGGTGAAACATGCCAGGGACCAGGACATGGGGTTAGGTGAAACATACCAGGGACCAGGACATGGGGTTAGGTGAAACATACCAGGGACCAGGACATGGGGTTAGGTGAAACATACCAGGGACCAGGACATAGGGTTAGGTGAAACATAGCACGGACCAGGACATGGGGTTAGGTGAAACATGCCAGGGACCAGGACATGGGGTTAGGTGAAACATGCCAGGGACCAGGACATGGGGTTAGGTGAAACATACCAGGGACCAGGACATGGGGTTAGGTGAAACATACCAAGGACCAGGACATGGGGTTAGGTGAAACATGCCAGGGACCAGGACATGGGGTTAGGTGAAACATACCAGGGACCAGGACATGGGGTTAGGTGAAACATGCCAGGGACCAGGACATGGGGTTAGGTGAAACATACCAGGGACCAGGACATGGGGTTAGGTGAAACATACCAGGGACCAGGACATGGGGTTAGGTGAAACATACCAGGGACCAGGACATGGGGTTAGGTGAAACATACCAGAGACCAGGACATGTGGTTAGGTGAAACATACCAGGGACCAGGACATGGGGTTAGGTGAAACATACCAGGGACCAGGACATGGGGTTAGGTGAAACATACCAGGGACCAGGACACGGGGTTAGGTGAAACATACCAGGGACCAGGACATGGGGTTAGGTGAAACATACCAGGGACCAGGACATGTGGTTAGGTGAAACATACCAGGGACCAGGACATGGGGTTAGGTTAAACATACCAGGGACCAGGACATGGGGTTAGGTGAAACATACCAAGGACCAGGACATGGGGTTAGGTGAAACATACCAGAGACCAGGACATGGGGTTAGGTGAAACATACCAGGGACCAGGACATGGGGTTTAGGTGAAACATACCACGGACCAGGACATGGGGTTAGGTGAAACATACCAGGGACCAGGACATGGGGTTAGGTGAAACATACCAGAGACCAGGACATGGGGTTAGGTGAAACATACCAGGGACCAGAACACGGGGTTAGGTGAAACATACCAGGGACCAGGACATGGGGTTAGGTGAAACAGACCAGGGACCAGGACATGGGGTTAGAAGAAACATACCAGGGACCAGGACATGGGGTTAGGTGAAACATACCAGGGACCAGGACATGGGGTTAGGTGAAACATACCAGGGACCAGGACATGGGGTTAGGTGAAACATACCAGAGACCAGGACATGGGGTTAGGTGAAACATACCAGGGACCAGGACATGGGGTTAGGTGAAACATACCAGGGACCAGGACATGGGGTTAGGTGAAACATACCAGGGACCAGGACATGGGGTTAGGTGAAACATACCAGGGACCAGGACATGGGGTTAGGTGAAACATACCAGGGACCAGGACATGGGGTTAGGTGAAACATACCAGAGACAAGGACATGGGGTTAGGTGAAACATACCAGGGACCAGGACATGGGGTTAGGTGAAACATACCACGGACCAGGACATGGGGTTAGGTGAAACATACCAGGGACCAGGACATGGGGTTAGGTGAAACATACCAGAGACCAGGACATGGGGTTAGGTGAAACATACCAGGGACCAGGACACGGGGTTAGGTGAAACATACCAGGGACCAGGACATGGGGTTAGGTGAAACAGACCAGGGACCAGGACATGGGGTTAGAAGAAACATACCAGGGACCAGGACATGGGGTTAGGTGAAACATACCAGGGACCAGGACATGGGGTTAGGTGAAACATACCAGGGACCAGGACATGGGGTTAGGTGAAACATACCAGAGACCAGGACATGGGGTTAGGTGAAACATACCAGGGACCAGGACATGGGGTTAGGTGAAACATACCAGGGACCAGGACATGGGGTTAGATGAAACATACCAGGGACCAGGACACGGGGTTAGGTGAAACATACCAGGGACCAGGACATGTGGTTAGGTGAAACATACCAGGGACCAGGACATGGGGTTAGGTGAAACATACCAGGGACCAGGACATGGGGTTAGATGAAACATACCACGGACCAGGACACGGGGTTAGGTGAAACATACCACGGACCAGGACATGGGGTTAGGTGAAACATACCAGGGACCAGGACATGGGGTTAGGTGAAACATAACAGGGACCAGGACATGGGGTTAGGTGAAACATACCAGGGACCAGGACATGGGGTTAGGTGAAACATTCCACGGACCAGGACATGGGGTTAGGTGAAACATACCAGGGACCAGGACATGGGGTTAGGTGAAACATACCACGGACCAGGACATGGGGTTAGGTGAAACATACCAGGGACCAGGACATGGGGTTAGGTGAAACATACCAGGGACCAGGACACGGGGTTAGGTGAAACATACCAGGGACCAGGACATGGGGTTAGGTGAAACATACCACGGACCAGGACATGGGGTTAGGTGAAACATACCAGGGACCAGGACATGGGGTTAGGTGAAACATACCAGGGACCAGGACATGGGGTTAGGTGAAACATACCACGGACCAGGACATGGGGTTAGGTGAAACATACCAGGGACCAGGACATGGGGTTAGGTGAAACATACCAGGGACCAGGACATGGGGTTAGGTGAAACATACCAGAGACCAGGACATGGGGGTAAGGTGAAACATACCAGGGACCAGGACATGGGGTTAGGTGAAACATACCAGGGACCAGGACATGGGGTTGGGTGAAATATACCACGGATGTAGCAGACAGGGTGCGAACCCACGACCTGCCTCTTGGCAGCTATATATTGGACCTGGTCTTAAATTCGTTGTGTTATTAGATTAGCTTTTAGATCAAAATGGAAGGTAATAAACTTGCTGGCGAATTCATATTGAACTAATGATTTCCTTCTAGAGATATATATGTTTTTTGGAGCGAGGATCTAGTAGATGGGGCGGGGTGAGTGGGAGGGTGGGGTGGGTGGGAGGAGGGGGGGGGGGGGCGGGGCGTCATTGAAGGTGCACACATGAAAACAAGGAGCAAATGTTGCCGGGAAATGCTACCATAACAAATTACCAAGTGATTGTTAGCTATATCTAATGACTGTGCTATACCAGGTCGAGGACTGACCGTCGTTCGACGGACGAACGTTCTTCGTAGTACGTACTTCCAATAAGGTTCGTGTGCACTTCGTTCCAAGGACGGATGGTTTTGACATGTTGATTACTTATGCATATTTGTTTCTGCATATATTACCCTTGTTCAGCTTCATTGGATTGGATAATATGAGGAAAGCCCATTATTAGGGTCTAAACCTCGTTGTGAGATCATAATTAACCCGGGATGAATTATGGGAGCGTTCCAGACATGTAAACATGTCCGACACGGAGGCTCTACAAGCTCTTAAAAGTCTACAAAGGCATTTGAAGGACTTTTTGCAAGACCTGCCATGTAAGTATATTGATAGCTTTGCATCTCTAAGTTCGTTTTATCGTCATTTACAAAAGATTCCATGGCATATTTGTCAGATAATGGATGGAAAGGGCACCTGTTGTCACGAACAAAATTGCGTCCCTAGATCCACGGACGCGCAACTCGCCTGACCAAGGCTGCTCCGACAAAAAAAAATCTTGTTCTGTCTGAATGAAGATGCGAAACTATCAGAATTCATAACAACTGTGGCAACATTAACTGTGTCAACAATACTGTGCTAAATAGATATGTTCTGCAACGACATTAGGGTCCCAAACCCACCCGCCCTTGCAGTACCTGGGCTCTGAGCATCCGGTACTTCATTCGTAGTACGCCAGTTGGTCGTCCTTCCATCGAAGGGCGGCTGCTATGCTTTACCATACCATCGACAGTGTTTTAGCCTAATCAGACAAATATGCCATAGAATTTTTACCAAATCGGTTCATAACATATCTACAGATGCTAGTCTTCTAAAATATAATGAGGGTTCAGCTTGGAAAGGTTTCCATGTGATGTGCAAGGTAAAAACATGTGGAAAATTGGTGTCTCTTCGCAGTATGCGTAGGTTCACGCATACTGCGAAGGAAGTATGTACTTCGTTTGACGGTCGTACTACGAACGACGGTGGTCCTCGACCTGTATACGTGGGTTGCTATGTATTAAGTAATGATAATGACATTGCTTGAAAACTGAATAACGACTTTTACCCCCCCCCCCCATTTCAATTCTGCGGGTTGATTCTCAAGATACTGCAATCCCCACTTGTTGACCAGTAAACCCGTGACTGTAGTAAACCTTTAAAAATACCATCGTCTCGTGAACCTATTTTGACTTGTATTCGATAACTTGTCACATGTAATGCCGATACAGAAGCTTAGGTCATGAATCTAAAAACCACAGCATGGAGGTGATGAGTGTAGTTTGGTGGGATGGGGAGCCGGGGGGGGGGGGGGGTGGAGGGGGAAAGGGTCTATGAACAACAGCATGAACTATGCTGATAGTAACCTGCAGCTGGTGTGGAAGGAGGGAGGAGGTGGGCGTGGGTGTTGGTGAGGTGCGGGGCGGGTGTAGGTGAGGTGGACGCGGGTGTGGGTGTGGGTGAGGTGGGGGGGGGTGGTTACTTGAGTAGTGCAGCTTCAGTGCTGGGTGGTAGGTTCTTCCGGCGTACAGTTATGATGGAGGTGCTCGGCGGCCTGGGCGTGTGGATACAGGTGGCTGGAGCTCTGAGGGAGGCATAGGGGGGGGGCGTCATGGGGGTAGGGGGGGGGGCAGGGAGATAGGAGGATCAGGTACAGGAGGGTGGTGTGGGGTGGGGTGGAGCAGCCTGCAGGGGTAGGGAGGGTTGGCGCATGTCCTATCAGGGTCTATGATACGAGGGGCTATACGCCTGCCCCCCCCCCCCCCCCCCCGACCCACCAGCTAGGCCCAGGTGCTCGCAGAGAGCCACCAATAGGCCTACTTGTGATATTATGTACGCACTCCACACCCGCTACCACAACGTCCAGCGTATTCCCCAGCCTAAAGCTTTGATCTACAGCCTGGCTTCCCACTACACCGCAGTGACAGCCCAACCCACCCACCCATCCATCCCTCCCTCTCCACCCGCCCTCCCCCTCCTCCTCTCTCACCCCCTAAAAATAACCCCACCCAAGTTCCGCAAAGTTTACTCGAAATTATTACAAGTGGCCGTGAAGTCTCCATATGACGCTCGCCAGAGGGGGTGCGGGGTTCAATATGCGCCACCCGGCGGTGAGTACCTGAACTATGCGACTCTCTACCTCACGATGTAATATGATTAGCTCGGTGATTTCCGTCAACTGTGGCAATGACAAGAAAGGTGACAATAGCAAGCATAAATATCATAGCAGTAATAAAAAAACAATTATAATCAAACTAATAATGACAACAATCATTTGAATAATAATAATAATAATAATAATGAAACAATCATTGGAATAATAAGAATAATGAAGCAATCATTACAATATAATAATAAAAAGCAATCATTACGACATAATAATGAAAACAATCATTGCAATAAAGAATAGTTTTTTTCCGTGAATCATCGCAAGGGATATAATTAATAACATGTATTTCATAGAAATGGCGACTTTTTTTGTGTACTTGTTATTTATTAGGAGTCAGCAAAAGTGGCTTTACGATGTATAATGACGTTTTACCTATTATGGGGTGTGTCCACCTTGTATATTTGTTACATTAATTATTACGCCATATGTTTTGTTACCCATTGTTACATACTGGTTGCGTAATGTCAGGAAATTCGTCAGTTACGGATTTATTCTAACGAAACGTACGTATAAGAGTCACGTTAGACCGCCCCCCCCCCCCTCCCACACACACAGTTTTTGTCTAAAGATACTGCTGGCTCCGCCGCTGGTATAGGGTCTCTGAGTATGCCTGTCTCTCTCCACGCCCCCCCCCCCTCCCCCCACACGCACCCAGAACCTGTCCTCTTTTTCTTCTACGAATTGTCTAGTCCCCTCTCCCACACCAGCACCCCCTACCCTCCCTTTCCCGTCCAACCCTCCCTCGAGGTCAGCATTAACATTTGAATTCGCTTTTGCAAACCTTCAGAAATAAATGATGTTTGAAAAAAAAATTCCCTCCCCACAAACCCCTCTTCCACATCAGCACCCCCCCCCCTCCCTCCCAACTGCCGAGGTCCAAGAGTTACGGCCTGCCGGACTCAGTGCTATCACACCCGGTGGCGCTCACCTATCAAATAGGGCAAAATACCGATAAAAATAAGCACTGGACTTAATTTATTATCGCTGTAATAACAGTGGCCTTTACGTGTCTGCTGCAGGTGCCCGGGCTCGAGTGGCCAATAATACACCTCACCCGAGTACGTGTGAATATTCTCACAACTCCTCCAGCCAGATCAAGCAATCCTGGGACCCCAGGGGTGGTGGTGGGGTGGTGGGGGAGGTGGAGAGGGGGTGAAGCCGCGGGGTGGTGCCGGGTAGGGTGGCATGTTATGGTAAAGTGTTGGCCGCCACCGCTTGGGGTCGCTATGAGGGGTTTGAAGTGGCGGTCAGCTGACCGGATGAACTGTCCTTAGTCACGGGCGGATCCCCGGCAAACCCCCCTGAGAGTTTTTGTCGCTGACGGGGCTCCGCTGCAGGTGTACACTTGTGCTGAACCTCCCACCACCTCCACCCTAATCCACCCCCTCCGGCCGCCAAGGGGTGGTGACAATGCGGCCACTAAACCCCTACTTCACCCCCCGTACTCGCCTCCCTACCCGCCTCCCCCCACCCCCACCCGCTCACCCCAACTACCCCCCCCCTCCTGCACTTAACCTCTACTCCTGCTCCTACCCCACGCCCTCTACGCTTCCTCTACTTAAAACACCCACACCCAATCACCCAGTCCTTCAGCCCAGATATCTCTCTCTTTTTTTTCGCTTTTTTCCTAAGGCTACTACGAGGTCTATTATCTATCTAACGGCATACCATTTTTTTAAAACCTGCACCTGCGATTTTGTGGAAACTGCATGATAAAGTGGCGGCGAATAACGCTTTACGAGAACCGTATATATTAGCTCTGCGGCTTCGGTACATATCCATATAAACTACAGGTGTTTCTTCACTTACATCTTGAGCATAGCGTGGACGTGGAGGCAGTTCTGTCACGTCCTGTCACGGTTCCGTGGAAAGACGAGGATTGGCAACAGATAAACATAAAAAGGTGTCAAGGTATAGATATATATATATTTGCAAATATATATATATAAATTATATGCATAGACCTATTACCACAATATTCCGGGCCGAACGGTAAGCCATCAATGGTGATGGGCCTCATGGAATCAGCCTGGTCTGTATATATAATATGTTGATAGGCGAGGAACCAGGCAATATAATTACCATTAATATTAGTGAAAATCAATGAAATGATTACGTCGGTTTGACCACTCCTATGACGTCATACGTCATTCATACGTCACATCCGCTTTCTGTCCATAACAACAGCAAGTCAAAAGAAATGGGAGATGGGAATTTGGAGGGTGGTCGTGAGGGTGAGGGAGGAGGCGGGGTGGGGTAGGGAGAGGGTGGGGGTGGTGAGGGAGAGGGGGGGGGGGTATCGATGGGAGTCAGAAGCGCCGACCACGCATGTCAGCGGCGCGTTTAGCTCCGGAGAGTGGCAGGTATCGACAGGTGGCGCTGCTATTTGTTTATGTGGTTTGACTATCTGCTCAACGGAAAACGCAAAGATCTGGTAAACAGGTTCTCGCTAAAACTCTGCGGCGACGAATGAAGCCATGAGAACTCGATTTGTAGTAGGGAAACATGGAATGGGTGGGAGATGGATTGGGGGTGGGGTGGGGGGGGGGGTCATGGGGAAAGTGGGGGCGTGGGGAGGATGATTTTTTAAAAGGGAATTGCATGAGAGCTGAGGGAAACAGGGATAGAGGAAGATGTTGAAGGGACTTGGAGAGGGAAGATATGGAGTAAAGTGGGAAGTGTAAGAGATGGATTGATAGAGAGAGAGAGAACGGAGGAATTGAATGAGAGGGATTGATAGAGAGAGAGAGAGAACGGAGGAATTGAATGAGAGTTCGGAGAGAGAGAGAAATGTGAAACAGGTCCAGAGAAAGAGATGGACAAACATGCAAGACAGAGAGAGGAAATGACAGACAGCTAGACGGGCATGAAGAGAAGGGACAGTGGGAAGGGACAGCGAAAAAAGACAGAAAAAAGAGAAAACACATCACCAAAACCCATATCGCTTTTACCCATACGGCTTGCCGAAATATGTAGATGTTCTCCCACAAATGCCAGTTCTCTCACGTACCCCCAATACACCCCTCCCCCCTGGATCTGTGCCGGACTCTTCCCCCTTCCTAAGACTTAACACAGGAGACATGGGACTTCAGCTGACAGATGACAGTGATTGAAGGTGCCCCGCGACAAGGTGTTAAGTATAAGTAGTCTGGACATCGCCGGGACACCGCTGTCACCGCACTGTTGTGGTTTCCACTGAGTGGTTGAAGTGTCCGTGCCATAGTGGTGTCCATTCGGTGTTGAAGTGTCCGTACTATAGTGGTGTCCATTCAGTGGTGAAGTGTTCGTGCTATAGCGGTGTCCATTCAGTGTTGACGTGTTCGTATTATAGCGGTGTCCACCAGACTGACAGGTGATGAGAGGTATGTCGATCGGAGGCAGCAGGATTGGGTTCCCTTGACCAGAACACATCCAACGCGTTCGACCAGGAGTGTACCCTGCAAGACCTACCCAAGCGGCCGGTGCGTGGTTCGAAACCCACCTGTGCAAATGTATTTGTTTGTGCGGGAAAAACTCCCCATGCCTTCCTTCAAAAGGAGTAATGGGATACTCCCGATGACCTGGCTCTTCTCTACCGACCGTGGGATTGAAGTATTAGTTGTTTTGTCCATTGTCGATTTATATTCAGCGTACGACCCCATGCACTGCACATTGGCCCTAGATTCTGGAGTCGATACACTAGAAATCTTGTTCTCGTGGCATTGTGAGGTGTTGGGGATGGGATGGTGACGCCTTGAGAGAGCTGGGGGTGGGGAGTGGGGCAGGGGCGGGAAAGGGGTGGAGTCGGGGAGGCGTGACGCCTTGAGAGAGCTGGGGGTGAGGGGTGGGGTCAGGGAGGCGTGACGCATTGAGAGAGCTGGGGGTGAGGGGTGGGGCAGGGATGGGAAAGGGGTGGGGTCGGGGAGGCGTGACGCCTTGAGAGAGCTGGGGGTGAGGGGTGGGGCAGGGGCGGGAAAGGGGTGGGGTCGGGGAGGCGTGACGCCTTGAGAGGGCTGGGGGTGAGGGGTGGGGCAGGGATGGGAAAGGGGTGGGGTCGGGGAGGCGTGACGCCTTGAGAGAGCTGGGGGTGAGGGGTGGGGCAGGGATGGGAAAGGGGTGGGGTCGGGGAGGCGTGACGCCTTGAGAGAGCTGGGGGTGAGGGGTGGGGCAGGGACGGGAAAGGGGTGGGGTCGGGGAGGCGTGACGCCTTGAGAGAGCTGGGGGTGAGGGGTGGGGCAGGGGCGGGAAAGGGGTGGGGTCGGGGAGGCGTGACGCCTTGAGAGAGCTGGGGGTGAGGGGTGGGGCAGGGATGGGAAAGGGGTGGAGTCGGGGAGGCGTGACGCCTTGAGAGAGATGGGGGTGAGGAGTGGGGCAGGGGCGGGAAAGGGGAGGGGTCGGGGAGGCGTGACGCCTTGAGACAGCTGGGGCTGAGGGGTGGGGCAGGGATGGGAAAGGGGTGGGGTCGGGGAGGCGTGACGCCTTGAGAGAGCTGGGGGTGAGGGGTGGGGCAGGGATGGGAAAGGGGTGGGGTCGGGGAGGCGTGACGCCTTGAGAGAGCTGGGGGTGAGGGGTGGGGCAGGGACGGGAAAGGGGTGGGGTCGGGGAGGCGTGACGCCTTGAGAGAGCTGGGGGTGAGGGGTGGGGCAGGGGCGGGAAAGGGGTGGGGTCGGGGAGGCGTGACGCCTTGAGAGAGCTGGGGGTGAGGGGTGGGGCAGGGATGGGAAAGGGGTAGAGTCGGGGAGGCGTGACGCCTTGAGAGAGCTGGGGGTGAGGAGTGGGGCAGGGGCGGGAAAGGGGAGGGGTCGGGGAGGCGTGACGCCTTGAGAGAGCTGGGGGTGAGGGGTGGGGCAGGAACGGAAAAGGGGTGGGGTCGGGGAGGCGTGACGCCTTGAGAGGGCTGGGGGTGCGAAGTGGGGCAGGGGCGGGAAAGGGGTGGGGTCGGGGAGGCGTGACGCCTTAAGAGAGCTGGGGGTGAGGGGTGGGGCAGGGATGGGAAAGGGGTGGGGTCGGGGAGGCGTGACGCCTTGAGAGAGCTGGGGGTGAGGGGTGGGGCAGGGACGGGAAAAGGGTGGGGTCGGGGAGGCGTGACGCCTTGAGAGAGCTGGGGGTGAGGGGTGGGGCAGGGGCGGGAAAGGGGTGGGGTCGGGGAGGCGTGACGCCTTGAGAGGGCTGGGGGTGAGGGGTGGGGCAGGGATGGGAAAGGGGTGGGGTCGGGGAGGCGTGACGCCTTGAGAGAGCTAGGGGTGAGGGGTGGGGCAGGGGCGGGAAAGGGGTGGGGTCGGGGAGGCGTGACGCCTTGAGAGAGCTGGGGGTGAGGGGTGGGGCAGGGACGGGAGAGGGGTGGGGTCGGGGAGGCGTGACGCCTTGAGAGGGCTGGGGGTGCGGAGTGGGGCAGGGGCGGGAAAGGGGTGGGGTCGGGGAGGCGTGACGCCTTGAGAGAGCTGGGGTGAGGGGTGGGGCAGGGATGGGAAAGGGGTGGGGTCGGGGAGGCGTGACGCCTTGAGAGAGCTGGGGTGAGGGGTGGGGCAGGGACGGGAAAGGGGTGGGGTCGGGGAGGCGTGACGCCTTGAGAGAGCTGGGGGTGAGGGGTGGGGCAGGGGCGGGAAAGGGGTGGGGTCGGGGAGGCGTGACGCCTTGAGAGAGCTGGGGGTGCGGAGTGGGGCAGGGGCGGGAAAGGGGTGGGGTCGGGGAGGCGTGACGCCTTGAGAGGGCTGGGGGTGCGGAGTGGGGCAGGGGCGGGAAAGGGGTGGGGTCGGGGAGGCGTGACGCCTTGAGAGAGCTGGGGGTGAGGGGTGGGGCAGGGGCGGGAAAGGGGTGGGGTCGGGGAGGCGTGACGCCTTGAGAGAGCTGGGGGTGAGGGGTGGGGCAGGGGCGGGAAAAGGGTGGGATCGGGGAGGCGTGACGCCTTGAGAGGGCTGGGGGTGAGGGGTGGGGCAGGGATGGGAAAGGGGTGGGGTCGGGGAGGCGTGACGCCTTGAGAGAGCTGGGGGTGAGGGGTGGGGCAGGGATGGGAAAGGGGTGGGGTCGGGGAGGCGTGACGCCTTGAGAGAGCTGGGGGTGCGGAGTGGGGCAGGGGCGGGAAAGGGGTGGGGTCGAGGAGGCGTGACGCCTTGAGAGAGCTGGGGGTGAGGGGTGGGGCAGGGGCGGGAAAGGGGTGGGGTCGGGGAGGCGTGACGCCTTGAGAGAGCTGGGGGTGAGGGGTGGGGCAGGGGCGGGAAAGGGGAGGGGTCGGGGAGGCGTGACGCCTTGAGAGAGCTGGGGGTGAGGGGTGGGGCAGGAACGGAAAAGGGGTGGGGTCGGGGAGGCGTAACGCCTTGAGAGGGCTGGGGGTGCGAAGTGGGGCAGGGGCGGGAAAGGGGTGGGGTCGGGGAGGCGTGACGCCTTGAGAGAGCTGGGGGTGAGGGGTGGGGCAGGGATGGGAAAGGGGTGGGGTCGGGGAGGCGTGACGCCTTGAGAGAGCTGGGGGTGAGGAGTGGGGCAGGGGCGGGAAAGGGGTGGGGTCGGGGAGGCGTGACGCCTTGAGAGGGCTGGGGGTGAGGGGTGGGGCAGGGATGGGAAAGGGGTGGGGTCGGGGAGGCGTGACGCCTTGAGAGAGCTGGGGGTGAGGGGTGGGGCAGGGGCGGGAAAGGGGTGGGGTCGGGGAGGCGTGACGCCTTGAGAGGGCTGGGGGTGAGGGGTGGGGCAGGGATGGGAAAGGGGTGGGGTCGGGGAGGCGTGACGCCTTGAGAGAGCTGGGGGTGAGGGGTGGGGCAGGGGCGGGAAAGGGGTGGGGTCGGGGAGGCGTGACGCCTTGAGAGGGCTGGGGGTGCGGAGTGGGGCAGGGGCGGGAAAGGGGTGGGGTCGGGGAGGCGTGACGCCTTGAGAGAGCTGGGGGTGAGGGGTGGGGCAGGGGCGGGAAAGGGGTGGGGTCGGGGAGGCGTGACGCCTTGAGAGAGCTGGGGGTGAGGGGTGGGGCAGGGGCGGGAAAAGGGTGGGATCGGGGAGGCGTGACGCCTTGAGAGGGCTGGGGGTGAGGGGTGGGGCAGGGATGGGAAAGGGGTGGGGTCGGGGAGGCGTGACGCCTTGAGAGAGCTGGGGGTGAGGGGTGGGGCAGGGATGGGAAAGGGGTGGGGTCGGGGAGGCGTGACGCCTTGAGAGAGCTGGGGGTGCGGAGTGGGGCAGGGGCGGGAAAGGGGTGGGGTCGAGGAGGCGTGACGCCTTGAGAGAGCTGGGGGTGAGGGGTGGGGCAGGGGCGGGAAAGGGGTGGGGTCGGGGAGGCGTGACGCCTTGAGAGAGCTGGGGGTGAGGGGTGGGGCAGGGGCGGGAAAGGGGAGGGGTCGGGGAGGCGTGACGCCTTGAGAGAGCTGGGGGTGAGGGGTGGGGCAGGAACGGAAAAGGGGTGGGGTCGGGGAGGCGTAACGCCTTGAGAGGGCTGGGGGGGCGAAGTGGGGCAGGGGCGGGAAAGGGGTGGGGTCGGGGAGGCGTGACGCCTTGAGAGAGCTGGGGGTGAGGGGTGGGGCAGGGATGGGAAAGGGGTGGGGTCGGGGAGGCGTGACGCCTTGAGAGAGCTGGGGGTGAGGAGTGGGGCAGGGGCGGGAAAGGGGTGGGGTCGGGGAGGCGTGACGCCTTGAGAGGGCTGGGGGTGAGGGGTGGGGCAGGGATGGGAAAGGGGTGGGGTCGGGGAGGCGTGACGCCTTGAGAGAGCTGGGGGTGAGGGGTGGGGCAGGGGCGGGAAAGGGGTGGGGTCGGGGAGGCGTGACGCCTTGAGAGGGCTGGGGGTGAGGGGTGGGGCAGGGATGGGAAAGGGGTGGGGTCGGGGAGGCGTGACGCCTTGAGAGAGCTGGGGGTGAGGGGTGGGGCAGGGGCGGGAAAGGGGTGGGGTCGGGGAGGCGTGACGCCTTGAGAGAGCTGGGGGTGAGGGGTGGGGCAGGGATGGGAAAGGGGTGGGGTCGGGGAGGCGTGACGCTTTGAGAGAGCTGGGGGTGAGGGGTTGGGCAGGGACGGGAAAGGGGTGGGGTCGGGGAGGCGTGACGCCTTGAGAGAGCTGGGGGTGAGGGGTGGGGCAGGGGTGGGAAAGGGGTGGGGTCGGGGAGGCGTGACGCCTTGAGAGAGCTGGGGGTGAGGGGTGTGGCAGGGACGGGAGAGGGGTGGGGTCGGGGAGGCGTGACGCATTGAGAGGGCTGGGGGTGCGGAGTGGGGCAGGGGCGGGAAAGGGGTGGGGTCGGGGAGGCGTGACTCCTTGAGAGAGCTGGGGTGAGGGGTGGGGCAGGGATGGGAAAGGGGTGGGGTCGGGGAGGCGTGACGCCTTGAGAGAGCTGGGGGTGAGGGGTGGGGCAGGGGCGGGAAAGGGGTGGGGTCGGGGAGGCGTGACGCCTTGAGAGAGCTGGGGGTGAGGGGTGGGGCAGGGATGGGAAAGGGGTGGGGTCGGGGAGGCGTGACGCCTTGAGAGAGCTGGGGTGAGGGGTGGGGCAGGGACGGGAAAGGGGTGGGGTCGGGGAGGCGTGACGCTTTGAGAGAGCTGGGGGTGAGGGGTGGGGCAGGGGCGGGAAAGGGGTGGGGTCGGGGAGGCGTGACGCCTTGAGAGGGCTGGGGGTGAGGGGTGGGGCAGGGGCGGGAAAGGGGTGGGGTCGGGGAGGCGTGACGCCTTGAGAGAGCTGGGGGTGAGGGGTGGGGCAGGGACGGGAAAGGGGTGGGGTCGGGGAGGCGTGACGCCTTGAGAGAGCTGGGGGTGAGGGGTGGGGCAGGGGCGGGAAAGGGGTGGGGTCGGGGAGGCGTGACGCCTTGAGAGAGCTGGGGGTGAGGGGTGGGGCAGGGATGGGAAAGGGGTGGGGTCGGGGAGGCGTGACGCCTTGAGAGAGCTGGGGGTGAGGGGTGGGGCAGGAACGGAAAAGGGGTGGGGTCGGGGAGGCGTGACGCTCACACTTCCCTTCCCTTCCCTTCCCTTCCCTTTCTTTTCCTTTCCTTTCTTTTCCTTCCCTGCCCTGCCCTTGCCTTGCCTTGCCTTGCCTTGCCTTGCCTTGCCTCGCCTTCCCTTCCCTTCCCTTCCCTTCCCTTCCCTTCCCTTCCCTTCCCTTCCCTTCCCTTCCCTTCCCTTCCCTTCCCTTCCCTTCCCTTCACTTGCCTTCCCTTCCCTTCCCTCCCCTCCCCTCCCTCCTTCCCGTTCTTTCTCTTCCCATCTCTCTCGATAAACAGATTAGTAAAGCTCCCATTCATTACCTCCCCCGTCCCCCTTTGTCTACTTGGCACCGCCCCTCACTTCTTCCCCTCCCCTTCCCCCTCCCCTTGCTTCCCTGATTCCCGATGGCGTTCTGTGCGCGGAGGTCTTGTATACCTACGCGGCGGTGATCAGGCCGTATGATGTAGTAACCCAGGTCCCAGGTGTCTCGGACAGGGGATGTGGCAGCGGTGCTGAGTCAAGGGGGCAAGGAGGAGGAGGTGGAGAATGGGGGGGAGGGGGGCTGGCGAGGGGGGGGGGGGTGGAGATCGGATCTCACTCAGCAGGTAGAAGATGACACCCGTTGGCTACTTTCTTATCTTTGCTTACTGACGTTATCAGCACGTTGCCCTGCCAGGCTCCGTTCCTCCACTCCACCCCTGTACCCCAACCCCGCTCACCGCCCCCCCCCCCCCCCCACGTCGGGACTTAGCGCCGACAGAGCGGTATGAGGAAGGGGATGGGGAAGAAAGGCCAAGAAGATATGGGGGAGAAGGAAATGGGAAGGGCCTGCTGGGTATGTTGGTCAAGAATCAAGGAGTGTGTGCTGCTCTGTTTAAGTCGCAATATTCCACGTATGGATTCCAGCAAGCGTTGTGACGTCATATCCTGATCGAGTGTCTCACACAATCCTCCACGACACAGAACGGAACAAGACTGTCCCGCATAGACAATAAAAGACAAAGTGCCAATATTACAAAAATGTGCGTTCATAAAGCGGGTTGCCCGAACAAAAATGCCCCTTCCGAACGGATTTTGGCGGTAAAGCGCCGCGACCGAGAGGATTTTGGCGGTGGAAAAGGGAAGGGGGGGGGCTTTTCCGCGGAAGCCCCCCAAACCCAGCAATTTATCAAGGACCCCCCCCCCACCCCCGGGCATACCGGTACAAAGTCATTTGTTCACATGGAGCTGCGTTCGTGCAATCCCATTGCTCACGATGTCTGCCTAAATGAAATTGAATGATTTAATCAACGGGAAAACTACCGCCCAGAATAGCAGATCAAGCATGAAACGGGCTCTCGTGAACTTAGGCTGGTAGAGTCAGCCTCCGCCATGCACAATTAGTTTCGCTTTATGAATACCCGAAAAAATTAATAATACGAAGCCGTCAGCAGACTTTGATAGAAACAGAATACTTTTGCAAGGATAATATAAAAAGAAATCTTGGTGTGCGGCATCAAAATCTGCTCCCGAGAAAGTTATGGGTATGCGGCAAAACTCGGCGCATTACCGGGAGAGTAGTTCTAACGTTCCTTGAATGTTGCTTGCAACTTCACCCATAGATACTGGGAAAGTTGTCTTCGTGAATAGATGATAAATGATTCTGGCCTCGAAAAGTTATGAGCCCAGATGATTCGCTCATAACTTAGTGTCCAATTTTTAATCAGTTTTCGTCTCATGAGTTGTGCTTCAGTTCTGCCTGTGACGACCGGCGCAAGCGGTGAAAAATTAATTGTTGGTGTTTTAGGCCACTTGTGCGCACATGAAGGCTGGTCCAAGAAACCTCCCGGGACCTGGAACTGTGGTTGGAGGACATTTGCCTCAGATGAAGGTACCCGAGTTCGAACCCACGACCGTGCAGCCTAAGACTTACCAATGGAATCAGGGAGGCCCCCCCAGGCAAGCGTTGACTGCGGCACTGCTACGGTTTTGATCTTTGTGCCGCATGTCTCTTGGAATTATTGCGACGAATAAGTTTAGTTTGCGGAACTAGTTTAAGGCGGCGGGGGGAGAGTGGGTAATAGTTGACAATAGGTGCAAGAGAGGGGCCCCAAAGTGAGAGGGGGCGAGAGAGAGGGGGTGGGAAGAAATTGGAAGAAAAAAATTAGAAACAGCTTGAAGAGTTCCCGAAAGAGCCTAGACAGCAAAACAAAGTTACAAAGTGGATAGTGAATGGAGAAGAATCTGATGAGAATAAACAGAGGGGGAGAGGAAGATAGACAGAGAGAGAGAGAGAGAGGAAGAGAGAGAGAGATAGAGAGAGAGAGAGAGGGAGTGAGAGAGAAGGGGAGGGAGAGAGAGAGAGAGAGAGAGGGGCCGAGAAAAAGCCGGTAACAAGATACAGAGACAGTTCCTGGGAAATACCTCATTCAATCTCTCGGTATTGAACTTGGGACCGGTGGTTAACGACTTCCCGCGAAAGGATCCCTGTGTATCTTGTTGCCTCACACCCTTCCTTCCTCCCCCCCCCCCCACCCTCTCCCATATTCTCCGCCTTGCCGTTACGGGTCGCGTGTGGGGTCACGTGACTGGGATGCGTCTTCTCCCGAGGATCTCCGCTAGGCGGCGCTTGATTCATGTATATAATCCCCGCGGAGGGCTTGGGAAGGTAGGGGGACGGAGCAATGAGGGAGGGGGGAGAAGGGAGGGTTGGGGAGGGGCGAGGGGCGGTTGGGACCGCTTGGCGTGCGCGTCGCTGGGACCATGGGGGACAGAGGGGGTGGAAAGAAATGGGGGACGGGACAGTGGCACGGTATGTGTGGGTGCAGGGAAAGCAGCGGGGTGGGAGAGGTGGAGGGGTGTGTGGGAGAGGGGGGCGGGGGGTCGTGGGCGGGACCGGTAGTACAGGTCCCCGGCCCCCGGAACAGATGGACAGACGGCACCTGCTCTAGCCAACGTCTGTATAATTGGGTGACACCGACAGTCTCCGAGCGACGGAATGACACTGTGCTAGTCGGCGACGCACCTTTGCGGGTTGCCTCCGCCCACCCCACCCCCCTCCCCCCCACCGCCCCCGCCCCCTCCCGCATCCCTCCCCGCCCATCTACCCTAACCCACCGCCAACCCGCCTTTCCGTCCGACCCACCGCCGATAAGTCAACCGGGACCCTGGGATCAAGGGGTGGGTCGTGGGTCGGGGGTAACGGCACTGGGGTAGAGGGGTGGGGGGGGGGGGGGGCTGACCAGGGTTGATTTCTCAAGGTCGCCTGGCGCGGTTAAGGTGTGGTGACCTTTGTAACTGGCAGTAAAGATACTGTTACGTTAAGAGCGAAATAATATCCCTCGAGGACATATATCATCCTCCAGGGTTACCGCGGCTCATCTTCTGGGAAACGCTGCCACTGTGGGAATCGAACTGCAGACTTGATGGTGCGGTCACGGGATGGGGGATGGCCCGGGGGGGGGGGCGAGAGAGGGGGGGGGGACGAGGGGGGTGTAATGGGGAAGGGCGCCGGAAAGAGTTGCCGTTAGTCTTTCTTACCGCGATAGCGATTCCGTGGAGCGAAGGGGAGATGGGGGTGGGGTGGGCGGAAGATGGGGGGTGGAGCGTGATGGAAGGGGAATTCAGAGGGGGAGGGTGGGATGGAGGAGGATGGAGTCAAGACTTGCCATTAGTGGTTTAATCATTTGCATGGCCGCTTATTATAATTATTAAAAATTATTGACTAATAAAATAGAAAAGTGATAAGGTGATAAAATCTATATTTTATAGCATATTACATATGATCAGTGTATGTCTAGAGAGAGTTTGTCACCGTTCAACATTTGCAGACAGTTAATGTTTATTACAGTTCTGAAGACTTGAATGGTTTCTCAAACTAAGTCTCTGAACTCATTTGCAGAACGTTAATGTTTATTACAGTTGTGAAGAAATGAATGGTTCTCAAACCAGGTCTCTGGAGAAATTTGCAGAGAGTTAATGTTTTTTACAGTTATGAAGAAATGATCTTTTACACGACTGGGGCTGTCACTGAGATCCGCCTACCCCCCTATTCATTTCATTACCACCCCTTATCGCACCCGCCCCCAACTCCCCACGCCCAAGACGTGACCTCACTCCAGACAGGCACATATGTAAGTGGACGCCAGGGGGCGCCCCCGCGTGTATGATTGACAGTGGCTCCCTCTGCCGAGACGCTCCGTCACCCCTGGCGACGCCCGCCCTGACACTGATGGGACGTAACGACGTCCCCGCGCGCCCGACCGTCGTCGTGACGTCGCGACACCGCCACCCCCAGCGGCCCACTCGACTCAACACCCCCCCGCGCCCCTTCACCACCCACTCCCATCTCCTAGCTCTGACAGGTGTGTATTTTTTTTCCAGGGACGTCTCCCAGAGATTTCCAGTCTCCCTTTTCCTTCACCAGGCACCCTCCTTAAATCTTTCGGTCTTCCTTTTCCGCCCCCCCCCCCCCCCCACCTCACTACCCACTGCACCATATCCTAGCCTGAGCCGCCACCCCCTCCTCTCCTCCCCCTCCCTCCCACCCCAGGACCGCTCGGCACGGACCCGAGCCTCTCTGCATGTTGTCTTTGGTGCACGCGCCGCACCCTCATCTGCCCACGTCACTCAACTTGAAGAAATATGTCGTCTGCTCCATTCTTCTTCTGAAAAGCGGCAAAAAATTCCCACACACTGGTGACTCCAAGCGCATTCGCCAATCAAAGGTTAGCGTTTGCTGGCATCCCGTGAAACGTATGTTATCCCGTGGAGGGACACGAGTTCAGAGTTTTTCATCGAAACAATTTTCATAATGGAGATATTCGTGGAATGTAGTCCCTGACTGTGTGGATCTGCCCGGTATATAATAGATACACATCATTCAACATATTTACAAAATAAAAAAAGCCCAATTTTTGCCATTTTACTGACTTTATCGCACCATTGTGGTTTAATTATAATATCTGTCATGGACAATTAAAGCCCTACCCAGGCTAACTGTGAATATAGTGACAGCGTTAAACTTAATCACAGACTAAAAACGTTAGATTTTGCTATAAAATTAAGAATATACCTGAATTATTCCGATCCCGCTATCGGACCAATTTCCAGGTTAATAGTTGTCTTTAGTATCCATGAAGTCGACCGACCAAGTCGTTCCTCCTCCCAAGGCTTATCATAGGAACATAAGAAGCAAGTTCATTCGTCCGTACAATTCGATCTCAGTCAAGCAGATTTACGTGAGACCCATGTGAAGGATTGCTAACATCAATGTTAAACATCAATACCTGATTTATACTACACTACACAACTACAACTGTAGTTGAATAACTCATTTGGGGGTTTTCCAAATTCCAAATAAGGACACATTCACAGTTAATGAGTGAACTCATTCTCATTCCTCATCTGACACATTCACAGTTAATGAGTGAACTCATTCTCATTCCTCATCTGACACATTCACAGTTAATGAGTGAACTCATTCTCATTCCTCATCTGACACATTCACAGTTAATGAGTGAACTCATTCTCATTCCTCATCTGACACATTCACAGTTAATGAGTGAACTCATTCTCATTCCTCATCTGACACATTCACAGTTAATGAGTGAACTCATTCTCATTCCTCATCTGACACATCCACAGTTAATGAGTGAACTCATTCTCATTCCTCATCTGACACATCCACAGTTAATGAGTGAACTCATTCTCATTCCTCATCTGACACATCCACAGTTAATGAGTGAACTTTGGATTGAATAACTCTGATGAACTTAGTAAGAGAAAACCCTCGAAAGTTGTTTCGTGCTTTCTTCTCTCAATAATTTTATGTTTGCAGTTAGTATAGGTTTATACCATTGGGGGGGGGGGGGGGGGGTACGCATGGATGGTTCCTTCACCAGGTGGCACCACGGTTCCATGCAACTTCTACGGCAGTTGGCACCGACATAAGATTTTTGAATATGTCCCATATGCACCAATCTCAATGGTACCATAATCTATCTGTAGGCTAATCTTTAAGGAAGCCAAACCTTTTAACATTGTCATTACGGCCTGACAATAAATGTTAATGCCTGTATGTTAACTGGTCCCATCTCATAGGGAAACCCGAACCAGCCAAAAAGTTAACTATGTAATAAACTTGACAGTATGACAAAAGAAATGGCCAGAGCGACGCCAGATTCTCGGAGAGTAAAGAAAACAGCGTTCATGACCGTCACATGGAAATATTCAAAACATGGATTGGGGGGAAACACTAAGAAAAACTCTTCGCAATCTACTTTTTGATTCGCGGAGATATTTGCCGAGTGTGGCGGAGTCTGTCAGGGACATCTTCCAGAGGTCCATTCATGCCAGGCAATAACACCAGGAGATTCCGGAGAGGACGCCATCTAGCGGAGAGGCGTCGAAGCAGGCGACATTCGACCCGGTCGGTGACTGGCACAGCTGTGGCGCAGACTTTGAACCTGGTGCTGGTTGTCCACTGGAAGCTGCACTACGTACAAACAGCACCCCCACCCCGCCCCCAGACCCCGGACCCCACCCTGGCCACCAGATCTCCCAACATGTGCAGCACAGGAGGGAAGGAAGAAGAGAACCACTTGCCGCGGATACACACACACACGTGGTGTCCCTCCGTGTCTTCTCACACCGCGGAATGTCCTGGATGCAAGATCCCTGGCTTTCACTGAGCCGTGGCTCTGCCAGGCTTCTCGCTGCCTTGGTGCCTGTCTCTTTCGATCTCCGCGTCTTGATGTCCTTCTCTGTATCTTAGCCTCTTTCTATTTCTGCCTCTTTTTAACAATGCCTCTTTCTATCTCCTTGAGCTGTCTTGTGCTGTCTCTGTTTCCACCGCTCTGTCTGTCTCTCTCTGACTCTTTTTAACTCTGCCTCTTTCTATCTCAGTCTATCGATTTCTTTGCGTTGCCTCTGTTTCCGCCTCTGGCTGTCTCTCTATCTCTGACTTTCTATCTCAGTCTATCTCTCCCAGGCTCTGTCTCTGTCTGTCTCTCTCTTGCCTTCTCTGTTTGGATGCTGTATCTGGCGCTCGCTCTCTCTCCGGCTCTCTTGTTTTTTCTTAGTTTCTCGGTCTCCCTCCCCTCCTCTGTCTTTGCCTGGCTACCCTCTGTCTGTGCCTCTCTCCTGCGTCCTCTCTATCTCTCTCAGCCTCTCCTGTGAGTTTTCCCCATCTCTCTTGCTTTTACTCGAGGTCTGTGTCTTGCTCTGTCTTTCTCTCCCTGGGTCTCTCCCTCTCTTTCTTTGTATGTCTCTCTCTCTCTCTTGTTGTTTCTCTCAGTCTCGGTCTCGGTCACTTTCGCCCCTCTCTATGACAGCATCTGCCTTTCTTCTTCTGTTCCTTTCTCTCGCGCCCTCTCCCTGTATATCTGTAGCCATCTCTTTCTCTCCCTTTGCTCTGTCGCATTCCTTTTCGTCTCGTGTGACGCGTCCCGCGGAGGGCTGCGTTGACGCCGCGAGAACCCGCGAGAACCTCGCGGGAGTCAGCCTCTCTCGATGGCCGCCGCAGTTTGCCGCATCATTAGCTGCCGGAGGTTTATTTTGTCGCCGATGAAGATATAACCATCTGTGTCATACAGTTTGTTTACCTACCATCTATAGGGGGCTCGAACTTCAAAATAGTTGACGCCTTCCTGCTGGACCGCTGCTAATCCGGCAGATGTTCACCTGTGGTTGGTCGAGGTGGGTGGGGGTGGGGGGGGGGGCGTTAGAGGACGGGAGGTGGGTAGCGGAGGGGGAGGTGGGTAACGGAGTGGGGAGGGGCGACAGGAGGAGATGTCATTAGTCTCTGCAGCAATTCCGCAGAGAGGTCGTGAGAGAGGGGGGTGGGGGGCGTGCGAGGAGGAGGGGGATGTGTTCGAGATGGGATGGGGTGGGGGGGGGGGGGGTGGAGGAGAGAGGAGGAAAAGGGAAAGATTTGTCATTTGTCCTGCTAACCACGGTGGCGATCTCGAGGAGGGAAGATGAGGGGAGGGAGTGAAGTGACGGGGAAGATGAGGGGAGGGAGTGAAGTGACGGGGAAGAGGGACGAGGGACGAGGAACGCGGAATGGAATGTTTGATTTTATTCATACTTAAGGATTTGATAGGATTTCCAAGCTCTTTAGGAACCCTCCATAAAGTATATGAGGCAGTTATTCTGGCGCAAAAGAATTGGGGAGGGGGGGGGGGGGTGAGTAGAGGACGGGGGAGGTAGATGAGCGGGGGCGAGCATAGGGGTAGGTAGTTAGTGAAATGTATGTAAAGGGCGGGGGAGGGGAGGGGAGGGCGGCGTGTGCTGTAAACAAGACGAGCCTGTGGGATGCTGACAGCTTGCAGGAGCAACCTCTTCCTCTGATTGACAGGGCCATCTGGTGGCCCACCTTGGTACTTACTGCACATCTCTTCCTCTGATCCCCCCCCCCTCTACACCTCACCCCCAACTCACCCTTCACCCCTTTTCATTCCCACCTCCTCACAAGTTCACACCTCCCCCACAAGGGGGCGCCTTCTGTTTACCCAACACTCACATGCCCGGCAGATGCCTAGCGCGCCTCTGCAATTAGGGGCAACAAATTAGGTTTTAACTACCCGCTAGCTCGTGGTCAAGTCTGGGACTGTGCCCCTTTACCCCATCATCCCTTCACCCCTGACCCCCACCATGTCCATACCCCTTCACTCCGTGACTCAGACCCCTGACCCCCACCATGTCCGTACCCCTTCACCCCGTGACTCAGACCCCTGACCCCCACCATGTCTGTACCCCTTCACCCCGTGACTCAGACCACTGACCCCCACCATGTCCGTACCCCTTCACCCCTTCACCCCGACCGCTGACCCCCCACCATGTCCATACCCCTTCACCCAGTGACTCAGACCCCTGACCCCACCATGTCCGTACCCCTTCACACCGTGACTCAGACCCCTGACCCCCACCATGTCTGTACCCCTTCACCCCGTGACTCAGACCACTGACCCCCACCATGTCCGTACCCCTTCACCCCGTGACTCAGACCCCTGACCCCCACCATGTCTGTACCCCTTCACCCCGTGACTCAGACCACTGACCCCCACCATGTCCGTACCCCTTCACCCCTTCACCCCGACCGCTGACCCCCCACCATGTCCATACCCCTTCACCCAGTGACTCAGACCCCTGACCCCACCATGTCCGTACCCCTTCACACCGTGACTCAGACCCCTGACCCCCACCATGTTCGTACCCCTTCACCCCGTGACTCAGACCCCTGACCCCCGCCATGTCCGTATCCCTTCACCCCGTCACTCAGACCACTGACCCCCACCATGTCCGTACCCCTTCACCCCGTGACTCAGACACCTGACCCCCACCATGTCCGTACCTCTTCACCCCTTGACTCAGACACCTGACCCCCACCATGTCCGTACCTCTTCACCCCTTGACCCAGACCCCTGACCCCCACCATGTCCGTACCCCTTCACCCCGTGACTCAGACCCCTGACCCCCACCATGTCCGTACCCCTTCACCCCGTGACTCAGACCCCTGACCCCTACCATGTCCGTACCCCTTCACCCCGTGACTCAGACCCCTGACCCCCACCATGTCCGTACCCCTTCACCCCGTGACTCAGACCCCTGACCCCCACCATGTCCGTACCCCTTCACCCCGTGACTCAGACCCCTGACCCCCGCCATGTCCGTTCCCCTTCACCCCGTCACTCAGACCCCTGACCCCCGCCATGTCCGTACCCCTTCACCTCGTGACTCAGACCCCTGACCCCCACCATGTCCGTACCCCTTCACCCCTGACCCCGACCCCTGACCCCCACCATGTCCGTACCCCTTCACCCCGTGACTCAGATCCCTGACCCCCTCCATATCCGTTCCCCTTCACCCCGTGACTCAGACCCCTGACCCCCTCCATGTCCGTTCCCCTTCACCCCGTGACTCAGACCTCTGACCCCTACCATGTCCGTACCCCTTCACCCCGTGACTCAGACCCCTGAGCCCACCATGTCCGTACCCCTGCACCTCGTGACTCAGACCCCTGACCCCCGCCATGTCCGTACCCCTTCACCCCGTCACTCAGACCACTGACCCCCACCATGTCCGTACCATTTCACCCCGTCACTCAGACCCCTGACCCCCACCATGTCCGTACCCCTTCACCCCGTGACTCAGACCCCTGACCCCCACCATGTCCGTACCCCTTCACCCCTTGACTCAGACCCCTGACCCCCACCATGTCCGTACCCCTTCACCCCGTGACTCAGACCGCTGACCCTAACCATGTCCGTACCCCTTCACCCCTTGACTCAGACCCCTGACCCCCACCATGTCCGTACCCCTTCACCCCGTGACTCAGACCCCTGACCCCCACCATGTCCGTACCCCTTCACCCCGTGACTCAGACCCCTGACCCCCACCATGTCCGTACCCCTTCACCCCGTGACTCAGACCCCTGACCCCCCCCATGTCCGTACCCCTTCACCCCGTGACTCAGACCCCTGACCCCCACCATGTCCGTACCCCTTCACCCCGTGACTCAGATCCCTGACCCCCCCCCATGTCCGTACCCCTTCACCCCGTGACCCAGACCCCTGACCCCTACCATGTCCGTACCCCTTCACCTCGTGACTCAGACCCCTGACCCCCACCATGTCCGTACCCCTTCACCCCGTGACTCAGACCCCTGACCCCCACCATGTCCGTACCCCTTCACCCCGTGACTCAGACCCCTGACCCCCACCATGTCCGCACCCCTTCACCTCGTGACTCAGACCCCTGACCCCCACCATGTCCGTACCCCTTCACCCCGTGACCCAGACCCCTGACCCCCACCATGTCCGTACCCCTTCACCTCGTGACTCAGACCCCTGACCCCCACCATATCCGTGCCCCTTCACCCCGTGACTCAGACCCCTGACCCCCACCATGTCCGTACCCCTTCACCCCTGACCCCGACCCCTGACCCCCACCATGTCCGGACCCCTTCACCCCGTGACTCAGATCCCTGACCCCCACCATGTCCGTACCCCTTCACCCCGTGACTCAGACCCCTGACCCCCACCATGTCCGTACCCCTTCACCCCGTGACTCAGACCCCTGACCCCCACCATGTTCGTACCCCTTCACCCCGTGACTCAGACCCCTGACCCCCGCCATGTCCGTATCCCTTCACCCCGTCACTCAGACCACTGACCCCCACCATTGCCGTACCCCTTCACCCCGTGACTCAGACACCTGACCCCCACCATGGTCGTACCTCTTCACCCCTTGACTCAGACACCTGACCCCCACCATGTCCGTACCTCTTCACCCCTTGACCCAGACCCCTGACCCCCACCATGTCCGTACCCCTTCACCCCGTGACTCAGACCCCTGACCCCCACCATGTCCGTACCCCTTCACCCCGTGACTCAGACCCCTGACCCCTACCATGTCCGTACCCCTTCACCCCGTGACTCAGACCCCTGACCCCCACCATGTCCGTACCCCTTCACCCCGTGACTCAGACCCCTGACCCCCACCATGTCCGTACCCCTTCACCCCGTGACTCAGACCCCTGACCCCCGCCATGTCCGTTCCCCTTCACCCCGTCACTCAGACCCCTGACCCCCGCCATGTCCGTACCCCTTCACCTCGTGACTCAGACCCCTGACCCCCACCATGTCCGTACCCCTTCACCCCTGACCCCGACCCCTGACCCCCACCATGTCCGTACCCCTTCACCCCGTGACTCAGATCCCTGACCCCCTCCATGTCCGTTCCCCTTCACCCCGTGACTCAGACCCCTGACCCCCTCCATGTCCGTTCCCCTTCACCCCGTGACTCAGACCTCTGACCCCTACCATGTCCGTACCCCTTCACCCCGTGACTCAGACCCCTGAGCCCACCATGTCCGTACCCCTGCACCTCGTGACTCAGACCCCTGACCCCCGCCATGTCCGTACCCCTTCACCCCGTCACTCAGACCACTGACCCCCACCATGTCCGTACCATTTCACCCCGTCACTCAGACCCCTGACCCCCACCATGTCCGTACCCCTTCACCCCGTGACTCAGACCCCTGACCCCCACCATGTCCGTACCCCTTCACCCCTTGACTCAGACCCCTGACCCCCACCATGTCCGTACCCCTTCACCCCGTGACTCAGACCGCTGACCCCGACCATGTCCGTACCCCTTCACCCCTTGACTCAGACCCCTGACCCCCACCATGTCCGTACCCCTTCACCCCGTGACTCAGACCCCTGACCCCCACCATGTCCGTACCCCTTCACCCCGTGACTCAGACCCCTGACCCCCACCATGTCCGTACCCCTTCACCCCGTGACTCAGACCCCTGACCCCCCCCATGTCCGTACCCCTTCACCCCGTGACTCAGACCCCTGACCCCCACCATGTCCGTACCCCTTCACCCCGTGACTCAGATCCCTGACCCCCCCCCCATGTCCGTACCCCTTCACCCCGTGACCCAGACCCCTGACCCCTACCATGTCCGTACCCCTTCACCTCGTGACTCAGACCCCTGACCCCCACCATGTCCGTACCCCTTCACCCCGTGACTCAGACCCCTGACCCCCACCATGTCCGTACCCCTTCACCCCGTGACTCAGACCCCTGACCCCCACCATGTCCGCACCCCTTCACCTCGTGACTCAGGCCCCTGACCCCCACCATGTCCGTACCCCTTCACCCCGTGACCCAGACCCCTGACCCCCACCATGTCCGTACCCCTTCACCTCGTGACTCAGACCCCTGACCCCCACCATATCCGTACCCCTTCACCCCGTGACTCAGACCCCTGACCCCCACCATGTCCGTACCCCTTCACCCCTGACCCCGACCCCTGACCCCCACCATGTCCGGACCCCTTCACCCCGTGACTCAGATCCCTGACCCCCACCATGTCCGTACCCCTTCACCCCGTGACTCAGACCCCTGACCCCCACCATGTTCGTACCCCTTCACCCCGTGACTCAGACCCCTGACCCCCACCATGTCCGTACCCTTCACCCCGTGACTCAGACCCCTGACCCCCACCATGTCCGTACCCATTCACCCCGTGACTCAGACCCCTGACCCCCACCATGTCCGTACCCCTTCACCCCGTCACTCAGACCCCTGACCCCCACCATGTCCGTACCCCTTCACCCCGTGACTCAGATCCCTGACCCCCACCATGTCCGTACTCCTTCACCCCTTGACTCAGACCCCTGACCCCCACCATGTCCGTACCCCTTCACCCTGTGAATCAGACCCCAGACCCCCACCATGTCCGTACCCCTTCACCCCGTCACTCAGACCCCTGACCCCCACCATGTCCGTACCCCTTCACCCCTTGACTCAGACCCCTGACCCCCACCATGTCCGTTCCCCTTCACCCCGTGACTCAGACCCCTGACCCCCACCATGTCCGTACCCCTTCACCCCTTGACTCAGACGCCTGACCCCCACCATGTCCGTACCCCTTCACCCCGTGACTCAGACCCCTGACCCCCACCATGTCCGTACCCCTTCACCCCGTGACTCAGACCCCTGACCCCCACCATGTCCGTACCCCTTCACCCCGGGACTCAGACCCCTGACCCCCACCATGTTCGTACCCCTTCACCCCGTGACTCAGACCCCTGACCCCCACCATGTCCGTACCCCTTCACCCCGTGACTCAGATCCCTGACCCCCTCCATGTCCGTACCCCTTCACCCCGTGACTCAGACCTCTGACCCCGCCATGTCCGTACCCCTTGACCCCGTGACTCAGACACCTGGCCCCCACCATGTCCGTACCCCTTCACCCCGTGACTCAGACCCCTGACCCCCTCCATGTCTGTACCCCTTCACCCCGTCACTCAGACCCCTGACCCCCACCATGTCCGTACCCCTTCACCCCGCGGCTCAGACCCCTGACCCCCACCATATCCGTAGCCCTTCACCCCGTGACTCAGACCCCTGACCCCCACCATGTCCGTACCTTTTCACCCCGTCACTCAGACCACTGACCCCCACCATGTCCGTACCCCTTCACCCCGTGACTCAGACCCCTGACCCCCACCATGTCCGTACCCCTTCACCCCGTGACTCAGACCCCTGACCCCCCCCCATGTCCGTACCCCTTCACCCCGTGACTCAGACCCCTGACCCCCACCATGTTCGTACCCCTTCACCCTGTGACTCAGACCCCTGACCCCCACCATGTCCGTACCCCTTCACCCCGTGACTCAGACCCCTGACCCCCACCATGTCCGTACCCCTTCACCCCGTGACTCAGACCCCTGACCCCCACCATGTCCGTACCCCTTCACCCCGTGACTCAGACCCCTGACCCCCACCATGTCCGTACCCCTTCACCCCGTGACTCAGACCCCTGACCCCCACCATGTTCGTACCCCTTCACCCCGTGACTCAGACCCCTGACCCCCGCCATGTCCGTATCCCTTCACCCCGTCACTCAGACCACTGACCCCCACCATGTCCGTACCCCTTCACCCCGTGACTCAGACACCTGACCCCCACCATGTCCGTACCTCTTCACCCCTTGACTCAGACACCTGACCCCCACCATGTCCGTACCTCTTCACCCCTTGACCCAGACCCCTGACCCCCACCATGTCCGTACCCCTTCACCCCGTGACTCAGACCCCTGACCCCCACCATGTCCGTACCCCTTCACCCCGTGACTCAGACCCCTGACCCCTACCATGTCCGTACCCCTTCACCCCGTGACTCAGACCCCTGACCCCCACCATGTCCGTACCCCTTCACCCCGTGACTCAGACCCCTGACCCCCACCATGTCCGTACCCCTTCACCCCGTGACTCAGACCCCTGACCCCCGCCATGTCCGTTCCCCTTCACCCCGTCACTCAGACCCCTGACCCCCGCCATGTCCGTACCCCTTCACCTCGTGACTCAGACCCCTGACCCCCACCATGTCCGTACCCCTTCACCCCTGACCCCGACCCCTGACCCCCACCATGTCCGTACCCCTTCACCCCGTGACTCAGATCCCTGACCCCCTCCATGTCCGTTCCCCTTCACCCCGTGACTCAGACCCCTGACCCCCTCCATGTCCGTTCCCCTTCACCCCGTGACTCAGACCTCTGACCCCTACCATGTCCGTACCCCTTCACCCCGTGACTCAGACCCCTGAGCCCACCATGTCCGTACCCCTGCACCTCGTGACTCAGACCCCTGACCCCCGCCATGTCCGTACCCCTTCACCCCGTGACTCAGACCGCTGACCCCCACCATGTCCGTACCCCTTCACCCCTTGACTCAGACCCCTGACCCCCACCATGTCCGTACCCCTTCACCCCGTGACTCAGACCCCTGACCCCCACCATGTCCGTACCCCTTCACCCCGTGACTCAGACCCCTGACCCCCACCATGTCCGTACCCCTTCACCCCGTGACTCAGACCCCTGACCCCCCCCATGTCCGTACCCCTTCACCCCGTGACTCAGACCCCTGACCCCCACCATGTCCGTACCCCTTCACCCCGTGACTCAGATCCCTGACCCCCCCCCCCCATGTCCGTACCCCTTCACCCCGTGACCCAGACCCCTGACCCCTACCATGTCCGTACCCCTTCACCTCGTGACTCAGACCCCTGACCCCCACCATGTCCGTACCCCTTCACCCCGTGACTCAGACCCCTGACCCCCACCATGTCCGTACCCCTTCACCCCGTGACTCAGACCCCTGACCCCAACCATGTCCGCACCCCTTCACCTCGTGACTCAGACCCCTGACCCCCACCATGTCCGTACCCCTTCACCCCGTGACCCAGACCCCTGACCCCCACCATGTCCGTACCCCTTCACCTCGTGACTCAGACCCCTGACCCCCACCATATCCGTACCCCTTCACCCCGTGACTCAGACCCCTGACCCCCACCATGTCCGTACCCCTTCACCCCTGACCCCGACCCCTGACCCCCACCATGTCCGGACCCCTTCACCCCGTGACTCAGATCCCTGACCCCCACCATGTCCGTACCCCTTCACCCCGTGACTCAGACCCCTGACCCCCACCATGTCCGTACCCCTTCACCCCGTGACTCAGACCCCTGACCCCCACCATGTCCGTACCCTTCACCCCGTGACTCAGACCCCTGACCCCCACCATGTCCGTACCCATTCACCCCGTGACTCAGACCCCTGACCCCCACCATGTCCGTACCCCTTCACCCCGTCACTCAGACCCCTGACCCCCACCATGTCCGTACCCCTTCACCCCGTGACTCAGATCCCTGACCCCCACCATGTCCGTACTCCTTCACCCCTTGACTCAGACCCCTGACCCCCACCATGTCCGTACCCCTTCACCCTGTGAATCAGACCCCAGACCCCCACCATGTCCGTACCCCTTCACCCCGTCACTCAGACCCCTGACCCCCACCATGTCCGTACCCCTTCACCCCTTGACTCAGACCCCTGACCCCCACCATGTCCGTTCCCCTTCACCCCGTGACTCAGACCCCTGACCCCCACCATGTCCGTACCCCTTCACCCCTTGACTCAGACGCCTGACCCCCACCATGTCCGTACCCCTTCACCCCGTGACTCAGACCCCTGACCCCCACCATGTCCGTACCCCTTCACCCCGTGACTCAGACCCCTGACCCCCACCATGTCCGTACCCCTTCACCCCGGGACTCAGACCCCTGACCCCCACCATGTTCGTACCCCTTCACCCCGTGACTCAGACCACTGACCCCCACCATGTCCGTACCCCTTCACCCCGTGACTCAGATCCCTGACCCCCTCCATGTCCGTACCCCTTCACCCCGTGACTCAGACCTCTGACCCCGCCATGTCCGTACCCCTTGACCCCGTGACTCAGACACATGGCCCCCACCATGTCCGTACCCCTTCACCCCGTGACTCAGACCCCTGACCCCCTCCATGTCTGTACCCCTTCACCCCGTCACTCAGACCCCTGACCCCCACCATGTCCGTACCCCTTCACCCCGCGGCTCAGACCCCTGACCCCCACCATATCCGTAGCCCTTCACCCCGTGACTCAGACCCCTGACCCCCACCATGTCCGTACCTTTTCACCCCGTCACTCAGACCCCTGACCCCCACCATGTCCGTACCCCTTCACCCCGTGACTCAGACCCCTGACCCCCACCATGTCCGTACCCCTTTACCCCGTGACTCAGACCCCTGACCCCCCCCATGTCCGTACCCCTTCACCCCGTGACTCAGACCCCTGACCCCCACCATGTCCGTACCCCTTCACCCTGTGACTCAGACCCCTGACCCCCACCATGTCCGTACCCCTTCACCCCGTGACTCAGACCCCTGACCCCCACCATGTCCGTACCCCTTCACCCCGTGACTCAGACCCCTGACCCCCACCATGTCCGTACCCCTTCACCCCGTGACTCAGACCCCTGACCCCCACCATGTCCGTACCCCTTCACCCCGTGACTCAGACCCCTGACCCCCACCATGTCCGTACCCCTTCACCCCGTGACTCAGACCCCTGACCCCCACCATGTCCGTACCCCTTCACCCCGTGACTCAGACCCCTGACCCCCACCATGTCCGTACCCCTTCACCCCGTGACTCAGACCCCTGACCCCCACCATGTCCGTACCCCTTCACCTCGTGACCCAGACCCCTGACCCCCCACCATGTCCGTACCCCTTCACCCCGTGACTCAGACCCCTGACCCCCACCATGTCCGTACCCCTTTACCCCGTGACTCAGACCCCTGACCCCCATCATGTCCGTACCACTTCACCCCGTGACCCAGACCCCTGACACCCCCCCCCCCTTCCCATATCCGTACCCCTTCACCCTGTGGCCTAGACCCCTGCCCCCCCCCCCTGCCCATGTTCGTACCCCTTTACCCCGTGACCTAGCAGGAGTTTTGCGCCGTATTGGTGCATGTGCAGGATATACCCCTTCAAACTTGCTGCTGATAAAAATGCTCTCATTCAAACCCATGACGCCATGCATCGAAATTATAAAAACGATGAAGAGGTTTCCGCTTCCTCCACCATCTCCCCTAAATATCGATCTTCACCAAATTTCATCTGGAAAAAAAACATCACCCAGTAGTGAGAGATAAATAATTATATTGCATATTAATCTGCTGCAACACTTTAAGCCGCGCCTACTACCGGTATCTGTGGAACCCCCCAACATATCCAGGTGGACCGGTATGGCATACTATGCGAGAAAGCCGGCAGACATTGCAGATAGTTGGAATATACACCCAAGACAAGCGAATCGGCGCATCAGGAATGGTGCGGGGTTCCAGCCTGACGTGTAGGGAAGGTGGCCTTACGGACGGTGGAATATTCACACTAGATCAAGACTGGCTGACGTGAGAAACTCAAAACTGACTTCTTTTGTTTAAGATTATCGATGGTACGTACCATCATGATATGTTTGTCTCTGTCGGAATAAAATGGCCTTAGTGACAAATCATTATTCATTATTTATTAATAAATGCAATCACTTCAGAGCCCGTTCCTGACAGATTTACGCTTCTTTTAACCGCTGGTCCGGTAAGTGGTATAGCTTCGGTCGGGAAGAAACATGACAGTTTACCTTTCCGCGGGACACCGGGTGGAGTTCTATATCCTATCTGGATCATACGCCATCCGTCAGTGTCGGATCCGGAGGGACGTGTTACCAAGATGATCCAGAACTTCAAAGGCCTATACCAGGGCCTACATGTGTCATAGTTTTGTAACTAATCAGCCCGCTGCCGCCGCCAATTTTTTTCTCCCGGATCGCACCTGACAACCCGGAAACGCCCGCACGTCATATCCGGTTTCTTCCGGATTGGATCCCGGAGATGAACCGAGGCATCCAGGATCTATGGTGTCGGATTGTCTCCATGTGAGATTCACTGGGTGGAGGTGGGGGGTGGGGGGAGGCACCGTTCACCGTGTTCCAGTGAGTCACAAATACAGACCTGGTGCGGGAATCATAAAACATACTTAATGCTAAGTGGACATTTGTCGAGGGATTATCTGGTTCAAAATAGAAAAATATTCAGCCTGGAGATAGACTTTATGCATGATAAAAGTATCAATATTCTCTTATATATAATACAATATAACCAGGGGCAACGAGTGGCCAGGTAACATTCCAAAGGCAAGTTCAGGTGGAGATAAAAGCGCTATTGATTGCGTACGTTACACAGTGAGTCACGCACCACAGGATATGAAGGAGTATGGGAACGATTAATAAAAAAACACCCGGGCAAACATAGAGATAGTGAGCGAGTTATGTAAGCGTTGGTTGCGATGCTATTGTGTGTAATGGGAGGAGGGAGAGGGAGCAGAGGAGGGGGGGAGGGGGTACGATTTCTCTCTCTTTCTGTTTTCATCCGCCGCTTGGTGTGCCTGGGAATACGTTTGAATAGAGCAAACGTGATACCCTTATCACACCACTGTCTTTGTGTTACTTAGCCAATGTCCCCCATCAGAATATTAAACTCTGGACGACGATTCTTCTCAAACAAGTGGGGATAATCCGTAAATATCGATGCTTAATAGTTATCTTATATTTATGAATATTTTAAACTATTAAGATTGTGCTGCTGTTTCCAAACTCAGTATATTTATTTAAGGACATCCCGGCAATAATTATAGTTGGCTATGACCAATGTCGTTCCAAAGCGAGTTCGGAGTGACCACACGCGGTGGTCGACCGTGATGCAGAGCTCGGTCCTCAGGTCCTGCTCTTCATTGGCAGGGATGATTCTCCATGTAGGGGGCGCTTCAACTATATGTTGGCTGGTACACACGGCGCGCTCTTTGAACGGGACTACGGTAGTAGTAATGCGTGTCTCTAACGATTCGCCGAAGTTTACGACAAAATTACATTTAATTTTCTATATCTTCAGAAGCCACCCCTTCAAACAGGGGGCGCTTCACCTTTAGTCCGGTCACCCGCTGCTCCGGTACCCGTCACGTCTCCCGGGCTCACCGGATACATGTTAAACCCAGGGGTAATGAATGTGTCCCCGGGCGACCCTCGGGGCGAGGGGGGGGGGGGGCAGGGGAAGGGGTGGGTGGGTGTGGCAGAAGGGAAAGGGAAGGGAAGGCTGGCGAGAGAACGGGGAGGTAGAGGGTGGGGGGTGGGGGTGGGGGGCTTGGAAAGACAGGGATACAGGTGGGGTTTGGGTGTGGCGGAGGGGGTGTGGTGGGCGCCACCCCGGGGTCCGGGGATCGGGGGGTCGGGAGGGTCGCGGGTCGAGGGGTCGGCCCGCCCCCAGACCTCACAGACACCCGTGCCAGGGTCCTGGCAGCGATTTCGAATTATTATTAGAGGTAAGAGGAGCCAGAGCCACAACCCATCCCCACCACCCACCCACTCATCTACGGCTTTCCTCTCGCACCACCCCCCCCCACCCCCTTCCCCCCCCAGTCGGGCTCCTTCCGGAATATCTGTAGCTGAGGTCCGTAAAACCATAGCTTACCCCGCCCCCTCCACCCCCCTTAAAACCCTAATTGAAATATTGGTGATGAAAGGATTTTGGCAGCGTTATAACGGCTGGGAACTCCGACTGCAGCTCTCGGTGAAGATGGGGGATACGTCCGTGGGAAAGGAAGACTCCTGAGGTCGTTCATTTGATACTCCCCCTCCCTCTCCCACTCCCTCTCCCACTCCCTCTCATACCTTCCTCCTTGACCCTGCCCGCTAATTAGCTCCCTAACGTCTCACTCCCTCACTCCAGCCCCCCCCCCAGCGCCCCCCCCCAATCTCTCTCTACTCACATGTTGCGCCGTTTTTTTATGATGACACCATGGCCGACAAAAAATGGTAAAAAAGAGATGAAATTGATTTCGGTGTCGCATGCATGACGGACCGTCTTTCCACGGAGACTAACTTAGACGTTACGCGCAGACCTTCTCCGGATGGCTTCATTATTGTGAAATTTAACGCAGGCTTTTTCACCATTTTGTTATTATACGTTGCGGTAAATGTTATCCCCCACAACAGGTGATGCCTCGGAAACAGCTTCACCAACAGGCATTGAGGCTAAATAACTTCCAGAACCAATAGATGAAAAGAAGTGAATATGAATTTCTGTTTAATCGAGCGAAGCTTACCGCGTTATTTGGGCGAAAGTCAGATACCCTAAGATATGGAAGGCCATTGGACTATATTATTTTTATTTCTGATTCTTGAGGTCTGATTTATATTTTGTATCGTATAACTGAACGGCGTTTACTTCTGGGTACAGGCCTAATATAAGTATAAATATATTAGATATTATAAAGATATTAATACGCGTCAATACACTTTTGACTGAATTGATAAAAGTTACTGGGTTAATATAACATCTAAAAATATGTATTACTGAGCTGACCGTATCGCGTAAAAGAATGAGCAATAATGGTATGTAATGGTATGCCCAGTATACGACCGAGGGGTGGGGGGGGGTCGCAACCAGCAAATATAGTTATGCATGTTACGTCATAATTTATCTGGAGGGAACGAGGGGGGGGGGGGGTGGAAGGGGCAGAGGGGAGCGGGGTAATCACAATGAGAGAAATTGGCCACGACACGCCTCCAGATCTCGCCCGGGCCCATCCCTCTTATAACCCTCAACCTCCCCACTAAACAAACGAATTGGATACATATGTAATATGACGTCATCATTGGGCGCCCCGGGCGGTTCTACGCGGTACGCCGGCCACAGCCCATGATCTGGGCATCCATCCTGGGCAAGGATGGTATAGAATCCCTGCCCCGGGTTGGGACTCACTGAGCGCCCGGGCGGTTCTACGCGGTACGCCGGCCACAGCTCATCACCTACTGGACACCCCAGCGTGGCTCGGGACGCGTGTGTGATGAGTATAGCCCACTCCCCGTGACCGCCTTACGTGGACCCACCCACCAGACGCCGTCAAGTGCGATCCGGAACTAATTAATGAAGTCGCTCCAGATTATGCCTGACCCCTGACACGTGGTCTCTCCGGACGCCCCGGAGAGCGAGAGAGGGCGATCCGGGTCTGGCCCGGAATCCGGCTAACTATGGCGGGGGGGGGGGGGGTCAGAGTTTGTGGGGGGGCTGGGAGGAATCTCAGGATTGCGATTTTGGATCCATCCGACTGGGATATGACTCCCGACGGGACAGGTAGAGGGAAGGGTATCGGAATGGCCGGGCGTGATAAGCCAAACTAATATGATTTTATGGGTGACACTGTCTCTGGCGGCGGCGGTGGCGGGCAGGCCCCGCTGGAATGCTCGCCTGCCACAGTGTACTTACTGCAGGGCGATAAGCAGCTCTAGGTGTGCTCAGCTAGCTAGCGCCCCCTGGAGACATGGCGTGAACCTTACTGAGGGTGAGATTGTTCCGCACCCTTACGGTGAATGCGTAACTGATCAATTATAGTTCTATATACCCCCAGGAGATATTACGTTATCAGTGACGTAGGCATTCTGCACATGGATTCACATACAGATGATGTCGAGGGGGGGGGGGCATGAGGTGGCAAGGGCAGCAGGGCGTGTGACGTCTATTGGAAACTGGCACATAACAGATTCTCCGACAAGCCTTGAATACTAGATACTAGATAGTAAGCTGTCGGGTCGGGTGCTCTGGGGAACAATATAACGGTATGTCAAGATGAGCGATAATAGGACACCACGTGGCTGACTATCTTGACACAGATGCCCCTGTTGTCTATGGTTCTCGTTAGTGTCTGCTGATAACTATAAGTTATTGATACGCGGTGGCCTGATCTGGTGGGAGACCTGATACCTCACCCAGAGTTTGTG
>OZ025259.1:9738554-10005074 GCA_964019135.1 Arenicola marina | reverse complement strand
TGCCAGTCGGTGTGACGCGGTGGTTCAGCCTGACCCGGACATCCCTGCCATTCGGTGTGACGCGGTGGTTCAGCCTGACCCGGACATCCCTGCCAGTCGGTGTGACGCGGTGGTTCAGCCTGACCCGGACATCCCTGCCAGTCGATGTGACGCGGTGGTTCAGTCTGACCCGGACATCCCTGCCACTCGGTGTGACGCGGTGGTTCAGCCTGACCCGGACATCCCTGCCAGTCGGTGTGACGCGGTGGTTCAGCCTGACCCGGACATCCCTGCCAGTCGGTGTGACGCGGTGGTTCAGCCTGACCCGGACATCCTTGCCAGTCGGTCTGACGCCGTGGTTAGGCCGGACCCGGACATCCCTGCCAGTCGGTGTGACGCCGCGGTTCAGCCTGACCCGGACATCCCTGCCAGTCGGTGTGACGCGGTGGTTCAGCCTGACCCGGACATCCCTGCCAGTCGGTGTGACGCGGTGGTTCAGCCTGACCCGGACATCCCTGCCAGTCGGTCTGACGCGGTGGTTCAGCCTGACCCGGGCATCCCTGCCAGTCGGTGTGACGCGGTGGTTCAGCCGAACCCGGACATCCCTGCCAGTCGTTGTGACGCAGTGGTTCAGCCTGACCCGGATATCCCTGCCAGTCGTTGTGACGCAGTGGTTCAGCCTGACCCGGACATCCCTGCCAGTCGGTGTGACGCGGTGGTTCAGCCTGACCCGGACATCCCCGCCAGTCGGTGTGACGCGGTGGTTCAGCCTGACCCGGACATCCCTGCCAGTCGGTGTGACGCCGTGGTTCAGCCTGACCCGGACATCCCTGCCAGTCGGTGTGACGCCGTGGTTCAGTCTGACCCGGATATCCATGCCAGTCGGTGTGACGCGGTGGTTCAGCCTGACCCGGGCATCCCTGCCAGTCGGTGTGACGCGGTGGTTCAGCCTGACCCGGACAACCCCGCCAGTCGGTGTGACGCGGTGGTTCAGCCTGACCCGGACATCCCTGCCAGTCGGTGTGACGCCGTGGTTCAGTCTGACCCGGACATCCCTGCCAGTCGGTGTGACGCGGTGGTTCAGCCTGACCCGGACATCCCTGCCAGTCGGTGTGACGCGGTGGTTCAGCCTGACCCGGACATCCCTGCCAGTCGGTGTGACGCCGTGGTTCAGTCTGACCCGGACATCCCTGCCAGTCGGTGTGACGCGGTGGTTCAGCCTGACCCGGACATCCCCGCCAGTCGGTGTGACGCGGTGGTTCAGCCTGACCCGGATATCCATGCCAGTCGGTGTGACGCGGTGGTTCAGCCGAACCCGGACATCCCTGCCAGTCGGTGTGACGCAGTGGTTCAGTCTGACCCGGACATCCCTGCCAGTCGGTGTGACGCGGTGGTTCAGCCTGACCCGGACATCCCTGCCAGTCGGTGTGACGCGGTGGTTCAGCCTGACCCGGACATCCCTGCCAGTCGGTGTGACGCGGTGGTTCAGCCTGACCCGGACATCCCTGCCAGTCGGTGTGACGCCGTGGTTCAGACTGACTCGGACATCCCTGCCAGTCGGTGTGACGCGGTGGTTCAGCCTGACCCGGACAGCCCTGCCAGTCGGTGTGACGCGGTGGTTCAGCCTGACCCGGACATCCCTGCCAGTCGGTGTGACGCAGTGGTTCAGCCTGACCCGGACATCCCTGCCAGTCGGTGTGACGCCGCGGTTCAGCCTGACCCGGACATCCCTGCCAGTCGGTGTGACGCGGTGGTTCAGCCGAACCCGGACATCCCTGCCAGTCGTTTTGACGCGGTGGTTCAGTCTGACCCGGACATCCCTGCCAGTCGGTGTGACGCGGTGGTTCAGCCTGACCCGGACATCCCTGCCAGTCGGTGTGACGCCGTGGTTCAGCCTGACCCGGACATCCCTGCCAGTCTGTGTGACGCGGTGGTTCAGCCTGACCCGGACATCCATGCCAGTCGGTGTGACGCGGTGGTTCAGCCTGACCCGGACATCCCTGCCAGTCGGTGTGACGCGGTGGTTCAGCCTGACCCGGACATCCCTGCCAGTCGGTGTGACGCCGTGGTTCAGCCTGACCCGGACATCCCTGCCAGTCGGTGTGACGCGGTGGTTTAGCCTGACTCGGACATCCCTGCCAGTGGGTGTGACGCCGTGGTTCAGCCTGACCCGGACATCCCTGCCAGTCGGTGTGACGCCGTGATTCAGCCTGACCCAGACATCCCTGCCAGTCGGTGTGACGCGGTGGTTCAGCCTGACCCGGACATCCCTGCCAGTCGGTGTGACGCCGTGGTTCAGCCTGACCCGGACATCCCTGCCAGTCGGTGTGACGCGGTGGTTCAGCCTGACCCGGACATCCCTGCCAGTCGGTGTGACGCGGTGGTTCAGCCTGACCCGGACATCCCTGCCAGTCGGTGTGACGCGGTGGTTCAGCCTGACCCGGACATCCCTGCCAGTCGGTGTGACGCGGTGGTTTAGCCTGACTCGGACATCCCTGCCAGTGGGTGTGACGCCGTGGTTCAGCCTGACCCGGACATCCCTGCCAGTCGGTGTGACGCCGTGATTCAGCCTGACCCAGACATCCCTGCCAGTCGGTGTGACGCGGTGGTTCAGCCTGACCCGGACATCCCTGCCAGTCGGTGTGACGCGGTGGTTCAGCCTGACCCGGACATCCCTGCCAGTCGGTGTGACGCCGTGGTTCAGCCTGACCCGGACATCCCTGCCAGTCGGTGTGACGCCATGGTTCAGCCTGACCCGGACATCCCTGCCAGTCGGTGTGACGCCGTGGTTCAGCCTGACCCGGACATCCCTGCCAGTCGGTGTGACGCGGTGGTTCAGCCTGACCCGGACATCCCTGCCAGTCGGTGTGACGCGGTGGTTCAGCCTGACCAGGACATCCCTGCCAGTCGGTGTGACGCCGTGGTTCAGCCTGACCCGGACATCCCTGCCAGTCGGTGTGACGCGGTGGTTCAGCCTGACCCGGACATCCCTGCCAGTCGGTGTGACGCGGTGGTTCAGCCTGACCCGGACATCCCTGCCAGTCGGTGTGACGCGGTGGTTCAGCCTGACCCGGACATCCCTGGCAGTCGGTCTGACGCCGTGGTTCAGCCTGACCCGGACATCCCTGCCAGTCGGTGTGACGCGGTGGTTCAGCCTGACCCGGACATCCCTGACAGTCGGTGTGAGGCGGTGGTTCAGCCTGACCCGGACATCCCTGCCAGTCGGTGTGACGCCGTGGTTCAGCCTGACCCGGACATCCCTGCCAGTCGGTGTGACGCCGTGGTTCAGCCTGACCCGGACATCCCTGCCAGTCCGTGTGACGCGGTGGTTCAGCCAGACCCGGACATCCCTGCCAGTCGGTGTGACGCCGTGGTTCAGCCTGACCCGGACATCCCTGCCAGTCGGTGTGACGCGGTGGTTCAGCCTGACCCGGACATCCCTGCCAGTCGGTGTGACGCGGTGGTTCAGCCTGACCCGGATATCACTGCCAGTCGGTTTTGACGCGGTGGTTCAGCCTGACCCGGACATCCCTGCCAGTCGGTGTGACGCGGTGGTTCAGCCTGACCCGGACATCCCTGCCAGTCGGTCTGACGCCGTGGTTCAGCCTGACCCGGACATCCCTGCCAGTCGGTGTGACGCGGTGGTTCAGCCTGACCCGGACATCCCTGACAGTCGGTGTGAGGCGGTGGTTCAGCCTGACCCGGACATCCCTGCCAGTCGGTGTGACGCCGTGGTTCAGCCTGACCCGGACATCCCTGCCAGTCGGTGTGACGCCGTGGTTCAGCCTGACACGGACATCCCTGCCAGTCCGTGTGACGCGGTGGTTCAGCCAGACCCGGACATCCCTGCCAGTCGGTGTGACGCCGTGGTTCAGCCTGACCCGGACATCCCTGCCAGTCGGTGTGGCGGTGGTTCAGCCTGACCCGGACATCCCTGCCAGTCGGTGTGACGCGGTGGTTCAGCCTGACCCGGATATCACTGCCAGTCGGTTTTGACGCGGTGGTTCAGCCTGACCCGGACATCCCTGCCAGTCGGTGTGACGCGGTGGTTCAGTCTGACCCGGACATCCCTGCCAGTCGGTGTGACGCGGTGGTTCAGCCTGTCCCGGATATCACTGCCAGTCGGTTTTGACGCAGTGGTTCAGCCTGACCCGGACATCCCTGCCAGTCGGTGTGACGCGGTGGTTCAGCCTGACCCGGACATCCCTACCAGTCGGTGTGACGTGGTAGTTCAGCCTGACCCGGACATCCCTGCCAGTCGGTGTGACGCGGTGGTTCAGCCTGACCCGGACATCCCTGCCAGTCGGTGTGACGCCGTGGTTCAGCCTGACCCGGACATCCCTGCCAGTCGGTGTGACTCGGTGATTCAGCCTGACCCGGACATCCCTGCCAGTCGGTGTGACGCGGTGGTTCAGCCTGACCCGGACATCCCTGCCAGTCGGTGTGACGCCGTGGTTCAGCCTGACCCGGACATCCCTGCCAGTCGGTGTGACGCCGTGGTTCAGCCTGACCCGGACATCCCTGCCAGTCGGTGTGACGCGGTGGTTCAGCATGACCCGGACATCCCTGCCAGTCGTTGTGACGCAGTGGCTCGGCCTGACCCGGACATCCCTGCCAGTCGGTGTGACGCGGTGGTTCAGCCTGACCCGGACATCCATGCCAGTCGGTGTGACGCGGTGGTTCAGCCTGACCCGGACATACCTGCCAGTCGGTGTGACGCGGTCGTTCAGCCTGACCCGGACATCCCTGCCAGTCGATGTGACGCGGTGGTTCAGCCTGACCCGGACATCCCTGCCAGTCGGTGTGACGCGGTGGTTCAGCCTGACCCGGACATCCCTGCCATTCGGTGTGACGCGGTGGTTCAGCCTGACCCGGACATCCCTGCCAGTCGATGTGACGCGGTGGTTCAGCCTGACCCGGACATCCCTGCAAGTCGGTGTGACGCGGTGGTTCAGCCTGACCCGGACATCCCTGCCAGTCGGTGTGACGCCGTGGTTCAGCCTGACCCGGACATCCCTGCCAGTCGGTGTGACGCGGTGGTTCAGCCTGACCCGGACATCCCTGCCAGTCGGTGTGACGCCGTGGGTCAGCCTGACCCGGACATCCCTGTCAGTCGGTGTGACGCAGTGGTTCAGCCTGACTCGGACATCCCTGCCAGTCGGTGTGACGCGGTGGTTCAGCCTGACCCGGACATCCCTGCCAGTCGGTGTGACGCGGTGGTTCAGCCTGACCCGGACATCCCTGCCAGGCGGTGTGACCCCGTGATTCAGCCTGACCCGGACATCCCTGCCAGTCGGTGTGACGCGGTGGTTCAGCCTGACCCGGACATCCCTGCCAGTCGGTGTGACGCGGTGGTTCAGCCTGACCCGGACATCCCTGCCAGTCGGTGTGACGCGGTCGTTCAGCCTGACCCGGACATCACTGCCAGTCGGTGTGACGCGGTGGTTCAGCCTGACCCGGACATCCCTGCCAGTCGGTGTGACGCGGTGGTTCAGCCTGACCCGGACATCCCTGCCAGTCGGTGTGACGCGGTGGTTCAGCCTGACCCGGACATCCCTGCCAGTCGGTGTGACGCGGTGGTTCAGCCTGACCCGGACATCCCTGCCAGTCGGTGTGACGCGGTGGTTCAGCCTGACCCGGACATCCCTGCCAGTCGGTGTGACGCGGTGGTTTAGCCTGACTCGGACATCCCTGCCAGTGGGTGTGACGCCGTGGTTCAGCCTGACCCGGACATCCCTGCCAGTCGGTGTGACGCCGTGATTCAGCCTGACCCAGACATCCCTGCCAGTCGGTGTGACGCGGTGGTTCAGCCTGACCCGGACATCCCTGCCAGTCGGTGTGACGCGGTGGTTCAGCCTGACCCGGACATCCCTGCCAGTCGGTGTGACGCCGTGGTTCAGCCTGACCCGGACATCCCTGCCAGTCGGTGTGACGCCGTGGTTCAGCCTGACCCGGACATCCCTGCCAGTCGGTGTGACGCCGTGGTTCAGCCTGACCCGGACATCCCTGCCAGTCGGTGTGACGCGGTGGTTCAGCCTGACCCGGACATCCCTGCCAGTCGGTGTGACGCGGTGGTTCAGCCTGACCAGGACATCCCTGCCAGTCGGTGTGACGCCGTGGTTCAGCCTGACCCGGACATCCCTGCCAGTCGGTGTGACGCGGTGGTTCAGCCTGACCCGGACATCCCTGCCAGTCGGTGTGACGCGGTGGTTCAGCCTGACCCGGACATCCCTGCCAGTCGGTGTGACGCGGTGGTTCAGCCTGACCCGGACATCCCTGCCAGTCGGTCTGACGCCGTGGTTCAGCCTGACCCGGACATCCCTGCCAGTCGGTGTGACGCGGTGGTTCAGCCTGACCCGGACATCCCTGACAGTCGGTGTGAGGCGGTGGTTCAGCCTGACCCGGACATCTCTGCCAGTCGGTGTGAGGCCGTGGTTCAGCCTGACCCGGACATCCCTGCCAGTCGGTGTGACGCCGTGGTTCAGCCTGACCCGGACATCCCTGCCAGTCCGTGTGACGCGGTGGTTCAGCCAGACCCGGACATCCCTGCCAGTCGGTGTGACGCCGTGGTTCAGCCTGACCCGGACATCCCTGCCAGTCGGTGTGACGCGGTGGTTCAGCCTGACCCGGACATCCCTGCCAGTCGGTGTGACGCGGTGGTTCAGCCTGACCCGGATATCACTGCCAGTCGGTTTTGACGCGGTGGTTCAGCCTGACCCGGACATCCCTGCCAGTCGGTGTGACGCGGTGGTTCAGTCTGACCCGGACATCCCTGCCAGTCGGTGTGACGCGGTGGTTCAGCCTGTCCCGGATATCACTGCCAGTCGGTTTTGACGCAGTGGTTCAGCCTGACCCGGACATCCCTGCCAGTCGGTTTTGACGCAGTGGTTCAGCCTGACCCGGACATCCCTGCCAGTCGGTGTGACGCGGTGGTTCAGCCTGACCCGGACATCCCTACCAGTCGGTGTGACGTGGTAGTTCAGCCTGACCCGGACATCCCTGCCAGTCGGTGTGACGCGGTGGTTCAGCCTGACCCGGACATCCCTGCCAGTCGGTGTGACGCCGTGGTTCAGCCTGACCCGGACATCCCTGCCAGTCGGTGTGACTCGGTGATTCAGCCTGACCCGGACATCCCTGCCAGTCGGTGTGACGCGGTGGTTCAGCCTGACCCGGACATCCCTGCCAGTCGGTGTGACGCCGTGGTTCAGCCTGACCCGGACATCCCTGCCAGTCGGTGTGACGCCGTGGTTCAGCCTGACCCGGACATCCCTGCCAGTCGGTGTGACGCGGTGGTTCAGCTTGACCCGGACATCCCTGCCAGTCGTTGTGACGCAGTGGCTCGGCCTGACCCGGACATCCCTGCCAGTCGGTGTGACGCGGTGGTTCAGCCTGACCCGGACATCCCTGCCAGTCGGTGTGACGCGGTGGTTCAGCCTGACCCGGACATCCCTGCCAGTCGGTGTGACGCGGTGGTTCAGCCTGACCCGGACATCCCTGCCAGTCGGTGTGACGCGGTGGTTCAGCCTGACCCGGACATCCCTGCCAGTCGGTGTGACGCGGTGGTTCAGCCTGACCCGGACATACCTGCCAGTCGGTGTGACGCGGTCGTTCAGCCTGACCCGGACATCCCTGCCAGTCGATGTGACGCGGTGGTTCAGCCTGACCCGGACATCCCTGCCAGTCGGTGTGACGCGGTGGTTCAGTCTGACCCGGACATCCCTGCCAGTCGGTGTGACGCGGTGGTTCAGCCTGACCCGGACATCCCTGCCATTCGGTGTGACGCGGTGGTTCAGCCTGACCCGGACATCCCTGCCAGTCGATGTGACGCGGTGGTTCAGCCTGACCCGGACATCCCTGCCAGTCGGTGTGACGCGGTGGTTCAGCCTGACCCGGACATCCCTGCCAGTCGGTGTGACGCGGTGGTTCAGCCTGACCAGGACATCCCTGCCAGTCGGTGTGACGCCGTGGTTCAGCCTGACCCGGACATCCCTGCCAGTCGGTGTGACGCGGTGGTTCAGCCTGACCCGGACATCCCTGCCAGTCGGTGTGACGCGGTGGTTCAGCCTGACCCGGACATCCCTGCCAGTCGGTGTGACGCGGTGGTTCAGCCTGACCCGGACATCCCTGCCAGTCGGTCTGACGCCGTGGTTCAGCCTGACCCGGACATCCCTGCCAGTCGGTGTGACGCGGTGGTTCAGCCTGACCCGGACATCCCTGACAGTCGGTGTGAGGCGGTGGTTCAGCCTGACCCGGACATCTCTGCCAGTCGGTGTGAGGCCGTGGTTCAGCCTGACCCGGACATCCCTGCCAGTCGGTGTGACGCCGTGGTTCAGCCTGACCCGGACATCCCTGCCAGTCCGTGTGACGCGGTGGTTCAGCCAGACCCGGACATCCCTGCCAGTCGGTGTGACGCCGTGGTTCAGCCTGACCCGGACATCCCTGCCAGTCGGTGTGACGCGGTGGTTCAGCCTGACCCGGACATCCCTGCCAGTCGGTGTGACGCGGTGGTTCAGCCTGACCCGGATATCACTGCCAGTCGGTTTTGACGCGGTGGTTCAGCCTGACCCGGACATCCCTGCCAGTCGGTGTGACGCGGTGGTTCAGTCTGACCCGGACATCCCTGCCAGTCGGTGTGACGCGGTGGTTCAGCCTGTCCCGGATATCACTGCCAGTCGGTTTTGACGCAGTGGTTCAGCCTGACCCGGACATCCCTGCCAGTCGGTTTTGACGCAGTGGTTCAGCCTGACCCGGACATCCCTGCCAGTCGGTGTGACGCGGTGGTTCAGCCTGACCCGGACATCCCTACCAGTCGGTGTGACGTGGTAGTTCAGCCTGACCCGGACATCCCTGCCAGTCGGTGTGACGCGGTGGTTCAGCCTGACCCGGACATCCCTGCCAGTCGGTGTGACGCCGTGGTTCAGCCTGACCCGGACATCCCTGCCAGTCGGTGTGACTCGGTGATTCAGCCTGACCCGGACATCCCTGCCAGTCGGTGTGACGCGGTGGTTCAGCCTGACCCGGACATCCCTGCCAGTCGGTGTGACGCCGTGGTTCAGCCTGACCCGGACATCCCTGCCAGTCGGTGTGACGCCGTGGTTCAGCCTGACCCGGACATCCCTGCCAGTCGGTGTGACGCGGTGGTTCAGCTTGACCCGGACATCCCTGCCAGTCGTTGTGACGCAGTGGCTCGGCCTGACCCGGACATCCCTGCCAGTCGGTGTGACGCGGTGGTTCAGCCTGACCCGGACATCCCTGCCAGTCGGTGTGACGCGGTGGTTCAGCCTGACCCGGACATCCCTGCCAGTCGGTGTGACGCGGTGGTTCAGCCTGACCCGGACATCCCTGCCAGTCGGTGTGACGCGGTGGTTCAGCCTGACCCGGACATCCCTGCCAGTCGGTGTGACGCGGTGGTTCAGCCTGACCCGGACATACCTGCCAGTCGGTGTGACGCGGTCGTTCAGCCTGACCCGGACATCCCTGCCAGTCGATGTGACGCGGTGGTTCAGCCTGACCCGGACATCCCTGCCAGTCGGTGTGATGCGGTGGTTCAGTCTGACCCGGACATCCCTGCCAGTCGGTGTGACGCGGTGGTTCAGCCTGACCCGGACATCCCTGCCATTCGGTGTGACGCGGTGGTTCAGCCTGACCCGGACATCCCTGCCAGTCGATGTGACGCGGTGGTTCAGCCTGACCCGGACATCCCTGCCAGTCGGTGTGACGCGGTGGTTCAGCCTGACCCGGACATCCCTGCCAGTCGGTGTGACGCGGTGGTTCAGCCTGACCCGGACATCCCTGCCAGTCGGTGTGACGCGGTGGTTCAGCCTGACCCGGACATCCCTGCCAGTCGGTGTGACGCCGTGGGTCAGCCTGACCCGGACATCCCTGCCAGTCGGTGTGACGCAGTGGTTCAGCCTGACTCGGACATCCCTGCCAGTCGGTGTGACGCGGTGGTTCAGCCTGACCCGGACATCCCTGCCAGTCGGTGTGACGCCGTGGTTCAGCCTGACCCGGACATCCCTGCCAGTCGGTGTGACGCCGTGATTCAGCCTGACCCGGACATCCCTGCCAGTCGGTGTGACGCGGTGGTTCAGCCTGACCCGGACATCCCTGCCAGTCGGTGTGACGCGGTGGTTCAGCCTGACCCGGACATCCCTGCCAGTCGGTGTGACGCGGTCGTTCAGCCTGACCCGGACATCACTGCCAGTCGGTGTGACGCGGTGGTTCAGCCTGACCCGGACATCCCTGCCAGTCGGTGTGACGCGGTGGTTCAGCCTGACCCGGACATCCCTGCCAGTCGGTGTGAGGCGGTCGTTCAGCCTGACCCGGACATCACTGCCAGTCGGTGTGACGCGGTGGTTCAGCCTGACCCGGACATCCCTGTCAGTCGGTGTGACGCGGTGGTTCAGCCTGACCCGGACATCACTGCCAGTCGGTGTGACGCGGTGGTTCAGCCTGACCCGGACATCCCTGCCAGTCGGTGTGACGCGGTGGTTCAGCCTGACCCGGACATCCCTGCCAGTCGGTATGACGCGGTGGTTCAGCCTGACCCGGACATCCCTGCCAGTCGGTATGACGCGGTGGTTCAGCCTGACCCGGACATCCCTGCCAGTCGGTGTGACGCGGTGGTTCAGCCTGACCCGGACATCCCTGCCAGTCGGTGTGACGCGGTGGTTCAGCCTGACCCGGACATCCCTGCCAGTCGGTGTGACGCGGTGGTTCAGCCTGACCCGGACATCCCTGCCAGTCGGTGTGACGCGGTGGTTCAGCCTGACCCGGACATCCCTGCCAGTCGGTATGACGCGGTGGTTCAGCCTGACCCGGACATCCCTGCCAGTCGGTATGACGCGGTGGTTCAGCCTGACCCGGACATCCCTGCCAGTCGGTGTGACGCGGTGGTTCAGCCTGACCCGGACATCCCTGCCAGTCGGTGTGACGCGGTGGTTCAGCCTGACCCGGACATCCCTGCCAGTCGGTGTGACGCGGTGGTTCAGCCTGACCCGGACATCCCTGCCAGTCGGTGTGACGCGGTGGTTCAGCCTGACCCGGACATCCCTGCCAGTCGGTATGACGCGGTGGTTCAGCCTGACCCGGACATCCCTGCCAGTCGGTATGACGCGGTGGTTCAGCCTGACCCGGACATCCCTGCCAGTCGGTGTGACGCTGTGGAACACATTCCGTCGAAATTGTTCCTTGAAGTATGAAGTTTGAGATTCCTGTTTATAGTTGTGCTACTTAGCGAAATAGTAACTAATTTATAATATTGTATGACGCTTAGTCTCATGAAGTACCAATTTATTCCAGCTGTTCTAATATTTACGCTTCTTCCTTTTACTCAGACGAAGCGAATACAATCTTGTGGACAGGAAATAGTTGGGGTTGTGATGTTTGTCACGTGTTTCGATCACGTGGTTCAATGTGGTAACCCAACACGTAGAAAGTCGTACTTAAAACCGGGAAAAAGGTGTTCAGGTTGACATGAGCAACAACACTCGTGCCTGCAATTGTGCTAATTTTGCGAGCTGATTTCTTAAATGACGAGACCCGATGTGGGCTAAGCTGTTGACCTTGACATTGACCTTGACTGCCTCTGCCGGGCCTGGTGGTGACGACGGCTGACGGTAGTGAAGTCGCTTCCGCGACCGCCCAGCTGTCAAACACATCCCCCGTCCGTCGCTCGCCACAGATATGCCGCGCCGCCGCCCCCCCCCCCCCACCCCACCGCCCCCTCTCCCTGCAGCCAAAGTCATCAACAGGACTGAGTGATCCAGACTGAGTGATCCAGAAGATGGGGATGCCAGCGCCATCAGTCAGGGAATCCCAAGCCCGGCAGATCCAGAAGGTTTAACGGAACTGAAGGGCGGCCGGGGGAGCTGGGTGTTTGTGACCGGGGTTCTGTGAGGGTCGGTCTTCATGTTAATCCCCGGCTCAACCCGTGGCCCAGTCGGTGGGCGAGTTCGGCTGTTGCGCCGTGTGCCATGCTGGGCCAGCCCAAGCGCCGGTGCCGAGTTCGAATCCCACCTGTGTAAATGTCTGTACAGGATAGAGACCTCACATCCACTTTCGCAAAGATCTTTCTCCCGGAAACATGGCTCTTCTCTGCCTCGCCCCTTCCCGTTGACGCGATACGACTTACAGAGGTTAAAGTATCCTATCTAAACTAACCCATGTTAAGGCGAGTCATTGTGTCAGAATAGCCCATGTACAACTCACGCCTGGCGTTCTTAATAATAAAAGATTTCATGGAGGTTAACATGAAACTGGGACTGCTGGGAGACAGACGTACTGGGTTTGAAGGGTGGTCTGTGTGACAGATAGACTTACTGGGTGTGTAGGGTGATCTGTGAGACAGACAGACGCACTGGGTGTGAAGGGTGGTCTGTGAGACAGACAGACGAACTGGGTGTGAAGGGTGGTCTGTGAGACAGACAGACGTACTGGGTGTGAAGGGCGGTCTGTGAGACAGACAGACATACTGGGTGTGAAGGGTGGTCTGTGAGACAGACAGACGTACTGGGTGTGAAGGGCGGTCTGTGAGACAGACAGACGTATTGGGTGTGAAGGGTGGTCTGTGAGACAGACAGACGTACTGGGTGTGAAGGGTGGTCTGTGAGACAGACAGACGTACTGGGTGTGAAGGGCGGTCTGTGAGACAGACAGACGTACTGGGTGTGAAGGGTGGTCTGTGAGACAGACAGACGTACTGGGTGTGAAGGGTGGTCTGTGAGACAGACAGACGTATTGGGTGTGAAGGGTGGTCTGTGAGACAGACAGACGTACTGGGTGTGAAGGGTGGTCTGTGAGACAGACAGACGTACTGGGTTTGAAGGGTGGTCTGTGAGACAGACAGACGTACTGGGTGTGAAGGGTGGTCTGTGAGACAGACAGACGTACTGGGTGTGAAGGGCGGTCTGTGAGACAGACAGACGTATTGGGTGTGAAGGGTGGTCTGTGGGACAGACAGACGTACTGGGTGTGAAGGGCGGTCTGTGAGACAGACAGACGTACTGGGTGTGAAGGGCGGTCTGTGAGACAGACAGACGTATTGGGTGTGAAGGGTGGTCTGTGAGACAGACAGACGTACTGGGTGTGAAGGGCGGTCTGTGAGACAGACAGACGTATTGGGTGTGAAGGGTGAACTGTGAGACAAACAGACGTACTGGGTGTGAAGGGCGGTCTGTGAGACAGACAGACGTACTGGGTGTGAAGGGTGGTCTGTGAAACAGACAGACGTATTGGGTGTGAAGGGTGGTCTGTGAGACAGACAGACGTACTGGGTGTGAAGGGCGGTCTGTGAGACAGACAGACGTACCGGGTTTGAAGGGTGGTCTGTGAGACAGACAGACGTACTGGGTGTGAAGGGTGGTCTGTGAGACAGACAGACGTACTGGGTGTGAAGGGCGGTCTGTGAGACAGACAGACGTACCGGGTTTGAAGGGTGGTCTGTGTGACAGACAGACGTACTGGGTGTGAAGGGTGGTCTGTGAGACAGACAGACGTACTGAGTGTGAAGGGCGGTCTGTGAGACAGACAGACGTACTGGGTGTGAAGGGTGGTCTGTGAGACAGACAGACGTACTGGGTGTGAAGGGTGGTCTGTGAGACAGACAGACGTACTGGGTTTGAAGGGTGGTCTGTGAGACAGACAGACGTACTGGGTGTGAAGGGTGGTCTGTGAGACAGACAGACGTACTGGGTGTGAAGGGCGGTCTGTGAGACAGACAGACGTATTGGGTGTGAAGGGTGGTCTGTGGGACAGACAGACGTACTGGGTGTGAAGGGCGGTCTGTGAGACAGACAGACGTACTGGGTGTGAAGGGCGGTCTGTGAGACAGACAGACGTATTGGGTGTGAAGGGTGGTCTGTGAGACAGACAGACGTACTGGGTGTGAAGGGCGGTCTGTGAGACAGACAGACGTATTGGGTGTAAAGGGTGAACTGTGAGACAAACAGACGTACTGGGTGTGAAGGGCGGTCTGTGAGACAGACAGACGTACTGGGTGTGAAGGGCGGTCTGTGAAACAGACAGACGTATTGGGTGTGAAGGGTGGTCTGTGAGACAGACAGACGTACTGGGTGTGAAGGGCGGTCTGTGAGACAGACAGACGTACCGGGTTTGAAGGGTGGTCTGTGAGACAGACAGACGTACTGGGTGTGAAGGGTGGTCTGTGAGACAGACAGACGTACTGGGTGTGAAGGGCGGTCTGTGAGACAGACAGACGTACCGGGTTTGAAGAGTGGTCTGTGAGACAGACAGACGTACTGGGTGTGAAGGGTGGTCTGTGAGACAGACAGACGTACTGGGTGTGAAGGGCGGTCTGTGAGACAGACAGACGTACCGGGTTTGAAGGGTGGTCTGTGAGACAGACAGACGTACTGGGTGTGAAGGGTGGTCTGTGAGACAGACAGACGTACTGAGTGTGAAGGGCGGTCTGTGAGACAGACAGACGTACTGGGTGTGAAGGGTGGTCTGTGGGTGTAGTGGGTGAACACCTTCATCTACTTATATACTAACATTGAAACTTAAAGCACTATTGAACTGAAAGTGACTCGTGACCCGTTCCGGCTTCCCTATTGTCGCATTGTAAACATGTATAGGACGCAGCGGTTCGTGCCAACGGTCGCTTCAATAAATTACTCTACTTTAACTACTATTACTACAGAATCTGAAGGAGGGATACTGCATGTTGACGTGGAGGGGTGGGGGCTGGGTGGGTGGAGGTGTGTCGATGGGGAGGGGGCGGTTGAGGGAAGGGGGGTGTTGGAGGTGGGGCCTAGGGGGGTGGGGGCGACGGCACAATTTCTGTTGTGAGTGGGCGGCAGGTAGCGTCAGAATGGGTTCCATGCCGCCGCTTGGGGGTGGTCAGGTGGGTGTTGTTGGGGGTGCGGGGAGTAGTGGGTCCAGCCCCCGCTCCCAATGAGCACCACGTTTCATGACAACAGCTGGGGCCCCTGGGATGGACGTAAGTTGACTCACAGGGACAGAGGAAAGTCCGTTCACTGTAGTATCCGGACAGGCTATCCGGATCCCGATGTTTGGGTTAAGATCCAGAAAGAGCCAGCTGTGACAGGTGTCCGGACGGACCCGCTGCCGCCGTGTGCGCCGAGCAAGACTTCAATAAGCAACTTCTATCAGCTAATATTTTTATGTAAGTAAAACTTCGCGACTGACATCATCACGTAATGGTAAAACAATCATATTTTATGTTTTTAAGATGGTGGGCGGATGACGCACGTGAGTCCTGTGCGTAAGAATACAGCAGTGGTTAGCCACTCCGCCGAAAACATAGTTCAAAACATATTTGAGGGCAAATATTGTAAGGATATTTGACCTTTCTAGGCGAAAATCTGGAAACATAATAAACGGAATGAATTGGGGAATATATGGTTAGAGAGAAAACGTGTTTACTAAATGAATCGATTTGATTTCGACTCTTTTATAATAGCATCGGAAAATTTACGTAACATTTATGTGACGCAGAGGACCAAAGACATTTCCAAAAGTCGATTTGCATTAGAATGAGTTTGGTTTACATCTGGCCGGCAGCTGGATAGTGGCGTCAGTAATATATTTTTGTCCTTATAACCAACATAAATTGTGAAGGAAAGTGGAAGACATCTTTCTGTATATAATTTACCGTCTGAAGGTGTGCGACAGGCGAATCTGTCTGCAACATCTTTTCTTCTGACGCATACAAAGGCATTTCTTCTGGCGCAAATCTTGCCTGGCGACGTAAAGAATGCGTCGATTCGAGTTAAATACGTGAATTTAACTAACTGTCTTTTGTATACCAACAGCACAAAGCCACATGCCACGTGGCACATGGCATGTGACAGACAGGAACATAACACATTGTCTCTCTGCACTCCCGCCCCAGATGCGCATGCGCCGGTTAAAAACTAACCAGCAAGCATGAAAAGCTTTGGTCGACTACTTTGCTTTACTTACTATTTATCCTTTGTCTAATGAATCATCTATTTTATGCCTGCTTTGTTTTAAGTATGGTAACATAACGTTTGTTAAAAAATATCTCTGTATTAAAACACTCGCGCCCTCACGTCTCCCTCTCCCCTCTCATTAACAAACTCACCTCCACTCTCTCTCTCTCCTCCATGCTCTTCCCCTCTCTCCTCCGATTCTCTCTCTCATACTATTCTCTGTCCTCCCATCCTCTCTCTCCTCCCATTCTCTCTCGCCTCCCATTCTCTTCCCCTCTCTCCCAATTCTGTTCCTCTCTCTCATTACCAAACTCACCTCCACCCGTTCTCTTTCTTCCCATTCTCTCCGTCTTTCCGCACATTCTTTCCCTTTCTTTCGTTAACACACTCACCCTCACCTCTTACTCTCTCTCCTCCCATTCTCTTCCTCATATTCCTCTCTTGTCTGACGAACAACTTAAGATGTGCAAGAAGCACACAGGTAGGCAGAACCCCCCCCCCCCCCAACCTCCCTCCTCTATCCCCCTCACACACCCCCGACACCTGGCTATAATCAGACTTCGATACCCCCCCCCTCCCTTTCCCTCCTGACCCACTAATCAATTCCTCTCGCTTGCCTCCCCCTTACTCCCTCCCCCGTCACCCCCCCGCCACCCCCGCAGCATCACACCATGGTGAGGTGTTAACGGCCACGGACTCTGTCCCGCCTCATGGTATGAGTACCTGAGCCCCCCTCCCCCCCCCCACTCCCCGCCTCCCCCCCCCCACCGTACAGCGTGCACCCCATGTGCCCAGTCACCCTCACCACTCACATACACACTCCACACACACCCATAAACCTTACATACACTCACTACGTCCTCCCACCCCACCCCATCCCATCCACAGCACTGACCATACCCCCACCCGTATATCGAACACCAACATATCTCCCGCCACCCTCCACCTTCCGACCTCCCCCCCCCCCCAACTTACCCTGCTCCAGTACCGGATCCCGATAACACGCCATCTACCCCCCCCTACACCCTCACCCCATTTCCCCCACCACCCCCACTCACCACCCACCCCCATCCTCCCACCTGTATATCGAACCCTTACACCACACCGGATCCCGGTAACACCCCATCCACCCTCCCCCCCCTACACCCTCACCCCATGTCCCCCACCACCCCCACTCACCAACCACCCCCACCCTCCCACCCGTATATCGAACACTTACACCACACCGGATCCCGGTAACACCAATCCACATCCGCCGTCGCCGTCACACCTTCTTCGGATCGGGTGTCCGGAGAGGTCGGGATCACCAGGAAGAGAATGATCCAGGTAGACATACCCAGAGCCTCGGGATTGATTCCCACCTCCTCCTACTCCTCCGTGGCCAAGCGGGTAGCGCGTTCGACGGCTCTTGTCGAGTGTTCTCTGCTGGGTCAGTCCAAGCGGACAGTGCGTGGTTCGAAGCCCACTTGTACAAATGTTTTACGTTTATGTTGTAAGAGAGTAGGGGTTACTCCCCGAGACATGGCTCCTCTCCACCTTGACCCTTCCCATTGTGGCGATATGACCTACAGAGTAAGGGCTTACTCCCCGAGACATGGTTCCTCTCTACCTTGACCCTTCCCATTGTGGCGATATGACCTACAGAGTGGGGGGTTACTTCCTGAGACATGGCTCCTCTCTCCCTTGACCCTTCCCACTGTGGCGATATGACCTACAGAGTAAGGGGTTACTCCCCGAGACATGGCTCCTCTACCTTGACCCTTCCCATTGTGGCGATATGACCTACAGAGTCGGGGGTTACTTCCTGAGACATGGCTCCTCTCTACCTTGACCCTTCCCACTGTGGCGATATGACCTACAGAGTAGGGGGTTACTCCCGGAGACATGGCTCCTCTCTACCTTGACCCTTCCCGCTGTGGCGATATGACCTACAGAGTAGGGGGTTACTCCCGGAGACATGGCTCCTCTCTGCCTTGACCCTTCCCGCTGTGGCGATATGACCTACAGAGTAGGGGGTTACTCCCTGAGACATGGCTCCTCTACCTTGACCCTTCCCGCTGTGGCGATATGACCCACAGAGTAGGGGGTTACTCCCGGAGACATGGCTCCTCTCTGCCTTGACCCTTCCCGCTGTGGCGATATGACCTACAGAGTAGGGGGTTACTCCCTGAGACATGGCTCCTCTACCTTGACCCTTCCCGCTGTGGCGATATGACCTACAGAGTAGGGGGTTACTCCCGGAGACATGGCTCCTCTCTGCCTTGACCCTTCCCGCTGTGGCGATATGACCTACAGAGTAGGGGGTTACTCCCGGAGACATGGCTCCTCTCTGCCTTGACCCTTCCCGCTGTGGCGATATGACCTACAGAGTAGGGGGTCACTCCCTGAGACATGGCTCCTCTACCTTGACCCTTCCCGCTGTGGCGATATGACCTACAGAGTAGGGGGTTACTCCCGGAGACATGGCTCCTCTCTGCCTTGACCCTTCCCGCTGTGGCGATATGACCTACAGAGTAGGGGGTTACTCCCTGAGACATGGCTCCTCTACCTTGACCCTTCCCGCTGTGGCGATATGACCTACAGAGTAGGGGGTTACTCCCGGAGACATGGCTCCTCTCTGCCTTGACCCTTCTCGCTGTGGCGATATGACCTACAGAGGGGGGGTTACTCCCTGAGACATGGCTCCTCTACCTTGACCCTTCCCGCTGTGGCGATATGACCTACAGAGTAGGGGGTTACTCCCGGAGACATGGCTCCTCTCTGCCTTGACCCTTCCCGCTGTGGCGATATGACCTACAGAGGGGGGGTTACTCTAGGGGGTTACTCTCGGAGAGAGACATCGCTCCTCTCTACCTTGACCTTGACATTGATGCCATATGAACGCAGTCAAAGGTTCAATCCGTATGACTTGATGAAACGGATATCAAACTGATCTACCAGGATCAAACTGATCTACCAGGATCAAACTGATCTACCAGGATCAAACTGATCTACCAGGATCAAACTGATCTACCAGGATCAAACTGATCTATTTGGATCAAACTGATATTTTAAGATAAAGCTGACCTTTCTGGATCAAACTGATTTACCTGAATCAAACTGATCTATCTGGATAGAATTATCCCGATCTATTTAAATTAAACTGATTTACTTGGATCAAACCGATCTACCTGGATCAAACCGATCTACCTGGATCGACTATATCTTTTTGGATCAAACTGGTCTAATCAGATAAAAATGGTCTACCTATTTGGATCAAACGGATCTACCTGGATCAAACTGATCTGTTTGGGTCAAACTTATCTGTTTGGGTCAAACTTATCTGTTTGGATCAAACTTATCTGTTTGGATCAAAGTTATCTGTTTGGATCAAACTGATTCACATGAATCAAAACGATCTACCTGGATCAGAATGATCTACCTGGGTCCAACTGATCTACCTGGATCAAACCGATTTACCTGGATCGAACCGATCTACCTGGATCAGAATTATCTACCTGGGTCAGAATTATCTACCCCCATCAGAATGATCGACCTAGACCAAACGGACCTACTGCTCAATCTGAATCAAACTGATCCACCTAGATCAAACTGAACTATCCGGATCACACTCAACTATCTGGATCAAACTACTCAATCATATATATCAAGGTACTTACTTTACTGGTTCACTCATATCTAAATGAATAGGATACTTATTCTATCGGACTCACTCAGATAACTCTATGAAGTATCAACTCCATATCTCGTCATCATTAATACTTCTAATTCTGTCTATGAGGTAATACTAATACAGATCAGGACAGCTGAGCCACTCGATCACTACACGATCAGGGTGGACACGCCAGGCCCTTCCGTCCACATATTCTGTTAGACGTAGAAGGTCCCTGACGTACGTGACATCACTAACATTGCTTAACCGCTGTGGATCTCCTCCGCCGGCGTCAGCGGTATGAGCGCAGCCGCGGGCGCCACCTAGCGAATGAAGATGGACTTGGACACAAGACTTCTCACAAAAAGGGAAAGCGGCGGGTTGAGACAGAGAGAACAATAATCCAAGTACCATACACCTCCAGTAGCCCAGTGTGGTGGACGCCTCTATCAATAGACCGAGCCATACTCCGACACCAAGCCCCACCCACGCTGGAGTCTTTTTTCGGTAATCGTGAGTATGAAACTGACAATCGGAGATAATATGGTAGGTACAAGTGAGAAGTACTCATCTCTGAAACGGACAAGAAAGTGACACACCGCTTTGTTTGTCCGACTTTTTCGCCACATGATTCGATAGAAGCAACAGTGACGTCAGTGAATGAGTGACAGCCTGGATCAGTCTATTTACTTGTGCCTTGTGTCACGTTAAAGCCATTAAATGGAACAATCGGCATATAAATAATTTGCTGTATTAGGCTTATGGTTATAGCAGTAATTCAAGAATTTCGTTCCCGTGTTGGGCAGAATATGTCAGGCCTATATAGTTAGAACCCGTTAAATAAATAGGGGCTATTAATAACTCAAACGAGAGATCTTGATTCGATAAAATCCCCTCCCACCCCACCAACGTATATTAATTATTATATCACTTTCATGTCAAGCCATTGCTTTATCAAATAAATAAATCTGAATCTAAAATGAGTTGAAATAGCTTTCAAGTTGCTTCACACCGTCACAATAACATCCCGGGGCTTAGTGTGATTTTAGTGATAGGGCGCCACCTAGCGGAGGAGTGGATGACGCCTCGTTTCCACACACACGGGCGCCATTGTTTTCCTGTCGCCCCACCTCGGCGTTCCCACGGTCTGGGCCCCTCACCGCTGCTTACCTACGCCCCATGCACACAGCCACCAGTCCACCCCAGTGTTTCCCCTTCACACCTTCATATGCTGGCCTCTCCGTCCATATTATATTTCGCCATTTATATAACACTACAATTTTCTTTCATACTTTTTTATGTCGCCTAATGAAAATGTTCACGTTCCCTGGAAAAAATGCGTATACAAATAGTGGAGGCGTATTATTGGTGTGAATACAAATGTTTGCTTCGTATTTCCGATAAGCCAAGACGCCAAGTCAATTGATATCTTTATAAGTGACGCGTGAAGCAAAAACTGTCACCTGCGTAATATAAATGTCGTTTTAATTACTGTCTGCCTATGTGGTTACAAATGGCCATGTCTGCTTGAGCTGCAGACTAAAAGGGGGACTTCGGGAACTGGGAATGGGATATAAGCCGACCGTCGTGATCAATAATTTTCATCAATCGTAAACTGAGCAGGTTAATACTAAATAACCGTGAATTGGGAAATCGCCAATTTATAACATGTATCCGCCCTTCGTACACGGGGAGTTTTCCATTTCATTTATCGTGACCTGGGAATAAAGAAATTTATTCTTCGTGATGTGAGAATACGACCCCCTCCCCCTTGCCCCCCCCCCACCCCCCAGTTCAGCATGCATGTGAGGTCTGTTCGGTTTACTGTTACAGGACTAACGCCGGTACTTGTGTGCAAAGATAAGTGTTAAATGTATAGGCGGAGGAACAATTAATACTTGCCCTGTTAAGGAGCAGACACTGATGCTGAAGAAGCAATAACATTGATATAACAAATCTACAATGAGGCCATAAGATTGTTGAGCGTGGGGCAGGCCCCCCAATGTTGGGGGAACGGGCATCATGGGAGTCCTATATAAACACTGTCCATTAGTTTCAGTATAACAGTAACTACAAGGTGTGTTTAATTTGTTCGTGTACAACCTACAGAAGGCCGGTTTATTATTTTCTTAGGTCTCGTGCAAAATGATTCAGAATTTCAGTTATACGACAAGGGAATTTTCTAATCGTTAAATCTCTATACATTGCTCGTTCTTATCTTCATCTTTAAACAATGATATATATGTAGTCACAGTGAAATAAACAGCGAATGAAAACCTCAGCTAGTAATAGTAACCATTATAGTTAACGTCTATACGATCTTCATTTATCCTGTTCCATTTCACCGCTTCGATGCAGATCATCGTTAAATAAATTCCCTGTTAAGGAATACCGGATTTTTTAGTAAAAAAGCCAAACGCGCATGAGAACATTTCTTTCAGTTCTTCTCCGCTAAACCATAAAGGAGCCGGGAACCAAAATATCTGGTACTCCGTTCCGGAGCCAAAGAGATTGGCTGCAGAAACGCCTTCGCAAATTATGTGAACATAAAACACCTTTCTGAGTTAGAGTCTTCTAAGCGCAAAGGTGACTTTCTTTCGTAACTTCTTCCCTGGTAATTTTTTTGACAGCGGTCTTTAATCTCGCGTAGTTGAGCTTGCCATGTACGAATACAAATATTGGCGTTTTAAGCCACTTTTGTGCACATGAGGGCTACATTGAACAAAGTAGCCCCCCAGGACAATGGAATGGGTTCCCAGGACAATGGAATGGGTTCCCAGGACAATGGAATGGGTTCCCAGGACAATGGAATGGATTTCCAGGAAAATGGAATGGGTTCCCAGGACAATGAAATGGGTTCACAGGACAAGGAAATGGGTTCCCATGACATTGAAATGGGTTCCCAGGAAAATGAAATGGGTTCCCGGAACAATGGAATAGGTTCTCAGGACAATGAAATGGGTTCCCGGGACAATGGAATGGGTTCCCGGGACAATGGAATGGGTTCCCAGGACATTGGAATGGGTTTTCAGGACAATGGAATGGGTTCGGATGAAATTACCTCCAGATGTAAGGGCAGGGGCGAATGGCAGGCGAAAGCTACAGAAACCCCCTATTTGCAAATATCTGCAAACAGTTGTATATTTCTGTAAATATTTGTAGATCTCTGTAAATATTTGTAGATCGCTGTAAATAATTATAGATATTCGTAAAAATTTGTAGATATCTGCCAATATCTGCGATTTCTGCAAATATGAGGTTGCTGTCGCTTTCGCGTGCTATAGGGAACCCACTAATGCGAAATTAAACTTAAATTAGAGAATTAGAATCCTATAAATATATGAAATATTGGAGAAATGATTGAACTGTTCCGGGCCATGGTTAATCCGACCGTCGTGTCATTGTTACAGTCATGGGGTGCGACAGCTGTCAGTGATGAGTGCCTGCGCCGCGTCCAAAGCGAGGCCACGAGGGACGCGCCTGTTAAGGTCAAAGTTCACGGCTCTCTGCCCACCGGAAGTGGCTGGCGATCCGTGGGTTCCTCGGTCTGGCATCCGGTCCCGTTCCGGATCCGAATCCCGATCGCGTCGCCGCCGCCGTCAGTCCGGTTGTCTTCCGGAGCGGGGACCTGGGCTTGGGGCGGCGAGGAGGTGAGGCGGCGAGGCGGTCGCAGGTGCCTGTTTATATTGGTTGGGCTAATACAACATACAAACACATCTGCGGCTATTTACCTACCAGCTCCAGGCTGAGGCGGTAGCTCACTGCCCCTCCCCTTCCCTTCCCTCCCCTTCCCTCCCCTCCCCCGGGGGGAGGGTTCCGTTGTGTTGTGTCCTGAGCAGAGATTTTACCCCGCGCCCGATCCCTGAGGGTGGACGGATCATCCTGGCCATCAACCCAGGATCCCGAAGATGGTTCCTATTTTTGCAAGACTCCCATGTGCTGTGGGTGGGGTGGCATACGTGTGGGGGGGGATGGGGGTAGCATTGAGGCGGGGGTGGGGGTGCAGGGATGGGGGTTGCGGGGTAGCCGGTTCTTGCCAGCTCAGGGTCAGCTATGATCCCGAATGCGGTACCATAAACTACTCACCCCGCTTCCTCCCTCCCTCCCTCCCTCCCTCCCCTCCCAAGCCGTCCCTTCCCTGGCGGTATAGATCCCCTCACCCTCCTCACCTCTCACCCATCCCTGCGCCTCCAGCCGTTCTTCACACCAAGACGCCCTAAGCCAAAGCAAACATCTCTGGAACAGGTTTGAGCATTTTTTCCTCACTCCCGCTTCTTCTGTTCACGGGGGTTTATACTGAGAAGGACAGCGTGGGGGTACAAACCGCTCGGTCTCGAAGGAGGAGATGGAGGGCTAGGGTGGTGGGGGGGGGGGGTGCTGGGTTGAATCGCTGAGTTCAGGATGTGTTTGGTGGGAGGGTAGGGTGCGGCGGCTTATTGCGGGAGCAAGAGTTTATTTGTACAATCCTGAGACACCGGCTGACAATGCTTGACAATGGATTTCACTATTTCACATCCAAATCCACCCTCGAAATGCCATTTGTCGGCATGTCTGTACATTCATAAACATATTAAACGCACTTACAGGGTTTAGTATGGTAGGCTATAAGGCGGCAACGCTAACATTAAGTTGTTGGTTACGCCTGAACGGACTCTACAGAGTTCTGCATATGTACGTGTAAGTCTTATTTGGTAATGAATTTGTATTGCATATTGGTGTATTTTTCCGTGAGGCCGTATCAAAATAGACATAATTAGAAATGCGGCAATGCAAAAATTACGCTGTTACTTTCCGTGTAGACACTAAAATCCAATCGTGCAAAACATGTACGAGTAAATCTGCTGTTTCATTATTATATATATATGTCAATGTGGCTATGAAAAGACGGATTAAGTCATTGCCAATATATCAGATGAGTAAACAACATGATCTGGTATAAGTTACGCCAAACCACAAGTTAAAACACGATAGGCGGGTCGTTTGGCTAATTTGCTTAAAAACCTTATTTTGCGGTGATAAAGTTATTCCGATTTATTCTGCGACAAAAGTACTATATGGATAAACACACCAGTGTGGGACTTCCACTTTTTTTATTTGACCAATAATTAAGCATGTTTCATAATAGAATACGTCGTTGCGAGTTGCGAGTTGCGAGTAATCCTTGCACAATGTACAGATAGCCTCTTTCACATCTTGCAGTACGGTGCTTAGCAATTTAACTATAAATGTGGTCACCCATATACAGTAAGGAGTACCTTTGTAGATGTACTGTCGACAAGAGCAATTGTTTTATACCCTCTATGCCTTTTCTCCGGGCTGAATAAATATCATCTCCGCAGAAAATAATTGATGATAGCACAGAAATATTTTCCCGAAGTTTTTGCGTTCTCTTCTTTAAAAAAAAATAAAGATGGTGGCTATTTGCCAAATCATCCATTCGCAAATACTCATTTAAAATGCAAATAGAAACGCGTTGACAACGAAATATGTGGATTTTCTGCCCGGATCGGCCTCGTGTGTGTCTGTGGGGGTTAAAGCGTGGCTGGCTGCCGCCGCTCGGTACTCCGGACTCTCGGGATCAGACAGAAGCTCTTCCCCAGCTTCCTCTTGTAGCGTGAGACGGCAAACGTTGATCCTGAAAGGTGATTTGGGACGTCCTCCTAACCAGGACCAGCCGGAAGGCTCATCCCAGCCAATTTAGATAACTCCCTTGTCAGGATCTGTGTGGAGCGGGTCAGGGGGGGGGGAGGGTTATTGGGGAGGGGGGGCAGGGAGGAGGAGTGTGGAGGAAAGGGGGATGTGGGATAGGGAGGGAAGGGAGGGGAGGGGAGGCGGGGAACAGGGGAACAGGGGAAGGTGGGTGGGGGGGGGGGGCAAGGGATAATTAGATGGTGGGGTAGAGTGGGAGGAGAGAGGAGAAAGGGGAGGGGGAGGGGTAAAAAAAGATGGGGAGGGTGGGTAGAAGAACGAATTCAAAGCCAATTCTGTGTTTGAATATTGTTACTCTCCACATTCCATGTAAATCATCCTTCCACCCCCACCGCTCATCCGCCATCCCCTCCAATATCCCCCTCTTTTAGCCCCCCGGGCCACATCCTATATCCTTTCACCACTCCAGGGTACATCAAGAAGTGTGCCTCAGGGCGGCTTTCATCTTCGATGACCCCTCCCCAAGCGCTCCCCCCGCCCGCTCCCCCCACCCCACACACACACACCACCTACTCTCATCCTTAGCCGTATGGCAAGCGATTATCCCTGTGCAGCAAGATGCTGCATCAACTCCACACAATGGGAAAGATACCAATACAACATGAAAGCGTATTGTCAGAATGTGACAATATGTGCTGTATAAGCTCCAGACAAAGGAAAAGACACCAATATAAAGCATAACAAGTTATTGTGACAATATGCTGCATTAGCACCGCACGGAGGGAAAGATACCAATATAGCATGAGAGGGTATTGCCAGAACGCAGCAGTATGTCGTATCAACTCAATACAAAGCGAAAGATAGCAATACAGCAAGAAAGTGTGACAATATGCTGCGCCCAGCTCCAGATAATGGGAAAGAGACTAATATAAAGCATAACAAGTTATTACCAAAGTGTGGCAATATGCTGTATCAGCTAAAGACAATGGAAAGAAGGCCAATGTCCATAAGAGCTATTGTCAGAGTGGAGCAGTTTTAAATATTTAAGAATTACGGGAATTACGGTTTGTTTGTTAACCCATCACACACGGCTTGTTCGTTAACGTACAGGAAGCGTACATATACCTCCAGCAAACGACAGTTAGGGAACGTACAGGAAGCGTACATATACCTCCAGCAAACGACAGTTAGGGAACGTACAAGAAGCGTACATATACCTCCAGCAAACGACAGTTAGGGAACGTACAAGAAGCGTACACATATCTCCAGCAAACGACAGTTAGGGAACGTACAGGAGGCGTACACATACCTCCAGCAAACGACAGTTAGGGAACGTACAGGAAGCGTACATATACCTCCAGCAAACGACAGTTAGGGAACGTACAGGAAGCGTACACATACCTCCAGCAAACGACAGTTAGGGAACGTGCAGGAAGCGTACACATACCTCCAGCAAACGACAGTTAGGGAACGTACAGGAAGCGTACATATACCTCCAGCAAACGACAGTTAGGGAACGTACAGGAAGCGTACATATACCTCCAGCAAACAACAGTTAGGGAACGTACAGGAAGTGCGAATACTACGCGGCAATGATCATATAAGTGAGCGTACAAGGAGAGCTCATATACCTCCAGCAAACGAGAGTTTGAGGACTACAAGGGCCACGCACATATAGCTCCAGGGAAGGAAAGCTTTGGGACGTGCAAGGAGCGCGCATATCCCTCCAGCAAACGACGGTTTGGAGACGTACAACAAGCGCGCGTATACCTCCAGCAAACGACAGTTTGGGGACGTATAAGGAGCGCGCATAAACCTCCGGCAAACGACAGTTTGGAGACGTATAAGGAGCGCGCATAAACCTCCAGCAAACGACAGTTTGGAGACGTATAAGGAGTGCGCATAAACCTCCGGCAAACGACAGTTTGGAGACGTATAAGGAGTGCGCATAAACCTCCGGCAAACGACAGTTTGGAGACGTATAAGGAGCGCGCATAAACCTCCGGCAAACGACAGTTTGGAGACGTATAAGGAGTGCGCATAAACCTCCGGCAAACGACAGTTTGGAGACGTATAAGGAGTGCGCATAAACCTCCAGCAAACGACAGTTTGGAGACGTATAAGGAGCGCGCATAAACCTCCGGCAAACGACAGTTTGGAGACGTATAAGGAGCGCGCATAAACCTCCGGCAAACGACAGTTTGGAGACGTATAAGGAGCGCGCATAAACCTCCGGCAAACGACAGTTTGGAGACGTATAAGGAGTGCGCATAAACCTCCGGCAAACGACAGTTTGGAGACGTATAAGGAGCGCGCATAAACCTCCGGCAAACGACAGTTTGGAGACGTATAAGGAGTGCGCATAAACCTCCGGCAAACGACAGTTTGGGGACGTATAAGGAGCGCGCATAAACCTCCGGCAAACGACAGTTTGGAGACGTATAAGGAGCGCGCATAAACCTCCGGCAAACGACAGTTTGGAGACGTATAAGGAGCGCGCATAAACCTCCGGCAAACGACAGTTTGGAGACGTATAAGGAGCGCGCATAAACCTCCGGCAAACGACAGTTTGGAGACGTATAAGGAGCGCGCATAAACCTCCGGCAAACGACAGTTTGGAGACGTATAAGGAGTGCGCATAAACCTCCGGCAAACGACAGTTTGGAGACGTATAAGGAGTGCGCATAAACCTCCAGCAAACGACAGTTTGGAGACGTATAAGGAGCGCGCATAAACCTCCGGCAAACGACAGTTTGGAGACGTATAAGGAGCGCGCATAAACCTCCGGCAAACGACAGTTTGGAGACGTATAAGGAGCGCGCATAAACCTCCGGCAAACGACAGTTTGGAGACGTATAAGGAGTGCGCATAAACCTCCGGCAAACGACAGTTTGGAGACGTATAAGGAGTGCGCATAAACCTCCGGCAAACGACAGTTTGGAGACGTATAAGGAGTGCGCATAAACCTCCGGCAAACGACAGTTTGGGGACGTATAAGGAGCGCGCATAAACCTCCAGCAAACGACAGTTTGGAGACGTATAAGGAGCGCGCATAAACCTCCGGCAAACGACAGTTTGGAGACGTATAAGGAGCGCGCATAAACCTCCGGCAAACGACAGTTTGGAGACGTATAAGGAGCGCGCATAAACCTCCGGCAAACGACAGTTTGGAGACGTATAAGGAGCGCGCATAAACCTCCGGCAAACGACAGTTTGGAGACGTATAAGGAGCGCGCATAAACCTCCGGCAAACGACAGTTTGGAGACGTATAAGGAGCGCGCATAAACCTCCGGCAAACGACAGTTTGGAGACGTATAAGGAGCGCGCATAAACCTCCGGCAAACGACAGTTTGGAGACGTATAAGGAGCGCGCATAAACCTCCGGCAAACGACAGTTTGGAGACGTATAAGGAGTGCGCATAAACCTCCGGCAAACGACAGTTTGGAGACGTATAAGGAGTGCGCATAAACCTCCAGCAAACGACAGTTTGGAGACGTATAAGGAGCGCGCATAAACCTCCGGCAAACGACAGTTTGGAGACGTATAAGGAGCGCGCATAAACCTCCGGCAAACGACAGTTTGGAGACGTATAAGGAGCGCGCATAAACCTCCGGCAAACGACAGTTTGGAGACGTATAAGGAGTGCGCATAAACCTCCGGCAAACGACAGTTTGGAGACGTATAAGGAGTGCGCATAAACCTCCGGCAAACGACAGTTTGGAGACGTATAAGGAGTGCGCATAAACCTCCGGCAAACGACAGTTTGGAGACGTATAAGGAGCGCGCATAAACCTCCAGCAAACGACAGTTTGGAGACGTATAAGGAGCGCGCATAAACCTCCGGCAAACGACAGTTTGGAGACGTATAAGGAGCGCGCATAAACCTCCGGCAAACGACAGTTTGGAGACGTATAAGGAGCGCGCATAAACCTCCGGCAAACGACAGTTTGGAGACGTATAAGGAGCGCGCATAAACCTCCGGCAAACGACAGTTTGGAGACGTATAAGGAGCGCGCATAAACCTCCGGCAAACGACAGTTTGGAGACGTATAAGGAGCGCGCATAAACCTCCGGCAAACGACAGTTTGGAGACGTATAAGGAGCGCGCATAAACCTCCGGCAAACGACAGTTTGGAGACGTATAAGGAGCGCGCATAAACCTCCGGCAAACGACAGTTTGGAGACGTATAAGGAGCGCGCATAAACCTCCGGCAAACGACAGTTTGGAGACGTATAAGGAGCGCGCATAAACCTCCGGCAAACGACAGTTTGGAGACGTATAAGGAGCGCGCATAAACCTCCGGCAAACGACAGTTTGGAGACGTATAAGGAGCGCGCATAAACCTCCGGCAAACGACAGTTTGGAGACGTATAAGGAGCGCGCATAAACCTCCGGCAAACGACAGTTTGGAGACGTATAAGGAGCGCGCATAAACCTCCGGCAAACGACAGTTTGGAGACGTATAAGGAGCGCGCATAAACCTCCGGCAAACGACAGTTTGGAGACGTATAAGGAGCGCGCATAAACCTCCGGCAAACGACAGTTTGGAGACGTATAAGGAGTGCGCATAAACCTCCAGCAAACGACAGTTTGGAGACGTATAAGGAGCGCGCATAAACCTCCGGCAAACGACAGTTTGGAGACGTATAAGGAGTGCGCATAAACCTCCAGCAAACGACAGTTTGGAGACGTATAAGGAGCGCGCATAAACCTCCAGCAAACGACAGTTGGGAGACGTATAAGGAGCGCGCATAAACCTCCAGCAAACGACAGTTTGGAGACGTATAAGGAGTGCGCATAAACCTCCAGCAAACGACAGTTTGGAGACGTATAAGGAGCGCGCATAAACCTCCGGCAAACGACAGTTTGGAGACGTATAAGGAGCGCGCATAAACCTCCGGCAAACGACAGTTTGGAGACGTATAAGGAGCGCGCATAAACCTCCGGCAAACGACAGTTTGGAGACGTATAAGGAGCGCGCATAAACCTCCGGCAAACGACAGTTTGGAGACGTATAAGGAGCGCGCATAAACCTCCGGCAAACGACAGTTTGGAGACGTATAAGGAGCGCGCATAAACCTCCGGCAAACGACAGTTTGGAGACGTATAAGGAGCGCGCATAAACCTCCGGCAAACGACAGTTTGGAGACGTATAAGGAGCGCGCATAAACCTCCGGCAAACGACAGTTTGGAGACGTATAAGGAGCGCGCATAAACCTCCGGCAAACGACAGTTTGGAGACGTATAAGGAGCGCGCATAAACCTCCGGCAAACGACAGTTTGGAGACGTATAAGGAGCGCGCATAAACCTCCAGCAAACGACAGTTTGGAGACGTATAAAGAGCGCGCATAAACCTCCGGCAAACGACAGTTTGGAGACGTATAAGGAGCGCGCATAAACCTCCGGCAAACGACAGTTTGGAGACGTATAAGGAGCGCGCATAAACCTCCGGCAAACGACAGTTTGGGGACATATAAGGAGTGCGCATAAACCTCCGGCAAACGACAGTTTGGAGACGTATAAGGAGCGCGCATAAACCTCCGGCAAACGACAGTTTGGAGACGTATAAGGAGCGCGCATAAACCTCCGGCAAACGACAGTTTGGGGACGTATAAGGAGTGCGCATAAACCTCCGGCAAACGACAGTTTGGAGACGTATAAGGAGTGCGCATAAACCTCCGGCAAACGACAGTTTGGAGACGTATAAGGAGCGCGCATAAACCTCCGGCAAACGACAGTTTGGAGACGTATAAGGAGCGCGCATAAACCTCCAGCAAACGACAGTTTGGAGACGTATAAGGAGCGCGCATAAACCTCCGGCAAACGACAGTTTGGAGACGTATAAGGAGCGCGCATAAACCTCCGGCAAACGACAGTTTGGAGACGTATAAGGAGCGCGCATAAACCTCCGGCAAACGACAGTTTGGGGACGTATAAGGAGTGCGCATAAACCTCCGGCAAACGACAGTTTGGAGACGTATAAGGAGCGCGCACAAACCTCCGGCAAACGACAGTTTGGAGACGTATAAGGAGCGCGCATAAACCTCCGGCAAACGACAGTTTGGAGACGTATAAGGAGTGCGCATAAACCTCCGGCAAACGACAGTTTGGAGACGTATAAGGAGCGCGCATAAACCTCCAGCAAACGACAGTTTGGAGACATAGAGGGAGCGCGCATAAACCTCCGGCAAACGACAGTTTGGAGACATAGAGGGAGCGCGCATAACAACGATCAGGTGGCCTTTCTGGTGTAGTGTTTAGCGTACTAGACCGTATATCAGGGGTTCAAATCAGGTTGGTTGTTTGATTATTACGGACGCTTTAACCACATTTGGTCATATCGCGTCAATGGGAGAAGGAAGGGAGAGTGGAGCCATGTCTCCGGGGGATAACCCCCTACTCTTTACGAAGAAAGACATAATGAATATTGCATTTCATTATCGCCACTGATATATTGTGGTCATTTTAGGGCCAAAAACAAACAGCCGATCCGCGCGTAGCTCACATGTTACTCTCAACTGGTTAGCGATAACATATTTGGGGGGCAGTTAAAGTATGGTTTATTAGTATTCTGGAGACACGTGGTTAATACATGTTTGGGATTTATATTTTTTCTTTAATGAGGGACAGGTGAAGAGGACAGTAGAAGGAGCCCCCCCCCCCCCCCACACACACACACGTGACAGACCATGGGGTTTGGCACTTTCAGGTTTTTTGCTAATCATTTGGGAATCCTTCCGCAGGATTTTAAACATGTTTAAGAATTCTGTCTCGGTCCTAAGTCGTCAGTCCAAGATTTCAGGAAGATCGTTTTCTATTGCGTTCCTTCCAAACTGCATTCATGAAGATAAATGAATTCTAACACTCTACATCCATTAAACTGAAGTAAACAATTCAGACCCTTGTAAGATTTTAATATTTTGGCGCGTTCAAGAGTTAAGTTAATGGTATAAAACTTGAAAATGGCTGGATCCTATTTCCCAGAGGTGTTAAAAGAACGCCTGGGCTGGATGGTAAAATATACTTTCCATACATTAAAGTCACACGCAATATTTCTTTCTTTCTCGGGGGAACTCGCGACCCCCACTCGACCCCTACCCCCCCCCCCCCCTCCCCTTTGCTCCCTGCCAGGGCCTGGGTAGACGTCAAACTTTCCCCCGTGATGGAGAGAGTGGTAAAAAGGACGGAAGGGTCTTGTTTACGCAGGTGACGGGCCAGCTCGAGATGGGCACATGTCAAAATATGATATGTATTGACGAAATATGGCTGGTCGGATATTTACTCAGACCAGCAACAACAACGGCGTGAGTCGGTCGCGGATAGATACAACATTGTTATCCTGGCAGACTTTTCTCAACGTCGCTTTGGCCACGAGATTTTGCCCGCGAGATTTGTACAGCGCGATCCTATTAACTTGCGCCATTCTCCCTGCCGCGGGTAGGCTGCCAACGCACGGGGTGCTGCTGGGCGCTTGTCCCGCCAGCGCGCTTGCTTCTTTTATTACATATATACGCAAGTATACGGTACGCCCCCCCCCCCACCCCCCCCCCCCGAAAACCGAAAACAGCTCAGCAAAATAAAAGGCGTTTTGGGGTGAAAAATTGACAGCAGCCCCAAAGGTGGAAGTCGAGGGGGCGAGGGCGATTTTAAGCGACAAATAAACAGCGTGGTACTAGCTTCATTTGTATAAACATGCGGAGCTTCGTAATGTTTTGCACGTGTCATCTGGCGAGCATTCCTGGGGGAGATCCAGAGAGGAGGGCTCCAGACCACCCAGACAGGAGGCGAGCTGAGACACAGGGAAACACGCGAAGGCGATCCAGGAACGGTGACCAGAGGGGTGGAGGGGGAGGGGCGAAGGAAGGGGGCTGGGACACGCGAGGGAGATGGGGGAGGAGGAGAGAGAGGGGAGGGCCAGCAGGGAGTGGGGGGGGGGAGGTTAAGCAAAGAGAGGGGGGAGGGGAAGGTGGGCAAGGGGAGAGAGAGAGGAAGGGCAGCAGGGAGTGGGGGGACGTTAAGCAAAGAGAGAGGGGAGGGGGAGGTGGGCAAGGGGAGAGAGAGGGGAAGGGCAGCAGGGAGTGGGGGGACGTTAAGCAAAGAGAGGGGGGAGGGGGAGGTGGGCAAAGGGAGAGAGAGGGGAGGGGCAGCAGGGGTGTTGGGACGTTAAGCAAAGAGAGGGGGGAGGGGGAGGTGGGCAAGGGGAGAGAGAGGGGAGGGCCAGCAGGGAGTGGGGGCAGGTTAAGCAAAGAGAGGGGGGGGGGAGGGGGAGGTGGGCAAGGGGAGAGAGAGGGAGGGCCAGCAGGGAGTGGGGGTACGTTAAGCAAAGAGAGGGGGGAGGGGGAGGTGGGCAAGGGGAGAGAGGGGGGAGTGGGGCAGAGAGGGGGGAGGGGAGGTTAAGCAGAGAGAGGGGGAGGGGGAGGTTGGCAAGGGGAGAGAGAGGGGAGGGGCAGCGGGGGGGGTACGTTAAGCAAAGAGAGGGGGGGGGGAGGGCCAGCAGGGAGTGGGGGTACGTTAAGCAAAGAGAGGGGGGAGGGGGAGGTGGGCAAGGGGAGAGAGAGGGAGGGGCAGCACGGAGTGGGGGTACGTTAAGCAAAGAGAGGGGGGAGGGGGAGGTGGGCAAGGGGAGAGAGAGGGAGGGCCAGCAGGGAGTGGGGGGGGGGGAGGTTAAGCAAAGAGAGGGGGGAGGGGGAGGTGGGCAAGGGGAGAGAGAGAGGAAGGGCAGCAGGGAGTGGGGGGACGTTAAGCAAAGAGAGGGGGGAGGGGGAGGTGGGCAAAGGGAGAGAGAGGGGAGGGGCAGCAGGGGTGTTGGGACGTTAAGCAAAGAGAGGGGGGAGGGGGAGGTGGGCAAGGGGAGAGAGAGGGGAGGGGCAGCAGGGGGGGGGACGTTAAGCAAAGAGAGGGGGGAGGGGGAGGTGGGCAAAGGGAGAGAGAGGGAGGGGCAGCAGGGAGTTGGGGGACGTTAAGCAAAGAGAGGGGGGGGGAGGGGGAGGTGGGCAAAGGGAGAGAGAGGGGAGGGGCAGCAGGGGGGGGGGACGTTAAGCAAAGAGAGGGGGGGGGGAGGTGGGCAAAGGGAGAGAGAGGGGAGGGGCAGCAGAGGGGGGGACGTTAAGCAAAGAGAGGGGGGAGGGGGAGGTGGGCAAGGGGAGACATAGGGGAGTGGGGCAGAGAGGGGGGAGGGGGGTAAAGCAGCGAGAAGGGGAGGGGAGGAGGTGGGCAAAGGGAGAGAGAGAGGATTGGGGCAGAGAGGGGGGGGATTAAGCAGAGAGAGGAGGAGGGGAGGAGGTGGGCAAGGGAGGGGAGAGAAAAGGTGTTAAGCAGAGGGAACGGTGGCGAGGGAGGCGGGGGGCGGTGTGCCACAATCAGTGGGAGAGGGACAGGGACTGCCTGAACTGACCACTTAATATGTTGTCTCCTGATGAATCCTGCTTTTCACTGCTTTCAAGACTTAAAATTAATTCATTGTAAATTAATCGTTTACATGCTAAGTTAGCTTATGTAACTTTTCCTGCGACGAAACAAAATCCTCAACGATTATTAGGCCTACTATCATTACTATGCAAGTTATGTAAGTTAATGCAGAATAAAAGAACGATTCTTCTTAATGTTTCCTCTTCGTTCTTGCCCGTAATTTACCAGGCGTTTTTTTGTGCAAAGGGGTTAGGGGCAGGTGGGGGGGGGGGGGGCTTTTTAATTTCACACGATTTGCGATCAATGGAAAATTTTCCTCGTGATTCGTTAATTAATCAGAATTCTCTTGACACTCGTGATTGACAAATGTAAGTATTCGAGGACTGGGAGTGTCACTCCTAGAAGCTACGTGAATTGGGAACGCGCATGTCACCGACCCTCGTGATCAGAATGAATCTGATTTTCATCCACCCCCATTCCTACCCTAGACACAGTTAAGATAATTGTACGCCACCTATATAGTCAGCAGTAATATCCATGATGCGTCTTTAAAAGTGTAAGGCCTAGTTTTCCTCGTGCACCGATAAGGTTATTAATATTATTTTCGTGATTTGAGAACACGACCCCCTACCCCCTCCCAGCCTTTCCCCCCATTTGGCTGCAGAAAACAAGAAAATTATGTAGCAAAGCCGGGTGGAAGGGAAGAGATTTACTCGCTTTCGTGACAACAATATCACAAAATTGAGTCGCAATAGCCGTACATATGTAATTGAAACATGAAGGGTTCTTTGTCCCAAATAAATAATACATTAGACAGCTGGGAGAAAACGATGATTGATGTGTTGTTAATAGCTCGGCTTGACGGGTTGAAACACGGAACCCGCCGCTCCCAATCCAGGCACTCTACCACTGGACCACATTTAACACGGAACCCGCCGCTCCCAATCCAGGCACTCTACCACTGGACCACGCTTGAACATTAGACTTAATTCCCAAGGTGTGGTTTGTGTCGCGCTGAACTCAAAGTACGAACATCGTTTGGATCTAGTACAAGAAAATTAAATAAGTTATGGAGTGAAATAATTGGACTGAAAAAAATGGAGGTCTCTGGATTGGCGGGAATCTATCTGGTTGTTCACGTGCCAAGCAGACTCAGGGAACAAAATAAAATTCCATTGTTATTATACCAACAGGGATAAGAAAAACGACAACTGACATGCTATAACATAGAATAAACAACCCAAGTTGTGTAAGCAACTTCAAAGTTTCTTTTTCTTTTTTTGTGTGTGATTTTTGATGCACAGGCCGTTGGCTAGATTTTAAGTCGCCATAAACTAATATATGGTTTTATTGATTTATCGCTGGATCCCGTGGGTGATACTGACGGGAGCTATTACCGTTTGAAGCGGCGATAATTGCAACCGCTGATCAGTGAGACTCCCGCCCTCCCACACCGTCCCCCCCCCTCACCGCCCCTCACCCCTCTCCCGGCCCTCACCCCCTCCCTCACCCTATCCGATTCGCCGCGTCGCTTTTGTAATATTGGTAGGTGTGCTACCGCTGCCGTGTCCCCTTCACCCTGCTGCCTGCACCCTTGGCACCCCACCCCCCCTCTACCGTCCTTCACCTCACCCACCCCCACCCAGCCATCCCTATGCTTTACTTTCTGCACCTCCCCCCCCCCCCGCCCACCACCCTTACGGTTTGACAAGAAACACAGACGCAGCGGGACAAACAATTCATTCCACATTTTCCTCGAAGCGAATGGCTGTTTAAATAGCCAATACCCCGTTACCCCCCTACCCTCCCCCTCCACCACATCCCACGAATCCCCACACCCAAAGACATCTGGTTCTGGCTAATACGTTTACCGTAAACCCCCATGGACCTTTTTAGCTGCCCCACCCGCCCCCTCACGCCCCTCACCCCCGCCCGCCCAATCTCTATTTTCTCAAATGTTCTGTTTTCTGCGGCGATGTCGATCGGAGCCGGTGAAGCGGGATGGAAGCGGAAACGGTAGGAGGGAGTGCGCGAGGTGTATTTCCACGTCGTTGCCTCGTGGGTCAGCGGTAAATGTCGCAGCGGGCACAGCGAATTTAGGAGAAGGTAGGGCAGCAGTGGATTAGTCTATAGATCGGCCTCTCGCGGGTGCTCATATTTATGCCGCCTTGGGTCATGTAACGACTGGACCGGCCCATTCTCTTCTGCTATTCTGCAAGCTAAATTCTTGTAATTTATTGGTTACCAATTAATGATGGTAATTAATGGTGATAATTTCGACTCTGAACTGAATCGCAAAATTATCATAATTTAGTTGTTAATTGCAGTGCACAGTGAAAGAACAGGAAAACTGGTCAGAGGTGCATACAAATGTGGGTTTTTTCGCTCGCAGCTGACATTTCGGGATCTAGATTCCGTGTTTCCACAGGTTTGAGAAAATTAACTGTGTCACAGGATTTCACCCTCACAAGGACCAGGGTTTACTCATGAAACCAATAATTTAACCGTTAATTTGAGGATCGTGGAACCTGCCATATGTTATATTTGAGGTAGGATTAGATGGGCCAGAAATAGGCTACTATACATGTTATGGCATGCTATAGTGTTTTGGGGCCACGTGGCGATGGGGTCTGTCCGGGGAAACACAACCCGCGAGCACACACGTCATAATTCACAATATCACCGACGAGTCTGGCAGTGCCGGAGTGGAGGAAATATTCCCATACTACTAGCCAGCATGATATAAATACGATACCAGTGTTAAGCGTCGGTGAACAATTAAATTAAATCAAATGTGGATACGCCGCTCTCGTGTACTTAAAGGCTAAATTGGGCTAAAACGAAAGCTCATACTATAATGAAATGGGCTTGAATGAAACATACTCTTAAACGCAGGTTCCAGGGTTCGAACCGGCGACCCATTGATCTGCAGCTCAGCCTGCTTACCGACTGAGTGAGAATTCGTGAGATGGGGAGAGGTGAGGGAATGGCTTGCTCCTCTAATGCAAGTGATGCGCCGTGGAGCAGTAGGATCTGGACTTGGTTCTCGAGGGTCAGTGTGGAGGGGGTGGGGCGGGGTGGGGCGGACGGGGCGAGGTGGTGACGTAACCCCCCCCCCCCACCCCCACCCACCCGACCGGTGCTCATTAGATCAACCGTATAGTCGGTTGGAAGGGCGGTTTCCATATCAGCCTGGCAAACTTAGTCAACGTTGCATAACTAGTCGTATAATTTGATTATCTGTGCACAGTTGTGATGATGGACACAAGTACTCCATCCAGTGTCTAAATTGTCAAGCCTGTCGTCATCATTAATTAGGAACTTCCCTTCAGCCGCTTCCCTCCCTTACTTCTACCTTTACCCAACACCATTCGCTCCCTCCCCCCCCCCCTCAAGCCCCTTCTCCGGCCTCTCCTCGTACCTGTAGAGCTACTTACATGCTTCCCCCCGTCGGTCCATGCCCCTACCCCCTCTCTCGCATCCCCCATCCCACGCCCGTTTCCCCTGAGTCAGCCACACTTCATCAAGTCTTGTACAAGTTGTTACAAGTATGTGTCATTGTAATTAACCCGCGTACCTCTCCCGCCGCTCACCGTCTGTCATCACATCCCCCCCCCCCTCCTCCCCCACTTCCGCTCCCTCCTTCACCCCCCCCGTCACCCCACCTACGTTCTTGCTATAATTGCAGGTGCAGCCGGTGCAACGCCTACCTATCATCCATGGACCGCTCGCTTCCCCCTTACCACCCCCCCCCCTCTTACCCCCTCCCCCCCCCCCGCCCCCCTTCACACCCATATACACGCCAAAAGCGATTTGCCAAATGAATCCCGACTACGTCAAAATCGGCCCCGCGCCATTCTCCGGGACGAACAGTCGACGGGGCGACAACACTATAGCACGGAACCCAATGATCGCGCTACTAGGGCCGTATTTACCCCGGGGCCGAGATGAGATGAGATGAGATGAAATCGGCCCAGGGCGCGTCTCGGCCCAGGAATCGTGCGGTCGCCCCTGTCATCACCAAGCGGTGTTTCATGATCAGCGTCCGTGTCTGTACCTTCACTTTGGGACGCGTAGGCGTGTGTGTCTTTTCCATTCCGCACGTCACTATATTACAGATCGAAGACCCGACCCACCTCAAAAACACCACTGAGAGTGGGTACGAGTTGTCTGTTGTACCAGTAACATCCGAGGGGCGAGGTTACCTACGCCCGAGATGGGCCTGAGAGGAGGGGAGGGAGGGGGATCAGAGAGGGGCTTGGACGGGGGAAAGGAGCTCCAAGGCGGGCACTGTTAGGTCGCTATGATATCTGGAAAAACGACGAATCCAGAAGACGGAGGAGGTGTTCCCGAGTTCCGGATCAGTCGCTGGTGACAGGATGCCAGCCGGTTAGGTCCGCTTCCTCCGCTAGATGAGATTCCCGGCACGCCATCAAGTCGTACCCGGACCATATCGCTTCGCCCCTCTGTTCTTGTGTCAAATCCCCGATCACGTCGCGGAGGGACATTACGGACCCGCCCTCAAGTCGTACCTCTGCCATATCGTTCTTCGCGGAGAGACGGACTCGCCATCGGTCCTCATATTTCACGTGGACCCGCCCTCAAGTCGTACCTCTGCCACATCGTTCTTCACGGAGAGACGGACTCGCCATCAGCCCTCATATTTCACGTGGACCCGCCCTCAAGTCGTACCTCTGCCATATCGTTCTTCACGAAGAGACGGACTCGCCATCGGTCCTCATATTTCACGTGGACCCGCCCTCAAGTCGTACCTCTGCCATATCGTTCTTCACGGAGAGACGGACTCGCCATCGGTCCTCATATTCCACGTGGACCCGCCCTCAAGTCGTACCTCTGCCATATCGTTCTTCACGGAGAGACGGACCCGCCATCGGTCCTCATATACCATGTGGACCCGCCCTCAAGTCGTACCTCTGCCATATCGTTCTTCACGGAGAAACGGACTCGCCATCGGTCCTCATATTTCACGTGGACCCGCCCTCAAGTCGTACCTCTGCCACATCGTTCTTCACGGAGAGACGGACTCGCCATCGGTCCTCATATTTCACGTGGACCCGCCCTCAAGTCGTACCTCTGCCATATCGTTCTTCACGGAGAGACGGACTCGCCATCGGTCCTCATATTCCACGTGGACCCGCCCTCAAGTCGTACCTCTGCCATATCGTTCTTCACGGAGAGACGGACCCGCCATCGGTCCTCATATACCATGTGGACCCGCCCTCAAGTCGTACCTCTGCCATATCGTTCTTCACGGAGAAACGGACTCGCCATCGGTCCTCATATTTCACGTGGACCCGCCCTCAAGTCGTACCTCTGCCATATCGTTCTTCACGGAGAGACGGACCTGCCATCGGTCCTCATATTTCACGTGGACCCGCCCTCAAGTCGTACCTCTGCCATATCGTTCTTCACGGAGAGACGGCCTCGCCATCGGTCCTCATATTCCATGTGGACCCGCCCTCAAGTCGTACCTCTGCCATATCGTCCTTCACGGAGAGACGGACTCGCCATCGGTCCTCATATTTCACGTGGACCCGCCTTCAAGTCGTACCTCTGCCATATCGTTCTTCACGGAGAAACTGACTCGCCATCGGTCCTTATATTTCACGTGGACCCGCCCTCGAAGTCGTACCTCTGCCATATCGTTCTTCACGGAGAGACGGACCCGCCATCGGCCCTCATATTCCATGTGAACCCGCCCTCAAAGTCGTACCTCTGCCATATCGTTCTTCACGGAGAGACGGACCCGCCATCGGTCCTCATATTCCATGTGGACCCGCCCTCAAGTCGTACCTCTGCCATATCGTTCTTCACGGAGAAACGGACTCGCCATCGGTCCTCATATTTCACGTGGACCCGCCCTCAAGTCGTACCTCTGCCATATCGTTCTTCACGGAGAGACGGACTCGCCATCGGTCCTCATATTCCATGTGGACCCGCCCTCAAGTCGTACCTCTGCCATATTGTTCTTCACGGAGAGCCGGACCCGCCATCGGCCCTCATATTCCATGTGGACCCGCCCTCAAGTCGTACCTCTGCCATATCGTTCTTCACGGAGAAACGGACTCGCCATCGGTCCTCATATTTCACGTGGACCCGCCCTCAAGTCGTACCTCTGCCATATCGTTCTTCACGGAGAGACGGACCCGCCATCGGCCCTCATATTCCATGTGGACCCGCTCTCAAGTCGTACCTCTGCCATATCGTTCTTCACGGAGAGACGGACTCGCCATCGGTCCCCACATTCCATGTGGACCCGCCCTCAAGTCGTACCTCTGCCATATCGTTCTTCGCGGAGAGACGGACTCGCCATCGGTCCTCATATTTCACGTGGACCCGCCCTCAAGTCGTACCTCTGCCATATCGTTCTTCACGGAGAAACGGACTCGCCATCGGTCCACATATACCATGTGGACCCGCCCTCAAGTCGTACCTCTGCCACATCGTTCTTCACGGAGAGACGGACTCGCCATCAGTCCTCATATTTCACGTGGACCCGCCCTCAAGTCGTACCTCTGCCACATCGTTCTTCACGAAGAGACGGACTCGCCATCGGTCCTCATATTTCACGTGGACCCGCCCTCAAGTCGTACCTCTGCCATATCGTTCTTCACGGAGAGACGGACTCGCCATCGGTCCTCATATTCCACGTGGACCCGCCCTCAAGTCGTACCTCTGCCATATCGTTCTTCACGGAGAGACGGACCCGCCATCGGTCCTCATATACCATGTGGACCCGCCCTCAAGTCGTACCTCTGCCATATCGTTCTTCACGGAGAAACGGACTCGCCATCGGTCCTCATATTTCACGTGGACCCGCCCTCAAGTCGTACCTCTGCCATATCGTTCTTCACGGAGAGACGGACTCGCCATCGGTCCTCATATTCCACGTGGACCCGCCCTCAAGTCGTACCTCTGCCATATCGTTCTTCACGGAGAGACGGACCCGCCATCGGTCCTCATATACCATGTGGACCCGCCCTCAAGTCGTACCTCTGCCATATCGTTCTTCACGGAGAAACGGACTCGCCATCGGTCCTCATATTTCACGTGGACCCGCCCTCAAGTCGTACCTCTGCCACATCGTTCTTCACGGAGAGACGGACTCGCCATCGGTCCTCATATTTCACGTGGACCCGCCCTCAAGTCGTACCTCTGCCATATCGTTCTTCACGGAGAGACGGACTCGCCATCGGTCCTCATATTCCACGTGGACCCGCCCTCAAGTCGTACCTCTGCCATATCGTTCTTCACGGAGAGACGGACCCGCCATCGGTCCTCATATACCATGTGGACCCGCCCTCAAGTCGTACCTCTGCCATATCGTTCTTCACGGAGAAACGGACTCGCCATCGGTCCTCATATTTCACGTGGACCCGCCCTCAAGTCGTACCTCTGCCATATCGTTCTTCACGGAGAGACGGACCTGCCATCGGTCCTCATATTTCACGTGGACCCGCCCTCAAGTCGTACCTCTGCCATATCGTTCTTCACGGAGAGACGGCCTCGCCATCGGTCCTCATATTCCATGTGGACCCGCCCTCAAGTCGTACCTCTGCCATATCGTCCTTCACGGAGAGACGGACTCGCCATCGGTCCTCATATTTCACGTGGACCCGCCTTCAAGTCGTACCTCTGCCATATCGTTCTTCACGGAGAAACTGACTCGCCATCGGTCCTTATATTTCACGTGGACCCGCCCTCGAAGTCGTACCTCTGCCATATCGTTCTTCACGGAGAGACGGACCCGCCATCGGCCCTCATATTCCATGTGAACCCGCCCTCAAAGTCGTACCTCTGCCATATCGTTCTTCACGGAGAGACGGACCCGCCATCGGTCCTCATATTCCATGTGGACCCGCCCTCAAGTCGTACCTCTGCCATATCGTTCTTCACGGAGAAACGGACTCGCCATCGGTCCTCATATTTCACGTGGACCCGCCCTCAAGTCGTACCTCTGCCATATCGTTCTTCACGGAGAGACGGACTCGCCATCGGTCCTCATATTCCATGTGGACCCGCCCTCAAGTCGTACCTCTGCCATATTGTTCTTCACGGAGAGCCGGACCCGCCATCGGCCCTCATATTCCATGTGGACCCGCCCTCAAGTCGTACCTCTGCCATATCGTTCTTCACGGAGAAACGGACTCGCCATCGGTCCTCATATTTCACGTGGACCCGCCCTCAAGTCGTACCTCTGCCATATCGTTCTTCACGGAGAGACGGACCCGCCATCGGCCCTCATATTCCATGTGGACCCGCTCTCAAGTCGTACCTCTGCCATATCGTTCTTCACGGAGAGACGGACTCGCCATCGGTCCCCACATTCCATGTGGACCCGCCCTCAAGTCGTACCTCTGCCATATCGTTCTTCGCGGAGAGACGGACTCGCCATCGGTCCTCATATTTCACGTGGACCCGCCCTCAAGTCGTACCTCTGCCATATCGTTCTTCACGGAGAAACGGACTCGCCATCGGTCCACATATACCATGTGGACCCGCCCTCAAGTCGTACCTCTGCCACATCGTTCTTCACGGAGAGACGGACTCGCCATCAGTCCTCATATTTCACGTGGACCCGCCCTCAAGTCGTACCTCTGCCACATCGTTCTTCACGAAGAGACGGACTCGCCATCGGTCCTCATATTTCACGTGGACCCGCCCTCAAGTCGTACCTCTGCCATATCGTTCTTCACGGAGAGACGGACTCGCCATCGGTCCTCATATTCCACGTGGACCCGCCCTCAAGTCGTACCTCTGCCATATCGTTCTTCACGGAGAGACGGACCCGCCATCGGTCCTCATATACCATGTGGACCCGCCCTCAAGTCGTACCTCTGCCATATCGTTCTTCACGGAGAAACGGACTCGCCATCGGTCCTCATATTTCACGTGGACCCGCCCTCAAGTCGTACCTCTGCCACATCGTTCTTCACGGAGAGACGGACTCGCCATCGATCCTCATATTTCACGTGGACCCGCCCTCAAGTCGTACCTCTGCCATATCGTTCTTCACGGAGAGACGGACTCGCCATCGGTCCTCATATTCCACGTGGACCCGCCCTCAAGTCGTACCTCTGCCATATCGTTCTTCACGGAGAGACGGACCCGCCATCGGTCCTCATATACCATGTGGACCCGCCCTCAAGTCGTACCTCTGCCATATCGTTCTTCACGGAGAAACGGACTCGCCATCGGTCCTCATATTTCACGTGGACCCGCCCTCAAGTCGTACCTCTGCCATATCGTTCTTCACGGAGAGACGGACCTGCCATCGGTCCTCATATTTCACGTGGACCCGCCCTCAAGTCGTACCTCTGCCATATCGTTCTTCACGGAGAGACGGCCTCGCCATCGGTCCTCATATTCCATGTGGACCCGCCCTCAAGTCGTACCTCTGCCATATCGTCCTTCACGGAGAGACGGACTCGCCATCGGTCCTCATATTTCACGTGGACCCGCCTTCAAGTCGTACCTCTGCCATATCGTTCTTCACGGAGAAACTGACTCGCCATCGGTCCTTATATTTCACGTGGACCCGCCCTCGAAGTCGTACCTCTGCCATATCGTTCTTCACGGAGAGACGGACCCGCCATCGGCCCTCATATTCCATGTGAACCCGCCCTCAAAGTCGTACCTCTGCCATATCGTTCTTCACGGAGAGACGGACTCGCCATCGGTCCTCATATTCCATGTGGACCCGCCCTCAAGTCGTACCTCTGCCATATCGTTCTTCACGGAGAAACGGACTCGCCATCGGTCCTCATATTTCACGTGGACCCGCCCTCAAGTCGTACCTCTGCCATATCGTTCTTCACGGAGAGACGGACTCGCCATCGGTGCTCATATTCCATGTGGACCCGCCCTCAAGTCGTACCTCTGCCATATTGTTCTTCACGGAGAGCCGGACCCGCCATCGGCCCTCATATTCCATGTGGACCCGCCCTCAAGTCGTACCTCTGCCATATCGTTCTTCACGGAGAAACGGACTCGCCATCGGTCCTCATATTTCACGTGGACCCGCCCTCAAGTCGTACCTCTGCCATATCGTTCTTCACGGAGAGACGGACTCGCCATCGGTCCTCATATTCCATGTGGACCCGCCCTCAAGTCGTACCTCTGCCATATTGTTCTTCACGGAGAGCCGGACCCGCCATCGGCCCTCATATTCCATGTGGACCCGCCCTCAAGTCGTACCTCTGCCATATCGTTCTTCACGGAGAAACGGACTCGCCATCGGTCCTCATATTTCACGTGGACCCGCCCTCAAGTCGTACCTCTGCCATATCGTTCTTCACGGAGAGACGGACCCGCCATCGGCCCTCATATTCCATGTGGACCCGCTCTCAAGTCGTACCTCTGCCATATCGTTCTTCACGGAGAGACGGACTCGCCATCGGTCCCCACATTCCATGTGGACCCGCCCTCAAGTCGTACCTCTGCCATATCGTTCTTCGCGGAGAGACGGACTCGCCATCGGTCCTCATATTTCACGTGGACCCGCCCTCAAGTCGTACCTCTGCCATATCGTTCTTCACGGAGAAACGGACTCGCCATCGGTCCACATATACCATGTGGACCCGCCCTCACGTCGTACCTCTGCCACATCGTTCTTCACGGAGAGACGGACTCGCCATCAGTCCTCATATTTCACGTGGACCCGCCCTCAAGTCGTACCTCTGCCACATCGTTCTTCACGAAGAGACGGACTCGCCATCGGTCCTCATATTTCACGTGGACCCGCCCTCAAGTCGTACCTCTGCCATATCGTTCTTCACGGAGAGACGGACTCGCCATCGGTCCTCATATTCCACGTGGACCCGCCCTCAAGTCGTACCTCTGCCATATCGTTCTTCACGGAGAGACGGACCCGCCATCGGTCCTCATATACCATGTGGACCCGCCCTCAAGTCGTACCTCTGCCATATCGTTCTTCACGGAGAAACGGACTCGCCATCGGTCCTCATATTTCACGTGGACCCGCCCTCAAGTCGTACCTCTGCCACATCGTTCTTCACGGAGAGACGGACTCGCCATCGATCCTCATATTTCACGTGGACCCGCCCTCAAGTCGTACCTCTGCCATATCGTTCTTCACGGAGAGACGGACTCGCCATCGGTCCTCATATTCCACGTGGACCCGCCCTCAAGTCGTACCTCTGCCATATCGTTCTTCACGGAGAGACGGACCCGCCATCGGTCCTCATATACCATGTGGACCCGCCCTCAAGTCGTACCTCTGCCATATCGTTCTTCACGGAGAAACGGACTCGCCATCGGTCCTCATATTTCACGTGGACCCGCCCTCAAGTCGTACCTCTGCCATATCGTTCTTCACGGAGAGACGGACCTGCCATCGGTCCTCATATTTCACGTGGACCCGCCCTCAAGTCGTACCTCTGCCATATCGTTCTTCACGGAGAGACGGCCTCGCCATCGGTCCTCATATTCCATGTGGACCCGCCCTCAAGTCGTACCTCTGCCATATCGTCCTTCACGGAGAGACGGACTCGCCATCGGTCCTCGTATTTCACGTGGACCCGCCTTCAAGTCGTACCTCTGCCATATCGTTCTTCACGGAGAAACTGACTCGCCATCGGTCCTTATATTTCACGTGGACCCGCCCTCGAAGTCGTACCTCTGCCATATCGTTCTTCACGGAGAGACGGACCCGCCATCGGCCCTCATATTCCATGTGAACCCGCCCTCAAAGTCGTACCTCTGCCATATCGTTCTTCACGGAGAGACGGACTCGCCATCGGTCCTCATATTCCATGTGGACCCGCCCTCAAGTCGTACCTCTGCCATATCGTTCTTCACGGAGAAACGGACTCGCCATCGGTCCTCATATTTCACGTGGACCCGCCCTCAAGTCGTACCTCTGCCATATCGTTCTTCACGGAGAGACGGACTCGCCATCGGTGCTCATATTCCATGTGGACCCGCCCTCAAGTCGTACCTCTGCCATATTGTTCTTCACGGAGAGCCGGACCCGCCATCGGCCCTCATATTCCATGTGGACCCGCCCTCAAGTCGTACCTCTGCCATATCGTTCTTCACGGAGAAACGGACTCGCCATCGGTCCTCATATTTCACGTGGACCCGCCCTCAAGTCGTACCTCTGCCATATCGTTCTTCACGGAGAGACGGACCCGCCATCGGCCCTCATATTCCATGTGGACCCGCTCTCAAGTCGTACCTCTGCCATATCGTTCTTCACGGAGAGACGGACTCGCCATCGGTCCCCACATTCCATGTGGACCCGCCCTCAAGTCGTACCTCTGCCATATCGTTCTTCGCGGAGAGACGGACTCGCCATCGGTCCTCATATTTCACGTGGACCCGCCCTCAAGTCGTACCTCTGCCATATCGTTCTTCACGGAGAAACGGACTCGCCATCGGTCCACATATACCATGTGGACCCGCCCTCAAGTCGTACCTCTGCCATATCGTTCTTCACGGAGAGACGGACTCGCCATCGGTCCTCATATTCCATGTGGACCCGCCCTCAAGTCGTACCTCTGCCATATCGTTCTTCACGGAGAAACGGACTCGCCATCGGCCCTCATATTCCATGTGGACCCGCCCTCAAGTCGTACCTCTGCCATATCGTTCTTCACGGAGAGACGGACTCGCCATCGGTCCTCATATTCCATGTGGACCCGCCCTCAAGTCGTACCTCTGCCATATCGTTCTTCACGGAGAGACGGACCCGCCATCGGCCCTCATATTCCATGTGGACCCGCCCTCAAGTCGTACCGCTGCCATATCGTTCTTCACGGAGAGACGGACTCGCCATCGGTCCTCATATTTCACGTGGACCCGCCCTCAAGTCGTACCTCTGCCATATCGTTCTTCACGGAGAGACGGACTCGCCATCGGTCCTCATATTCCATGTGGACCCGCCCTCAAGTCGTACCTCTGCCATATCGTTCTTCACGGAGAGACGGACCCGCCATCGGTCCTCATATTCTATGTGGACCCGCCCTCAAGTCGTACCTCTGCCATATCGTTCTTCACGGAGAGACGGACCCGCCATCGGTTCTCATATTCCATGTGGACCCGCCCTCAAGTCGTACCTCGGCCATATCGTTCTTCACGGAGAGACGGACCCGCCATCGGTCCTCATATTCCATGTGGACCCGCCCTCAAGTCGTACCTCTGCCATATCGTTCTTCACGGAGAAACGAACTCGCCATCGGTCCTCATATTTCACGTGGACCCGCCCTCAAGTCGTACCTCTGCCATATCGTTCTTCATGGAGAGACGGACTCGCCATCGGTCCTCATATTTCACGTGGACCCGCCCTCAAGTCGTACCTCTGCCATATCGTTCTTCACGGAGAAACGGACTCGCCATCGGTCCTCATATTTCACGTGGACCCGCCCTCAAGTCGTACCTCTGCCATATCGTTCTTCACGGAGAGACGGACTCGCCATCGGTCCTTATATTTCACGTGGACCCGCCCTCAAAGTCGTACCTCTGCCATATCGTTCTTCACGGAGAGACGGACCCGCCATCGGCCCTCATATTCCATGTGGACCCGCCCTCAAGTCGTACCTCTGCCATATCGTTCTTCACGGAGAGACGGACCCGCCATCGGTCCTCATATTCCATGTGGACCCGCCCTCAAGTCGTACCTCTGCCATATCGTTCTTCACGGAGAGACGGACCCGCCATCGGTCCTCATATTCCATGTGAACCCACCCTCAAGTCGTACCTCTGCCATATCGTTCTTCACGGAGAGACGGACCCGCCATCGGCCCTCATATTCCATGTGGACCCGCCCTCAAGTCGTACCTCTGCCATATCGTTCTTCACGGAGAGACGGACCCGCCATCGGTCCTCATATTCCATGTGGACCCGCCCTCAAGTCGTACCTCTGCCATATCGTTCTTCACGGAGAGACGGACCCGCCATCGGTCCTCATATTCCATGTGAACCCGCCCTCAAGTCGTACCTCTGCCATATCGTTCTTCATGGAGAAACGAACTCGCCATCGGTCCTCATATTTCACGTGGACCCGCCCTCAAGTCGTACCTCTGCCATATCGTTCTTCACGGAGAGACGGACCCGCCATCGGTCCTCATATACCATGTGGACCCGCCCTCAAGTCGTACCTCTGCCATATCGTTCTTCACGGAGAGACGGACTCGCCATCGGTCCTCATATTACATGTGGACCCGCCCTCAAGTCGTACCTCTGCCATATCGTTCTTCACGGAGAGACGGACCCGCCATCGGTCCTCATATTCCATGTGGACCCGCCCTCAAGTCGTACCTCTGCCATATCGTTCTTCACGGAGAGACGGACCCGCCATCGGTCCTCATATACCATGTGGACCCGCCCTCAAGTCGTACCTCTGCCATATCGTTCTTCACGGAGAGACGGACTCGCCATCGGTCCTCATATTACATGTGGACCCGCCCTCAAGTCGTACCTCTGCCATATCGTTCTTCACGGAGAGACGGACTCGCCATCGGTCCTCATATTACATGTGGACCCGCCCTCAAGTCGTACCTCTGCCATATCGTTCTTCACGGAGAGACGGACCCGCCATCGGTCCTCATATTCCATGTGGACCCGCCCTCAAGTCGTACCTCTGCCATATCGTTCTTCACGGAGAGACGGACTCGCCATCGGTCCTCATATTACATGTGGACCCGCCCTCAAGTCGTACCTCTGCCATATCGTTCTTCACGGAGAGACGGACCCGCCATCGGTCCTCATATTACATGTGGACCCGCCCTCAAGTCGTACCTCTGCCATATCGTTCTTCACGGAGAGACGGACCCGCCATCGGTCCTCATATTACATGTGGACCCGCCCTCAAGTCGTACCTCGGCCATATCGTTCTTCACGGAGAGACGGACCCGCCATCGGTCCTCATATTACATGTGGACCCGCCCTCAAGTCGTACCTCTGCCATATCGTTCTTCACGGAGAGACGGACTCGCCATCGGTCCACATATACCATGTGGACCCGCCCTCAAGTCTTACATCTGCCACATCGTTCTTCACGGAGAGACGGACCCGCCATCGGTCCTCATATTACATGTGGACCCGCCCTCAAGTCGTACCTCTGCCATATCGTTCTTCACGGAGAGACGGACCCGCCATCGGTCCTCATATTACATGTGGACCCGCCCTCAAGTCGTACCTCTGCCATATCGTTCTTCGCGGAGAGACGGACCCGCCATCGGTCCTCATATTACATGTGGACCCGCCCTCAAGTCGTACCTCTGCCATATCGTTCTTCACGGAGAGACGGACCCGCCATCGGCCCTCATATTCCATGTGGACCCGCCCTCAAGTCGTACCTCTGCCATATCGTTCTTCACGGAGAGACGGACCCGCCATCGGTCCTCATGTTACATGTGGACCCGCCCTCAAGTCGTACCTCTGCCATATCGTTCTTCGCGGAGAGACGGACCCGCCATCGGTCCTCATATTACATGTGGACCCGCCCTCAAGTCGTACCTCTGCCATATCATTCTTCACGGAGAGACGGACTCGCCATCGGTCCTCATATTACATGTGGACCCGCCCTCAAGTCGTACCTCTGCCATATCGTTCTTCGCGGAGAGACGGACTCGCCATCGGTCCTCATATTACATGTGGACCCGCCCTCAAGTCGTACCTCTGCCATATCGTTCTTCACGGAGAGACGGACTCGCCATCGGTCCTCATATTACATGTGGACCCGCCCTCAAGTCGTACCTCTGCCATATCATTCTTCACGGAGAGACGGACTCGCCATCGGTCCTCATATTACATGTGGACCCGCCCTCAAGTCGTACCTCTACCATATCGTTCTTCGCGGAGAGACGGACCCGCCATCGGTCCTCATATTACATGTGGACCCGCCCTAATTGGGTGCAAATTGGGTGGAACAAATATTTTGATTCCTTTTGAATCCTAATGTGGGGCTAAAAGCAAATGCGGCAGTTCACAACAGCGTGAACGAATGAATCCATGTCAATTCGCCGTTAAGTCGTACCCGTGTTACGTACCCGTGTTACGTACCCGTGTTACGTACCCGTGTTACGTACCCGTGTGACAGATAGAACACTCACACATTGCTTCCAGTATTTCGCTTAGCATTTAGCATTTAGTTTATAATTTTCTGCCATGTATAATTATTATAACGGACCGCCGGAACCCCCTCCCCCCTCCCCCCCCCCAATCCCTCATCCCGGCGGCCGCCGTTACAGACAGCGACCTCTAACGGTTTCCGCCGTTAGAGACAGCGCTCCCTAACGGTAGTCGCTGCTAGAGACAGCGCCCCCTAACGGTTACCGCCGTTAGAGACAGCGCCCCCTAACGGTGGCCGCCGCTAGAGAAAGCGCCCCCTAACGGTTGCCGCTTTCAGAGACAGCGCCCCTCACGGTTGCCGCTTTCAGAGACAGCGCCCCCTAACGGTGGCCGCCGATAGAGACAACGCCCCCTAACGGTGGCCGCCGCTAGAGACAGCGCCCCCTAACGGTTGCCGCCGTTACAGACAGCGACCTCTAACGGTGGCCGCCGTTAGAGACAGCGCCCCCTAACGGTTGCCGTTGTTACAGACAGCGCCCCTAACGGTTGCCGTTGTTACAGACAGCGCCCCCTAACGGTTGCCGTTGTTACAGACAGCGCCCCTAACGGTTGCCGTTGTTACAGACAGCGCCCCCTAACGGTTGCCGTTGTTACAGACAGCGCCCCCTAACGGTGGCCGCCGCTAGAGACAGCGCCCCCTAACGGTTGCCGTTGTTACAGACAGCGCCCTCTAACGGTGGCCGCCGCTAGAGGCAGCGCCCCCTAACGGTTGCCGCCGTTACAGACAGCGACCTCTAACGGTTGCCGTTGTTACAGACAGCGCCCCCTAACGGTGGCCGCCGCTAGAGACAGCGCCCCCTAACGGTTGACGTTGTTACAGACAGCGCCCCCTAACGGTGGCCGCCGCTAGAGACAGCGCCCCCTAATGGTTGCTGCCATTTTAATTAGCGCCCCCTAACGCTTGCCGCCGATAGAGACAGCGCCCCCTAACGCTTGCCGCCGATAGAGAAAGCGCCCCCTAACGCTTGCCGCCGTGTGAAATCAGCGCCCCCTAACGGTTACGACCGTTTCACCATTCCCGCCCCCCGCCAACTGCCCCCTCCCGCCGCCTCCCGCCCCATGCCCCCCCCCCCTCCGCCCCCCGCAACCCCCAACCGTCGGCGATAGCCCCTTGGCGGCACAAACTCCACTAACCTGTCATCACTTAGGTGGGAAATTAATGTAGCAGTAAGTGAGATACGGCATGGTCACCGGGGTGGCTCATCGGGAGTCGGGGCAGGGTTGGGGGGCGGGGGGGGGGGGGGAGGGGTCACCTTTAATTGGAGCTAACCCGGTCTCACCTTCCCTACAGAACAACATAAGACGGTCACTGAAGCGAGAGTGAAAAACGATCTACTTAAATCAGCCAAATGCTTGTGGCTTGCATAGTGAAAAAAAGGGCGCTGACAGTTTATCGGCAATAATTCGGGGAAGTACAGCTTTGGGTTTAAGGAGTGTATGGGCTCTCGATGCGGATGAGGGAAAGGTGGTGGGAGAAGGGGTGATGGAGTGGGGTTGAGAATGGTGGGATGTGGGTTTCGGGGGGAAGAGTGAAGGGTGAAGGGCCGACATGGTTGGCGTGCTGTTTGTGAGCCAGTAGCAACACAAAAAGGGAGGAAGTTGGGGGGGGGGGGGGGGTACTACTACATTCGCCTGGATCTGTTTAACGACTGCGAGATCCAGACATCCTCCCGCCACGTTTCTGGATCCCAGAGACCCCGGCTAACTGCAGTCGGGATTATTCCCAACCTGCCACAATCAATCTACGGCTGCTGAGCCATTAAACGACGGAGATTTTACCGGGCGCAAATTGGATGTGACACTTATTGCTTGGAGTACTTCCGGTTAGACGCCAGTCCGAGCTGAGCCGGTCACGTGGCTATCATCAAAGATGGCGGCCGTCCGCCCCCGTCGTAAACACGCGCCGCTTAAATTAGTCTCGAAAACACCCATTTGGCAGGTTCGACACCCCCCCCCCCCCTCCATTCCCTTTCCCAGGCCGATGCACAGTGCTGGCGCATCAGTGGGGACACCGTTTGTCAGGGCCAGCATGTTAGACATAACCCGAAACAATGAAATGGAATGGGCTTGGATGAAACATGCTCCAGACGCGGGAGTGAAGCGGCGAAACCAAGTTCTGGGCAGTCTGCAGTCCAGTCAAACAAACACCACAGAGGCCAAGGAGCATACACCTGCACCAGCGGAGCGCGAACCCGGTAACTTCTGCCTGGAGTCAATCTATACCTTTATGAACGCCGAGATGGTATGTTCTACACTCATCCTGTACTGCAACATGCAGCTCACCGGTCCAGCAAGCCGATCCAGCATTTCGTCCAAGCATCGTTTCAGCATCCCCGACCCATGATCAGCATCCCTCCAACATCCCTGTCCAGCATCCCTCCAGCATCCCTGTCTAGCATCCCTCCAGCATTCCTGTCCAGCCTGCCTCCAGCATTCCTGTCCAGCATCCCTCCAACATCCCTGTACAGCATCCCTCCAGCATCCCTGCCCAGCATCCCTCCAGCATCCCTTTCCAGCATCCCTCCAGCATTCCTGTCCAGCGTCCCTCTAACATCCATGTTCAGTATTTCTTCGGCATTCCTGTCCAGCATGCCTCCAGCATCCCTGTCCAGCGTCCCTCTAACATCCATGTTCAGTATTTCTTCGGCATTCCTGTCCAGCATGCCTCCAGCATCCCTACCCAGCATCCCTCTAGATACCCAAGGCAGTATGTCGTTCAGGCATCGTTCCAGCAACCCTGTCCAGCATCCCTGTCTAGCATCCCTCCAGCATCCCTTTCCAGCATCCCTCCAACATCCCTGTCCAGCATCCCTCCAACATCCCTGTCTAGCATCCCTCCAGCATTCCTGTCCAGCCTGCCTCCAGCATTCCTGTCCAGCATCCCTCCAACATCCCTGTCCAGCATCCCTCCAGCATCCCTGTCCAGCATCCCTCCAACATCCCTGTCTAGCATCCCTCCAGCATCCCTGTCCAGCCTGCCTCCAACATCCCTGTCCAGCCTGCCTCCAACATCCCTGTCCAGCATCCCTCCAACATCCCTGTCCAGCCTGCCTCCAGCATCCCTGTCCAGCATCCATCCAGCATCCCTTTCCAGCATCCCTCCAGCATAACTGTCTAGCATCCCTCCAGCATTCCTGTCCAGCATCCCTCCAACATTCTTGTCCAGCATCCCTCCAACATTCCTGTCCAGCATCCCTCTAACATTCCTGTCCAGCATCCCTCGAACATTCCTGTCCAGCATCCCTCGAACATCCCTGTTTAGTATTTTATCAGCAACCCAATCCAGAATCTCGCTACGGCATCAGTCCAGCATCCATGCCCAGCATCCCTGTCTAGCATCCAGGTAAGGCATTCTTCCAGCATCTCCGTCCAGCGTCAAGCCTATTTCACCTTGCGATAATAATCAAGTAATTACAGTGGGGGCGAAACGTGGGCCTGAGGGGAACGGGCTCTCTTAGTTACCGAAAAACTCCAAGCGCAGAAAAGCCACTAATCTGAAGCAGGTGTGTCTGCGCCATTATTGTCGAGTCTTGTTGACAGAATAAGGTAGACACGTCATTGAAAGCGAAGTGAGACCGATCTGTTGACAATATTCACGGCCAGCCTGATGTGTATCCCACATAAATAAGTACTAGTGGATTAATCTCGGATAATTATTAATAATTCATTGAAACAGCCCTACTTAAGTCCGCAGCATATAATAATAATGGTTTGATTCGCGCAGGAATAACCGGATCTCGCTATACACTTGTACGTATTACACTACACAAAGCTTTGAGCACTTCAGCACGTGTCAAGGAAAGATTGTTTTGTTGGGTAGGGGGGGGGAGTGGGGTGGGGCATCTTTATCAATACATACGATGCAAATGTTGCAGTGTATCATGTTAATCGTGTGCGTAGCATACTAAGCACGATACAGAACTGGGCAGTTGTCTGTACAAGTAGGCATAGGACTAGTAAATATACTAAATTCATCGCCCTAATATCTTCAATTGCATGAATCACAAATTAATACCGGAATACACTGTCATTCGTCTTGTCTATCGTTCATTGTTTTGTAAGTTTGTTTGTAAAGAGATGCTTGTAAATAACAATTTTATTCCTTTTCACATTCGTGTTACGGAACTCGCATGTTTGAAATGTGATTAGTTTATTTAATTAAATCTCATTTTTGTTTTTGAGATTTAGTAAGGGCTTGCTTTGTATGTTTTGATGTCATCAATACTTTGATTACAAAACATTTATTTTTATTTTATGGAATTTTATGCATGTAGCTATACTTAACATCTGGAATCGTGGCAACCAGTTCTCTCCCATCGTTATAACGGACTCTGCACTTGTGGCGCTATGTGCGTACAAACCACTGACACCTGTGTTTTTCTGCTTTACATAGAAGGGAGGTCGAGACACACATAATTAAAAAAATAATAATTGAAACTTCAAACGCAGAAAATTGTGGATCTTAAACCAATTGCGAGGCAATTTTTTCTTGACAGAGATAACGGATTTATGGCAGAGTCGCTGCTACAAAGGCGGCTCAGCGACAGGGAAGAATTAAAATTTGGAGTTGAATAAGTTGTCGAGTCGAGAGAGCGGCTTGACTTTGAAGTGTTTTTTTTGTCTCCGGACAGTCGGTCGGATCCCGGGTGGATCCAGAACACGGATCCCTGATCCCGTTTCCGGAATGGGACCCCCTGCTGGCCCTGCGTGGGCATCCTAACCGCATCCAGATGAGTGGGTATCCCGAGAACTTGGCAACCGGCCACAATAAAGGATTTGTCCTCCCCCAGCCCCCTTCCCTCCCCCGTCCACCCCCCACCCTGCCTCTCTCCTCCATCTAAACCTTCGTCACCCCTCATCCGTATACCCACCCGCGTTACACCCCCGCCTCTCCCCCTCTCCCGTTCACACCCGGTGTACTCCAGCATTAACCCCCCCCCTCCTCACACATACCCCACCCCTCTCACCCCCTCCTCACACCAACCCCGCACCCCCACCCCACCCCTAATCATCAACAAGTCTCCCGAGACTTCGAACGACGGGCAAGTCAACCATCTACTTCGGATAATGACAGCAAAAAAAGAAAAAAAGAAGAAAATAAAAAACAAATCCAACAAAAACGCTGACGCGGACTTCTCAGCAGTGTTCTATTAACACTAATTTATCCCGATGAGACGGATGGCAGGCATGCCGTGACTAGACTTGGAGGGGAAGTGACGTCCTTGTTTACGACACGTGACTGGGTGGTGGGACCGCCAGGGGGCAGGTGTAGCACCCACGTGGCAACCGGAGGCGGAAGGAGGGGGAGAGGGAGGGGGGAAGGGGGCAGGAGGAGGAAAGAGAAAGTGGGAGGGCGGGGAGGGGGGGGCGGGGGTGCAAGGAATCCCTGAGGTCCGTGAGTCAATCCGATTGGCTGGCAGCCGGACTCGCTTAAGGAGATCCAGATTTGATGGCGGTTGGGGGGGGGGGGGTGGCAGTAGCAAGGCAGCGGGGTGGTAGAGAGGGGGGGGGGCAGAATTGCGAATTGGTCTCAGTATGGAAAAGGGTAATTGGGTTGAGATGGGATGGGGTGGGGTGGGGTGGGAGACCCCAGAAGTGAAAAAAAAACGTTATTTGTGGGGAAAATCATATCGAATGGCTCGTTATTGACTAACATAAGATGAACACAATACCGATATTGAGTTCAGAAGTCATGTTCTCGCACGTCGACATGCAAAGCTCTCTGACCGGCGATGTATATATATATATATATATATATATATGGGTTGAAACGAGAGGTTGCCGAGACATTTCCGCTTCAGACCACCAGTACAGTTCACCAAGGAGCGTAATGTGTATAAGGACAAAGCATTGGGTAGCACTAGAGAGGGCTGCACAGCAGGTCAACTGGCATGGCAAGTGGAAATGGGGCGCGGCTAGGGGGGGGGGCGAAGGAGCGGGGCGGGCCCGTCGGAAGTGGGGGGAGGGGGCAGGAGGGCTTCTGCACCCCCCGCCCACTTTTTGGCTGGCCACAAAAATGAATGGTTGCACGTTAGGACGTCACCGGTGTCTAGCCCCCCCACCACCCCCGGTCTAAAGTTTGAGCTGTATCTGCCCCTTCACTTACATGTTGCTTCCAGCAGTGCTGGGGAGGGGTGGGCGAACAATAAAGTAGGGGGTGAGATGCGCCTCTAACATGGAGCATACCTGAGATTAAAACTCCTGTACGCCCTGACGCGCGAAGGATGGGCGGGCGTTGTTCCAGACCGAAGGATTGGGCGGGCGTGGGTCCAGACCTTCCGGACACTCCCAGGATCAGCCCGAAGCTCGAGACGCAACGGCCGATCCACAGAAGGCGCGTCATAATGCAAGCGCGTTATGTCTTTATATAAGCAAGCGCCATCTGGTGAATAAAAAAAATACGACGGTCATTTTGAAGACGTTATGATCTGCAACAATTTTTGGCGGGTACAGTCGAGTAGGAGGGGGTGACTGGGATGTGTTTCTTTGTGTTGAGCTATAATGCCCCCTACCCACCCCCCACCCGTCTGTGAGAAGTGCATTATGACCAAACCTTCACATTTCGCTCCAAGGCACAGTGCGATGTGATTAATAAATTGTGATGACAGGAATGCTGGCGTGCTGGACAAGGATGGCTGAACGAAATGCGGCATCGGGTTGCTGGCCCAGCGAGCTGGGTGTCTACATAAGGTAGGCTATGCCATCGCGGCGCTCATCATGATATATACCACATTGACCCCAACATAAGCAGAGGTCACAGTTATAGTAATATGCGCGATAAATAGAGAAGGACTAAGACAAACAGCAGAATATGTGAAATTAAAAAATTTAATCATCATAGAGGAGATGCAGTAAAAATATATATCAGGACAATTTTATAATCTAAATGCCGATTGCAATCGGTCCAAATGTGAAGATAAGCGTAATAATAATAAATCACATTTATTTGTTCAATATCTCGGTTTATATTATTTTTTTTTTTTTGGTATTTTCATAATATGAATACCTTATTCAATTCTGCGTAGACTCACTTACGCTGACGGCAAACGAATTCCCTTCAATCTTGAGCTCGAGAAAATATACATGGATGCTATGAGAGAAGTGCTCTCAAAGTGCTCTGCCTCGCAGTCCTTGTAATATGCTCGCACGTGAATTGGTTTCTTCAGGCATAGTAACTACAGTTCTACAGCACCGACTGCTATCACCAGAGGAAGACTGGTCCGCCCATGGGAATGTCCCACACTGCCGGAGACATACGAAACCATACTTCATCCCACATACGCTTATGACCCATCAATCCATGAGTGGCGAAATGTAATATAACAATCAACAACTAACATGTTTATCATCGCCACCAGGAAGAAAGGGGATTACCATTGCAATCCATCACGTAATGTTGCAATCGACAAGACACTGTTTACCATTGCAGTCGATAACACACTGTTATTATTGTACTCTGCAACATACAACGTGTAATTGCAATCGACAACAAACCTGTTAATCGTTGCAATCATTGATCACAAACAGGATTACCATTGCTATCGGCAACAGACGGGATCACCATCGTAATCGACAGCAAACATGTTAATCATTGCAATCGAAAACAAACATGTTTATTATGGTAATCGACAACAGACATGTTAATCATTGCAATCGAAAACAAACATGATTACCATTGCAATCGACAACAAACATTATTACCATTGCACTCGAAAACAAACATGATTACCATTGCAATCGACAACAAACATGATTACCATTGCAATCGAGAACTAACAGGATTACCATTGCAATCGACAACAAACATGATTACCATTGCAATCGAGAACTAACAGGATTAACATCGCACATTAGACCAACAAACAGTTCCATGGGAGGCGTGTCTTTCTAACGGAGGATATGTTACCGCCATTCACCCAATGCGTACGGCCAACGGGTCATGCAGACGAGTCATCCGGATTTGACCTTGACACCGCTTCTTGTACAGGTCCACTGGATATTCACATCCAGGCCGAGCACTAGTTGTTCACCAGGAACAACTGTATTCAACATACATTATTTAAACACGCCCTCAATTCGGTAACATCATATAGGCCTATCACAGGACATCTTTAAGTGAAGGGGTTAGTGAGTTACCTTACATGGCGCTTTTGGCGTAATCTTCTTGCCTTGTGATACCGTAATAACAGTGGAACTGCCCCAGCGCAAGAATAATATAAGTCTATATATTATGAATCTCCGTCTTGCATATACATGTATATCTATTTAGAGTATCTTGGTGGACAGAATGCTTTTTCCGTGGATTTTGTCACTATTTCATGCGACGGTTACCATGGAAACCCTATTATTATGAACATCATACAGTTCAAACTGAATAACGTTTCAGCAAATCTCAATACAGGGGGCAGCACAGGAGTCACCCCAGGAGTCTGGTGAGCCGTCGAGGTCGAGTGGTAGCGCGCTCGGCTTCACAAGGTAGCGGATGACACAGGTTGAATACCCTGGGTTGTATCGGGTATAGATAGGCCTATATATATACCCCGCAAGGCGGCATCTCCACCGGAAGTGTAAGTAGGAAATACAATCTGACTAAAGCAGGGGTCTGATATGCTCTCGTTGAAGACAGTGACGTAACATCCCTTCAACATGATGTAAAGCTTTGGTTAGTGTTACTGCTATTAAAGTCTCGTCCGCCATTACAAATCTCGCCCGTGATGACAAATCTCATCCGTGATGACAAATCCAGGCCGCTATTATAATTATCGCCCGCTGTGACAAATAGCGCCAGCCATGACAAATCAAGTCTCGTCCGCCATGACAAATCACGTCTCGTCTGCCATGACAAGTCGAGAGTCGTGGGTCATAACAAGGCTCTCCATCATACAATCTCGCCCGCAACGATGGATCTCGTCCCAGTGCCCCGTGGCGATCACGTGGCGATCACGTGACGTACTTGATGACGGCGCGGGCCATTATCTGCCCCCTCCGGAGCTTGGCGTGCGCCTCGTTGATATCCTGCAGCCGGACCTCCTCCACGGGCGGCAGGCAGCTCTGCTCCACGTCCTGCACGGCGAACAGGTCCACCACCTCCCGCAGAGTCTGGATCGGCGCGATCCGGACGCCGTGCACCGACAGCGTCCGGGAGATGGCCGTCGGGATGCTGAGGGCCAGCTGGCCGCCGCGCAGACCCACGCAGACCAGGGCGCCCCCGTTGTGGAGACACCCGACGGCGGCGCGACTGGTGCGGGCCAGGCCGACGTAGTCCACGGCGGCGTCCATCTTGTTGTATCCCGACACCGTCGTGTTGTCCACCAGGGCCTGAAGGTCAGCGTCCTCGGGCCAGAGGACGGCGTCGTCGGCCCCCAGGCGAGTCGCCTCGCGCAGCTTCTCCTCGTGCACGTCCGCCACGATTACCTTCACGTTCTTGTCGCAGAAGATGGACTTCACCAGCACGATGTTCCAGAAGCCCAGCCCCCCGGCGCCGACCAGCAACAGGTTGGCGACGCCGCGCATGCGCACCGCCTGCTCCAGGTGCGGGCGGGCCTTGAGCATGGCCCCGTAGGCCGTGAGCACGCTGCAAGGCAGCATGCAGCCGATCTTCGGGGGGATGTTCCGGGGCAGCTTGATGGCGAGGTCCCACTCGGGGACGGCGACGATGGAGGCGTACCCCCCCGGGGAGCCCCCCTGACCCACGTCCGTCGTGCCGCCCCGGTTGTTCTCGCACAGGTTGCTGTAGCCCAGGCTGCATGCCTCGCAGCTGCGGCAGCCCACCCACGGATAGATGATGACCACGTCGCCCAGCTGGAGGGAGCAGCGACCCGACGGCACCTTACTCCCCACCCCGATAATCTCGCCGCAGATCTCGTGGCCGAGGATGAGACCCTTGTATGCCTCCTCGCCTGTGGGTGGAAGAGCAAAGTCTTTTTGGTATATATACATCATTTACATCATTATACATCATACATACATATTTTCAAAATCGTTAAAAGAAATATAAAATGATATGTATCCAGAGCATTTAAAAAAAAATTCCGAGCGTTTTGTCATCACATAGGTCATTGCGGAGGTCGTAACAGAGGTCATTGCGAAGGTCATGACAGGTCATGACGAAGGTCATGTGGTCATCATGTCAAGGTCAAGGCGTACCGAGCGCGTCCCGGTGTTTGAAGACTTTGCCGTCCCCCAGATCCGTCTCGTCATCCAGGATGTGAAGATCCGAGTGGCAGATCCCGGCGTACAACGTCTTCAGGAGCAGGCCGTCGTCGGGCACTTCCGGGACGGGCCGTGACGTCACGCGCAGCGGCTTGAACGCCTCGACGATCTCTGCGCAGTCCATGCTGACCGCGGAGTTGTCACGGTCAACCAGGTCAACTCAAGGTCAAATCGCCATCGATTTGCGCTACCTGCGCGGAAAGTAAATCATGGTTTATTTTAATACAAAGGCCATACATATATTAAATCTTTATATCAGCGATTTTATTAGATAAGCTGGCAACTGACACAAGTTTAGAGGGTAGAGCATACCGTAAAGATATCTGAACACACCTTAATTTAATCTCATGCGTCACTAAATGTTTGGGTTTTCCGACATAATGGTTGCATCCAAAGCTCATCCTATTTTCCTACATTTGTTCAACTTTATCCAACCCGTTGGTGTATTTAACCTTGAATCATCAGCATTTGGGCCTCATCGTAAGTCGACCCCAGCCATCCACTCCATTACGGGGACACCTAATTAAATCTCCTATGGCTGGCGATGTGGGCCACTTCAGCAGGTGACATGGTGGAGGTCGAATAAATGAGCAGAGATTGAATATACATTCGTCTCATTCGGGACACGTGTTGACACATGCAAAACCTGTCATTGCACTCCACTTAGACTCTAACCCCCGACGAGATACCAATAGAGATTGCTCGCCATGTATGGGTTCGACATCGGAAGCGGCAGAGAGAGAGAGAGAGAGCGAGAAAAAAAACAGGGAGACAGAGAGAGGAGGATGTGACGGCTATTTAAGCCTCTATCCCCCACGACTGTCGATAAAACGAGGATTTGAGACGTGATGCGACGTAACGTGACACGGGACATGTGAAGTCATTGTGACGTCATCCTGACGTGACTGTACGTGACGCGACATGACGTGATGGGGGACGTGTGGATTTCGTAGGACGTGCCAAGGGACTGTGACGTCATTGTGAAGTCATTGTGACGTGACTGTGTGGGACGTGACGTAGGACGTGCGAAGGGACTGTGACGTCATTGTGAAGTCATTGTAACGTGACTCTGTGGGACGTGACGTGACTGACGTGACTGTGACGTGACTGACGTGACTGTGACGTGACTGTGACGTGACTGAGTACACCGTGAGCTATACGGCAGCCATAGTGTACGCTAACATCGAAACACGTCCCAGAGATCATGTTATCGCCGTGAAGCATGACCCTTGACCATGGCGGGCCATCCTAACATGTACTCCCTTATTCTGGGTATCAACAATTGAATTCTTGATATCAACAATACAATCCGTGACATTAACAATTCAATTCTTCATATCCATAATTCGCATGGCTGCGCAAGCTCGAATAGAGACACGGCCTCTAGGCCTAGTTGTCGTGCGCGCATTTCCCGGCCGCCAAAACGGCCGACAAAGATTTTATCTTGGCCCTTGAGCGAATTTCCCGTACTATTGATAAGTATTGATGAGATCTAGTTCCGCGGCAAATGAACAATGTAGGCTTCAACGTGACCGCCAGAAGTCCGTATCTGATGTAGAGAGAATTCGGCTGCATATTTGTGAGGCGCGATTCGACGAAGTTTGAGAATGTTAAACGGCAGGTAGGCCTTAAGCTTAGGCTAAGGTTAAGCCCGGTAATGACAACTTATATTTAAATTCTCGTTTGAAAATCTAGTAAATTGATTAGGCCAGCATTCACGAGTAGACATCAGCAACGTACCAGGGTGACCTCCTCTTCATCAACCCTCTCGCGCCGTTTCAACCTACACCAGCGCTGTTTCAACGTACACCCGCGTCGTTTCAACCTACACCCGCGCCGTTTCAACCTACACCCGCGCCGTTTCAACCTACACCCGCGCCGTTGCAACCTACACCCACTTCGTTTCAACCTACAACCGCGCCGTTTCAACCTACACCCGCTTCGTTTCAGCCTACACCCGCGCCGTTGCAACCTACACCCGCGCCGTTTCAACCTACACCCGCTTGGTTTCAACCTACACCCGCGCCGTTGCAACCTACACCCACTTCGTTTCAACCGACACCCGCGCCGTTTCAACCTACACCCGCTTCGTTTCAGCCTACACCCGCGCCGTTGCAACCTACACCCACGCCGTTTCAACCTAGACTCTACACCCGCTTCGTTTCAACTGATACCCACTTCGTTTCAACTGACACCCGCTTCGTTTCAACTGACACCCACTTCGTTTCAACCTACACCCGCGCCGTTTCAACCTACACCCGCTTCGTTTCAACCTACACCCGCGCCGTTGCAACCTACACCTACACCGTTTCAACCTAGACTCTACACCCGCTTCGTTTCAACCTAGACTCTACACCCGCTTCGTTTCAACTGATACCCACTTCGTTTCAACTGACACCCGCTTCGTTTCAACTGACACCCACTTCGTTTCAACCTACACCCGCGCCGTTTCAACCTAGACTCGCGCCGTTTAAACCTACACCCGCGCCGTTGCAACCTACACCCACTTCGTTTCAACCTACACCCGCGCCCTTTCAACCTACACCCGCGTCGTTTCAACCTACACCCGCGCCGTTGCAACCTACACCCACTTCGTTTCAACCTACACCCGCGCCGTTTCAACCTACACCCGCGCCGTTGTAATCTACACCCACTTCGTTGCAACCTACACCCACTTCGTTTCAACCTACACCCGCTTGGTTTCAACCTACACCCGCGCCGTTGCAACCTACACCCACTCCGTTGCAACCTACACCTACTCCGTTTCAACCTACACCCGCGCCGTTTCAACCTACACCCGCGCCGTTTCAACCTACACCCGCTTCGTTTCAACTGATACCCACTTCGTTTCAACTGACACCCGTTTCGTTTCAACTGACACCCACTTCGTTACAACCTACACCCGCGCCGTTACAACCTACACCCGCTTCGTTTCAACCTACACCCGCGCCGTTTAAACCTACACCCGCGCCGTTTAAACCTACACCCACTTCGTTGCAACCTACACCCACTTCGTTTCAACCTACACCCGCGCCGTTTCAACCTACACCCGCTTCGTTTCAACCTACACCCGCGCCGTTGCATCCTACAGCCACTTCGTTTCAACCTACACCCGCGCCGTTTCAACCTACACCCGCGCCGTTTCAACCTACACCCGCTTCGTTTCAACCTACACCCGCGCCGTTTAAACCTACACCCGCTTCGTTTCAACCTACACCCGCGCCGTTACAACCTACACCCGCCCCGTTACAACCTACACCCGCGCCGTTACAACCTACACCCGCTTCGTTTCAACCTACACCCGCTTCGTTTCAACCTACACCCGCTTCGTTTCAACCTACACCCGCGCCGTTGCAACCTACACCCACTCCGTTGCAACCTACACCTACTCCGTTTCAACCTACACCCGCGCCGTTTCAACTTACACCCGCGCCGTTTCAACCTACACCCGCTTCGTTTCAACTGATACCCACTTCGTTTCAACTGACACCCGTTTCGTTTCAAATGACACCCACTTTGTTTCAACCTACACCCGCCCCGTTACAACCTACACCCGCGCCGTTACAACCTACACCCGCCCCGTTACAACCTACACCCGCGCCGTTACAACCTACACCCGCTTCGTTTCAACCTACACCCGCTTCGTTTCAACCTACACCCGCGCCGTTTCAACCTACACCCGCTTCGTTTCAACCTACACCCGCGCCGTTGCATCCTACAGCCAATTCGTTTCAACCTACACCGGCGCCGTTTCAACCTACAGCCGCGCCGTTTCAACCTAGACCCGCGCCGTTTAAACCTACACCCGCGCCGTTTCAACCTACACCCGCTTCGTTTCAACCTACACCCGCGCCGTTTAAACCTACACCCGCTTCGTTTCAACCTACACCCGCGCCGTTACAACCTACACCCACTTCGTTTCAACCTACACCCGCTTCGTTTCAACTGATACCCACTTCGTTTCAACTGACACCCGCTTCGTTTCAACTGACACCCACTTCGTTTCAACCTACACCCGCGCCGTTACAACCTACACCCGCGCCGTTTCAACCTACACCCGCTTCGTTTCAATCTGTTCCGCATGCCTTTCGACCGCTACGGCGCCTCATACAGAAGGTAAAGTTTGATGACGCTGCTATGTGGCGGAGAAAATCAAGATATTATTTCTAGATATTATTGATATCAAGAATTGTGGATTGAATGTTAGGATGGCCCGCCATGCTTTACTTCACTTTACATCGTGCATCTAATCCGTCGTCGACCCTAAAGTGGGCCAAAGTGAAAGACTCGCCGTCATGTCAGCGAACGGCGGCATGTGTCCCATACTATGATGTAATTATGCCTGACAAGCATGCATGGCGGCTGAGGTGAGTCACCAACCGGACAAAACATATACCATGCCTGAGGTGGGCGGTACCCCGGCTGAACCCACCACACACCCATCATCTCCCCAGACCTCAGCCAGCCTGATCAGCCGTCACATCGCCAAATACACGCGTTCGTGGGTAAACCATAGACAGGGCAGCTGACTTCAGCCTGGCCATCTTGGACGAGATTGTGTGGCAGAGAGATTGAGCGTACACAATCCATGGGACTGGCATACTCATAGAGCATGTATGAGAACTTCTCACTGTGCACTCGCTCGTCGGTTCCTGGTCCTGTAACACTCATCGCACTGGCAACCTGTTGCTGAATTCACTCGGTCACGAGTCGGTACCGATCACCGGCCAATTAACTCGAAGAAATACCTCTGCTCTCGTTAAACGATAGAAATCATCCTATGGATTACTTTACTCACCTTAATCTAACTTGAGACTTTTCCGCCTGCGATGCTGTCAGTGTCAGGTGTATACAATGGAGACAACCTGTGCCCTGCAGTGAGTTAGTTAACGGCCCGGGCAGGTAAGTTTTACAGGACGACACTCTACCTGTAGGTCAGCCTCTACCACAGCGGACCCGCGTCGCGCCCGTCGGTTAGCGTGTCGAGGTGAGGCGCATGTGGCGGTGGTAGAGCTTGCATGTTTTGTCCGGTCTGGGCGCATTCCGCCACTGGGTGACTCCGGGCCGCTCTGCCAGCAGACGACAACATTAGCAGACGACTGAATATGAGGGACCGATCATTGAATTCGTAATGGGGGGGAGAAGCAAGGTGGGTTTATTTCGGTGATTGGTTTACGTGGGACGCTTTAATCTCTGTAATTCATTTCGCGACAACGGCAAGGGTTAAGGTAGAGAGGAGCCACGTCTCGGGGAGTAAACCCTACTCTTTGCGGAGAAATGATATGTGATTTCTATCCCGCACAAACATGGATATTCGCACAGGTAAGCTCATTAAGCTCATTAAGGGAACGAGCTACCTACCAAGCCACAGAGTGAGACCTCGGGATAGAAATTATCCAGCATGTTAATATTTACTTTGCCGCTTTCTTTCCTTTTTTATTATGTTACCCCACCACTTCTATGTTCCCAAATTACCCTGACACATATTCTTAATTACTTACAATCTATGATCGAGTTGGTGCCTTATGTATAAAACAGACCCAGACAGTCTACCCCCCCCCCCCCCCAGCTTATTTGGTAAGCAGGCTCAGCTGCCGATCAACAGGTTGTAGGTTCGAAACCTGGTACCTGCATCAGGGGCAAAGTTGCATCCAACCCGTTTTTATTTCCCGGTAGGTTTCTTGGTCCAATTTCACCTTCACGTGCACAAAAGTGGCATCAAACGCTTACTATTTCATTTCATTTAACCCCATGCTAGCTAACGATGTGTCCCTTATGGCACGATGGCTACGAGTGACATTCGATGGTGTTCTGGTGCAACCTGTCGACATGTCGAGCTGCAGGTGACAAGAGCGACTCGTGTACAAAGATCACACGGCCACTCAATCCATAAATAACATCAGCGCTGGATGAAAGAATCAGTCAGCGATGAACCAAGGCGCGCGCAGTTTACGTTCTCCTTCACTACCGGGGGCCGCCTCGATAGCTCAGTGGGTTAGAGCGCTCGCCTGGAGTGCTCTGGCCACATGAGAGCCTAACGGCACGTGGATCGGTGGTTCGCGCCCCGCTGTGGCCATGTCTGTGTGGTCGCAGGATAAAAATCCCAGGTCCTTCTTCGCAAAGAGTAGGGGGTTACCCCCGGGGACATGGCTCCACTCTCCCTTCCTTCTCCCAGTAACGCGATATCACCAAAAGTGGTTAACGCCTCCCGAATATACAACCAACCTACCTTCACCACCGACCGCTTGAAGCCAGAAGATACTGCCACTAGAAACGCGTTCGAAATTTGTTCTTCGTTTCATTTAATTGAACTTAAACTTGGATGTGTACTCGTTTCGTGCTCATCAATGTCGATGTGTTTATTTGTTCATTAGCCAAAGCGAGAGATAATTAGTTTTTAAATGGCGTTGGAAGTTGCGCACGTTTAGTCTAAACCGATGCAGGATAGACGATAGGCAATGCACACCCATTCCGCTCCAAGAAGGAATAATTCTGCTCCACGGTGACAGAATTCTGTAACGCGGTGGAATAGTTCCGCTCCATGATGAAATTATTCCGCTCCATGGATGAATAACACTGCTCCATGGAGGAATAATTCCGCTTCGTGATGGGATTATTCCGCTCTATGGATGAATAACACTGCTCCATGGAGGAATAATTTCGCACCGTGGCGCAATAATTCCACTCCACGGATGAATAACTCCGCTACGTAGTAGAATAATTCCGCTCTATGGATGTGACAGTGCCCCCAAAGGGGGTGTGTTCTACAAAATAAGGGAGGGGGGGGGGGGGGTTCACAAGAAAAGAATAGGATGGTGGTAATTTAAACGTGGGCGGTTGACGTTGCAGCCCCCCATCCCCCGTTGTAGACGAGTGCTTTCCCCATGAGAAATGTGATTTTTTTTTGCGTTGTTAGAAGCGTTTTTAAAGCCATGTTTATTTTTGAAAAGAAGAATGCGTGAAATATCTCGTCTATGGTATTCCCGACCTGATGTGTCGTTGCTGTTAGTAGCGAATATTTGTAACGCCAATGAAGCCCCACAGAATAACCACAGTAGGCCTATCCATTTATGCAGGTGACACCAGAGGCAGCTATCATATGTAACCGCTGCTCTGATTTCCACCGTATACAGTGGTTATATATACATATCCGCTCTCAAACTATAGGATTTCGGTCCCATCTCGATTTGTTTTGCATGTCCTTATATGGCACGGCGAGTCGGCGCCACGCATGCGCTCTCGCTGTCAACACACCTATGACCTAAATAGGTGGGTCGATATGACAACGGCTGTCGGAGTGCAACTGTACACCAGACACCAGACACCCTAGACCCACCACTGGGGCACGGGCAGGCGTGAGATGAGGCGCTTTGGTGAGTAACCCCATATGTAGTGAAAGCTCTATAGCTATAATAACGCTGTCGTGCGAACTATAACATGAATATATCTTACCATGTACGGGTTTAGCTACCGGTCCCAACTGCTTGATTAGTGGTCTTGTCGCTGGCGCTGAAACCACGGCCTATAAATAGATCGAGCTTTGCCACCATCGAGTTGTTCACCAGGTGTGAGTGAGTATCTCGTCCAGGTAGGCGGCTAACGCATACGGCGGTTTCGTTGTCTGGCTGTCTTCATTGAAAAACACGGGAGACCTTGGACTGCTCAGCGTGGCATTCATGACATGAGGGCTTTATCCGGGCAAGCCTTGTTATGAGTGAGTGTGCCCGGACAATCAAGTGGTTACCTTCAGCCAGTGGCTGGTGGTGCGTAGCTGTGAGATCGATGTTATGTGCTGTTCGGCCGCATTGGAATTGGTGGGCGATAATAGATTCATGTCACGGGTTACTGCCCCTGTTACGATTCAGATCGTCATAGCCATGCGTATTAGAGTCCTAGATTGGTCCTCTCTCACGTTGCATGTTATGCTGGGCACGAAGCTAAATCAAGCTAGCGTCGTCGGCGGGGTTTAGGGGGGATGGACTTGTGTTTGAGGCCACCTTTGAGTACAAATTAGGATAAGTTTCTTGGTAATAAATATTGTAGTCGTCATTAATAATAAATAAATGGCTGTGGATTCCCGCCACGTACCTGTGTTTTACATGGTAGATGTCTACAGATAGGTCCGTGTGTCCAGTGAACGTTGATATCCAATGTGGCACCCCCCCCCCACTTTCACGTCACCCTGCTACTGCACCCCCCCCCCCTCCTTCACGCCACCCCCCCCCCCCACACTTACACACTCTTCCCGATAATTGCCATTCGTCCATTGGGCCTTCCTGTGCCTTGATATGGCTTCCGTAGAGCTACCGGAACCAGCCAGATACCAGCGTAATATATGGCTTCCGTAGAGCCACCAGAACCAGCCAGATACCAGCCTAATCTATGGCTTTCATAGAGCCACCGGACCCTGCCAGGTACCAGTCTAATTATGGCTTCTGTAGAGCAACCGGAACCAGCCAGATACCAGCGTAATATATGGCTTCCGTAGAGCCACCGGAACCAGCCAGCTACCAGTCTAATCTATGGCTTTCATATAGCCATCAGACCCAGCCAGGTACCAGTCTAATCTATGGTTTCCGTAGAGCCACTGATACCAGCCAGGTACCAGTCTAATCTATGGCTCCCTTAGAGCCAGGCACCAGCCTAATCTATGGCTTTCGTAGGTACCAGGTACCAGCCTAATCTATGGTTTCTGTAGAGCCATCGGAACCAGCCAGGTACCAGCCCAAACTATGGCTTTCGTAGAGCCACCGGAACCAGCCAGGCACCAGCCTAATCTGTGGCTACCGTAGGGCCACTGAAACCAGCCAGGTACCAGCCTAATCTATCGCTTCCGTAGAGCCATCGGAACCAGCCAGGTACCAACCTAATCTGTGGCTACCGTAGGGCCACTGAAACCAGCCAGGTACCAGCCTAATCAATGGTTTCCGTAGAGCCATCGGAACCAGCCAGGTACCAACCTAATCTATGGCTTCCGTACGGCCGCCGGTACCAGCCAGGTGCGAGGCTAATCTATGGCTGCCGTAGGGCCACTGAAACCAACCAGGTACCAGCCTAATCTATGGCTTTCGTAGAGCCAGAGACGACCAGAGACGCGTTTTCGCAGTCCGAATAAATGAGTTGCCATGCTTTGCGTTGAAGATTATCTCTCAAGCGTAGAACCTCTCTGTGTACAGTTTACCGGTCCATTGCAGCCATCATGTGCCCAAAAGTGGTGCAAAACGCCAATACTCCATTTCTGTTGTTCATAGCAATGCCAAAAAAAAACCACAACCCACACTCTATCTCTCTCTCTTAGAACACACAATTCATATCGAGTGTATTTCAGTATTACCATCGATGAAAGCTGCTCAAACAGAGATTTTCCATCGTGGCTTACTTGTCCACTACGTCATCAAACAACATGGCTGCCGTTTTCTGGCACACAATTTCGCAAGCCATTGTATTGCCCGGGAATCGCTGTTTGAGGAGCTTTAAGACCCGATTGTGCATTCCCTTAGATGGCTTCTGTTTCCCTGCTCCTTGCATGTGCACTCTCCTTGTTCCCTTGTTGTAGTCCAAGGCTTATGAACACATTCATTCAACAGCGCGGCGATGATCAAACTGCGCCACCGTGCGGAAAGCGAACGAACTGCAGGCGGCCCTGGAGGCGCGAAGAATGATATTGTTGGGTGTGTGGACGGAGACATGAACGAACAAGGTGAAGGCCGTTGTGGGAAATTGACCAATCGAAGCAACACAGCGTACCCAACCCCTCCTCCCATGCCCACCACCGCACCCCTCCCTCACCCCGTCTATTAATTGACAACAAGGACTGTGCTCGCCATTCGAATACTTTGATTAGAAAATAGTAACATGTAGTTTTTCTTATCTGTTGTGTTTTCCGAAAATAGCTTTGTTTCTTGTCTTATTTCGCTCATTTATTTCATTTCTTCGCTGTGACCAGATTCACAGTTCCTGCTAATCATGTTGTTGTGTCTGTATGCCTTCACTGCATCTTCTCGCCATACGCAGACGTTGGGAAGAAAGATGTATGTGTTGTTTTTCAGTCGTAAAGCTGCGACAGATCAATTAAGAAAGAACATTGTTCTTCAGTGTACTTTATTGCTCTTTTCCGCCCCGATAGAGTATGTATTATCGCCCTTTTTGCTCTAATATTGAGTGTATTATCGCCCCGTTCGCCCCGATGTTGACTGTATTATCGCCCTCGTTTTCGGATATTCACTGTATTATCGCTCTCTCTCTCTCTCTCCTCGGCCCCCCAGTGCGGCCCCGGGCCCACCGACATGGCTCCAACAAGCAGTGGGCAGCCCTCCTCTGTTTGTTCGTCGCCAGCGTACCTGTCGTCAGCCTCTACATCGGCTTCTCCCTGGGCAACGCTCTGGGACCCCCCAGGCGGAAGTTCGCAGACAGGTAACGTCACTTCAAATCTTGTGCGAGCGAGCGAGAGGAGAGCGAAACCAAGGAGAGTGAGAGGAAAGGAGAAGCAAAGAGAGAGAGAGAGAGAGAAAAACGAGAACAGAAAGAGAGAGCAAGTGCGCGAAATAGTGAGAAGGAGATTGAGAAGAGAGGGTCAGAGATGGATGGAGGGTGAAGGGAAAAAGATTTGGTGAGGTACTTGATTTGTTAAACCAATGGTGAGATTTGACCACGAAATGGGTCCTGGGATGCACAGCATAATAATGTGGTCCTGGGATGCACAGCATAATAATGTGGTCCTGGGATGCACAGCATAATAATGTGGTCCTGGGATGCACAGCATAATAATGTGGTCCTGGGATGCACAGCATAATAATGTGGTCCTGGGATGCACAGCATAATAATGTGGTCCTTGGATGCACATCATAATAATGTGGTCCTGGGATGCACAGCATAATAATGTGGTCCTGGGATGCACAGCATAATAATGTGGTCCTGGGATGCACAGCATAATAATGTGGTCCTGGGATGCACAGCATAATAATGTGGTCCTGGGATGCACAGCATAATAATGTGGTCCTGGGATGCACAGCATAATAATGTGGTCCTGGGATGCACAGCATAATAATGTGGTCCTGGGATGCACAGCATAATAATGTGGTCCTGGGATGCACAGCATAATAATGTGGTCCTGGGATGCACAGCATAATAATGTGGTCCTGGGATGCACAGCATAATAATGTGGTCCTGGGATGCACAGCATAATAATGTGGTCCTTGGATGCACAGCATAATAATGTGATCCTGGGATGCACAGCATAATAATGTGATCCTGGGATGCACAGCATAATAATGTGATCCTGGGATGCACAGCATAATAATGTGGTCCTGGGATGCACAGCATAATAATGTGGTCCTGGGATGCACAGCATAATAATGTGGTCCTGGGATGCACAGCATAATAATGTGATCCTGGGATGCACAGCATAATAATGTGGTCCTGGGATGCACAGCATAATAATGTGGTCCTGGGATGCACAGCATAATAATGTGGTCCTGGGATGCACAGCATAATAATGTGGTCCTGGGATGCACAGCATAATAATGTGGTCCTGGGATGCACAGCATAATAATATGGTCCTGGGATGCACAGCATAATAATGTGGTCCTGGGATGCACAGCATAATAATGTGGTCCTGGGATGCACAGCATAATAATGTGGTCCTGGGATGCACAGCATAATAATGTGGTCCTGGGATGCACAGCATAATAATGTGGTCCTGGGGTGCACAGCATAATAATGTGGTCCTGGGATGCACAGCATAATAATGTGGTCCTGGGATGCACAGCATAATAATGTGGTCCTGGGATGCACAGCATAATAATGTGGTCCTGGGATGCACAGCATAATAATGTGGTCCTGGGATGCACAGCATAATAATATGGTCCTGGGATGCACAGCATAATAATATGGTCCTGGGATGCACAGCATAATAATGTGGTCCTGGGATGCACAGCATAATAATGTGGTCCTGGGATGCACAGCATAATAATGTGGTCCTGGGATGCACAGCATAATAATGTGGTCCTGGGATGCACAGCATAATAATGTGGTCCTGGGATGCACAGCATTATAATGTGGTCCTGGGATGCACAGCATAATAATGTGGTCCTGGGATGCACAGCATAATAATGTGGTCCTGGGATGCACAGCATAATAATGTGGTCCTGGGATGCACAGCATAATAATGTGGTCCTGGGATGCACAGCATAATAATGTGGTCCTGGGATGCACAGCATAATAATGTGGTCCTGGGATGCACAGCATAATAATGTGGTCCTGGGATGCACAGCATAATAATGTTAAAAGGGTTGTTTATATACAGTATCGTCGATGGTCTTAAATTATAATGATCTGCAGATGGACTGATAGACATAAGCTGTCGATGATCTCTTGATATTATGACATTGGTCTGCTGAATGTCTGTTGTTGGTCTGTCGATGATCTGTTCATATTCATAATTATTATGGTTATGATCTGCTCAATATATGTAGATGGTCTGTCGATGTCTGTCCATACTCTGTCCATGGTCTGTCGATGGCCTGTCGATGGTCTATCTATGGTCTGTCTATGGGCTGTCCATGGTCTGTTCAATGTATGTAGATGGTCTGGCCATGGTCCGTCGATGGTCCGTTTATAATCTAACGACGTATATAGTTTGCGGACGATCTGTAGTTGGTCTGTTAAAGGTCTGTTTTTGCCATGGTTTTGCAGGGGCACGGTGGTGGACATCGGTCGCCTGAACTACACCTGGTACAACACCCACAACGTCACCGTCCAGTTCGCGGGGGGCCTGGGCAACCAGATGTTCCAATACGCGGCCCTCTACGGCGTCGCCAAGGCCAACGGCCTCAAACCCATCATCAACATGGAGAACCGCCTGGTGGACATTTTCCCCGCCGTCCACCAGGCCAGCCGGGTCATCCCCGAGCAGGGTATGGGCGCCGACTACGGCAGATTCGTCGAAATGAAGTCCAATTCCTTCGACAGTCGGACGTTTTCGCTCAACTTCATGAAGAACATCATCTTGGAAGGGTTTTTCCAGTCGTGGCGCTATTTCGACCACGTGCGCGCCGACGTGCGTAAACTGTTCGCCTTCCGCCCGGAAGTGCAGACGCGCGCCGAGAAAATAGTCCGCGAGGCCCATGACGGTTACGTGCGGACGGTCGGGCTGAAGCGGGACGAGCGGCACGACATACAGTACGTCGGGGTCCACATCCGGCGCAGTGACATGCTGGAGGACGTCAACGTGAAGAAGGGCTACACCGTGGCCGACGCGGCCTTCATCAGGAAAGCCATGCGATACTACGAGGAAACTTACAAGAACGTCATCTTCGTCGTGTGTACGGACGATCCCGAGTGGGCGCGGAATAATACGAAGACGGAGTCCCCGTCTAGTCACGTGGTTTTCTCGCCGTACGCTGACCTCCACCCGGCGCTGGACCTGTGTGTGTTGTCCCAGTTAAACCACACCATAATCACCGTGGGGACTTACGGCTGGTGGGGCGCCTGGCTGGCCGGCGGGGACGTCGTCTACTTCAAGGACTTCCCCAAGCCATTCACCGAGCTGGCCTCGCAGTTTAAACACCCAGATTACTATGTGATGCAGTGGATTCCCATATGAGTTGATGAGTCGGTGTCCCCTTGTAGCGAAGGATGTGGATGTGAGAGATGTAAGAGTTTCAATTGGTGACAGAAAGCAGAAACCGAAAAAAGTGCAACGATTTGATTTAAAAGTTTAAAAATCAAACGAGAATTTTGGGAGATGCGCTTGCTCAACCATAATGTTTGAGTCCGAGGATTGTATGGTGGAGTAAATGTGTCTTCTACAAACAACGACGGGAATCCTATCGCTCAAAATCTTAATTATATCTTCATTTCATGAGCCTTCATATGTTATGGGAACTATGTTAACGATCGTGAAGTGTTGGGTTCCTTTCCTCAGTATGAATGTTATCTCCACGCTCGAGTTAACGAGAGGCGATCAAAATAATTCGCCGTTTCACAATTAATGAAATGGCTTCGTTATCGGATCTCAAATGTCACCCCGTTGCCTTGTTGGGAGCGCGCTCGGCTATTGTGGAGCGTGCTCTGCTGGACCAGCGCCAGCCACCGCTGTGAGGTTCGAATCCCACCTGTGCGAAAGTTCTATTTTTGTGCAGGATAAAGGACTCCTGTCTTTGTCCGCCAGGGCTAGAGGGTTATTCACCGTGACCCGTCCCCTCTCTATCTTGACCCTTGTCATTTTCGCGACATGACCGCCATAGGTCAGTCAATCAGTCATTGTGCCGTGGTTAAAGAATCGAGTGCCTCAGTACGGGACAATTACATATTTTATGATAGTATTGCAGCGACAAAAATTGTTTTGTTATTTGTCGTCTATTGCTTTCTACATAAACGGTCATCCATGAATAATTCGTTTGTTGCTCTTTCTCAGCGAGGGTGCTCAAGGCGCGGGGAGTGGGGGGGGGGGGTGGTGGAAGGTGCTCAAGGTGCGGCGCAGGGGGGGGTGGGGTGGAGGGTGCCCAATGCGGGGGGGGGGGTGGAGGGTGCTCAAGGCGCGGGGTTCGGGGTAGAGGGTGCTCAAGGCGCGGCGCGGGGGGAGCGAGGGTTGAAGGTGCCCAAGGCGCGTCGCAGGGGGGACAGTGCCCAAGGCGCGGCGCGGGGGGTAGGTGGAAGGTGCTCACGGCGCGGATTTGGGGGGGTGGTTCGGGAGGGGGGGGGGTGTTGTGGAGTGTGCTTAAAGGTACGGTCGGTAGATGGCAGCATTGTACTTTACGGTATTCGTCAATGATGAGCGCCGGCTAAACCATTCACGTAGCGCGTTATGACCAATATGCCGCACCCACCGACAATTTGATGATCGTAGTAAATAAAGAATAATATTTTCGTGTAGGAGGCACATTTTTGATGGTTCATTGGGATCCACTTGGACGCGTGGGATCTTGGACGCGGGGCAGGTTTACAAGAACGTCGACGCATCTCCCTCTGCCGGTAAATTGCACTTTCATGACCAATCCATTTATATTCGTTTTACACAAAATAATGAAAGTAACTTATTTAATTATTAGACTACACGATCCGATTTTGCTTATTTCGCCGTGAACTGGGAATGAGGAAAGTAATTTTTCGTGAACTGGGAATAGGGTATTAGTCGACCGCCGTGACCAAGGTTTTCATTAATCGTGAACTGGGAATTTTAATATTAATATTAAATAACCGTGAATCGGGAAATCGTCAATTTAGTATCATGTATCCGCCCTTCCATTGCATGTGGAGGGTTACGCTTTTAATTTATCGTGACCTGGGAATAAATAAATTTATTCTTCGTGATCTGGGAACACGACCCCCACTTGCCCCCCCCCCCCCCACCCCCCAGTTGGTTCAGTGTTATCTGCCAGGGCATTTCGTAATAAACAAACACACGATAAAACAGCGCATGGACATCAACCCAAATAGCATGAAACTAGAGAGAAACCTCCTTTTCAACGCAGCGAGACAACTATGGTCAATAATTTATAATATAAAACATTTATAATTGCGCCGTTAAATACATCGTTAATATTCAGTGTAAGTACGTACGAATTCCTAATGTTGGCAGAGGAAAGACAGACCTGCACTGTTGCGTTTACAAGCGCTCGCGAAACGCCAAATGAAAACAAAATGACCACTAAATGATACAAGAATGAGAACAAAATGCGGATTGTCCAATGCCAAGCTCCCAAAACAATATCATTCCGTTCCTCCGCAAATTTCAAGATTATTGAAGAAATATATAATTGGTCATTCCACCAAAGTAATCATAGAAAATCAAGAAAATAGCGATGAATAAAACTGGAATGATTTCCTTCGTGTACGTGATATGCGTGTTAAACATCCAATCTGGGTCCCAGGATTTATTTGTATAAGTCCGCAAGGGTTGAGGCATAAATTGGTGACTGTCTGCGGCCGTGCCGAGATACCCCCTCCTGGCCATCAGAGGCTCTTCCTACAATACCCATTTAAGCTTAATAGGATTATCATTATGTGTTGGCTGAGAACGGTCGACAGTAGTGATGGCATTGCTGCTCCAAGCGGTGAAAGCGTAATTTTGTACCAAAAAGTGACTCATTTCTGAACGGCTGTCATGTTTAGATCTCTGCACGTTTGTCTTTAATCTGTCGAGGTTTTCATGTTCATGCATACATGCATGCATATCCATCATGATTATGTTTGACTGCCACAACGTGCAGTTGCGAAGGTTACTGGCGGAACCCACGGCCAAACATCTAAGACACCATGTTTATCATGAAGGACCGTGTGGTTTCATTATGTGGCACGGAGACAACTTAGAGGGAGGGTACTTACGTTCCTCGGGAACGGGCTTTTTATTTCACCGTGAACTGAGAATGAAGAAAAATATTTCTTCGTGGACTGGGAATGAGATATTAGCCGACCGCAGTGATCAAAGATTTTCATTAATCGTGTGAACTGAGAACTTTAATACTAAATAACGGTTACCCGTGAATTCGCCAGTTTCTATCATGTATCGGCCCCTTCCATTGTATTACAGTTCTCCATGTAATTCATTCATCGTTACCTGGGAATAAGGACATTTATTCTACGTCATTTAGGAACACGACCCCCCCCCCCCATCCCCTCTCCCGGCGTATGTCGGTCACTGTAATACTGGCGGGGGGAGGAGTGGGGGGGGGGTGCATCGTGCGGTTACATATGCCGCTGTTCTACGGATAAAGCTCCACAGCTTTCCTCAGACTTCCCTGAGCCCTGGCTATACCTCACGAGGGCCGAGCTGTCAACCCCAGATAAGACAGTTGATGTGCCGTGTTTACCTCATCCACTGTGGCTGTGACGTCATCGTAAATAGCGTTATTACCTCATCCACTGTGGCTGTGACGTCGTCGTAAATAGCGTTATTACGTCATCCACTGTGGCTGTGACGTCATCGTAAATAGCGTTATTACCTCATCCACTGTGGCTGTGACGTCATCGTAAATAGCGTTATTACGTCATCCACTGTGGCTGTGACGTCATCGTAAATAGCGTTATTACCTCATCCACTGTGGCTGTGACGTCATCTTAAATAGCGTTATTACGTCATCTACTGTGGCTGTGACGTCATCGTAAATAGCGTTATTACGTCATCCATTGTGGCCTGGTATGTCAGGTATAGGTACCGCCCCATTCACCCCACCCCACCTTTGGCCACCAATGCCACTCCCCCCACCCCCATCCCCGGCACCCCGGGCTCTCCGCTACCGTGCCACAACCCACACACATACCAAAAACAGCCCATTGTCACAACTAACACCTTGTCACAATAATCAGAACAATACTAACCCCCCTTCTTGGGGCCAAATTTAGCATGTTCCTACCCTGCAACAGCCCCTTCTCCCCGGGGGAAGTCACTAGAGGGATACATGTATATCCCCAGAGCAGCAATCTGAAATTTCTCTCGAAGTGCCCGTCTGAGACTGAAATAATTTTTGTTCAAAATTGCAGCTCTTGCTTATGTATTCCAGTTGATATCGAAAGTGTTTAAATAATTAACCTCCATATATTTTACCATCATTGTCATTCTCTATTTTGGATGCCTTTTTTAACCAACAATTTCTCTCGCAATGACCACAAAATCTTGTACTTTTCTCTCGCTCTAGGGGAAACAAACGGAGGACCGCCGGCTTGGCGCGCCGCGAGCTCTACCCACTGAGCTACACTTATATTGTATGTTAATTGTGTTAGGACTGGAGGTCATAGTAAAAAGTAAAACTAGTATAAATGGATTGGTCATGAAAGTGCAATTTTCCGGCAGAGGGAGTTGCGTCGACGTTCTTGTCAACCTGCTCCGCGTCCAAGTGGATCACAATGAACCAAACAGAAATGTGTTTCCTACACGAAAATATCATTCTTCTTTATGAGTTACGATCCTCATCTTGTCGATGGGTGCGCCATTTTGCTCATGATGCGCTATGTATGGTTTAACCAGTAGTGGGTGAAGTTCGAGTCATATGCTCACATCATACCGTATAGCACAATGCTGCCATCTACCGATCAAACTGTTCAATGTCACTCCAGGGTAGCGGTCATACTTGTATAAGGCTACACCAGATGACATGACAATGCATGTGGTGTCTACAGGATTCCCCCCCGAAAATACAATGTTCAGCACTCCGTAATACAAGACCGGACTATGCCCCTTGAGCACCCTCCACTTCCCCCCCCCCGCCGCCCCCGGGCGCTGCGCCTTGAGCACCCTGATTCATCTGGTTCTGGACATATATTCAAGTAACTACTCCTAATACCATATATCCCTCATATGCAGAAAATTATTAGCATCATTTTTAACAAAATATTTGTGTATGTGTTTTCCATTCACTCGGTGCTTTCGGCTTGGATACTGTTTCATACTGTTTCATGTGTGCTGACGGACTTGGATATATAATCGTGTGTTTTACGATGTGCGTACAGTCTAGACATCGTTGCTTTTTTCATTGACTCGCCGTGTGCGTACAGTTTGAACGTGTAAGTGTATATTTCCTTGATATACGGTGTGCAGACGGACTGGTCAATAAGTGTATATTTGACTGACTCACGGTGTGCAGACGGACTGCCAATAAGTGTATATTTGATTGACTCACGGTGTGCAGATGAACTGGCCAATAAGTGTATATTTGATTGACTCACGGTGTGCAGACGGACTGGCCAATAAGTGCATATTTGATTGACTCACGGTGTGCAGACGGACTGCCAATAAGTGTAGATTTGATTGACTCACGGTGTGCAGACGGACTGGCCAATAAGTGTATATTTTATTGACTCACGGTGTGCAGACGGACTGGGCAATAAGTGTATATTTGATTGACTCACGGTGTGCAGACCGACTGCCAATAAGTGTATATTTGATTGACTCACGGTGTGCAGACGGACTGGCCAATAAGTGTATATTTTATTGACTCACGGTGTGCAGACGGACTGGCCAATTAGTGTATATTTGATTGACTCACGGTGTGCAGACGGACTGGCCAATAAGTGTATATTTGATTGACTCGCGGTGTGCAGACGGACTGCCAATAAGTGTATATTTGATTGACTCACGGTGTGCAGACGGACTGGCCAATAAGTGTATATTTGGTTGACTCACGTTGTGCAGACGGGCTGGCCAATAAGTGTATATTTGATTGACTCACGGTGTGCAGACGGACTGTCAATAAGTGTATATTTGATTGACTCACGGTGTGCAGACGGACTGGCCAATAAGTGTATATTTGATTGACTCGCAGTGTGCAGACGGACTGCCAGTAAGTGCATATTTGATTGACTCACGGTGTGCAGACGGACTGGCCAATAAGTGTATATTTGATTGACTCACGGTGTGCAGACGGACTGCCAATAAGTGTATATTTGATTGACTCACGGTGTGCAGACGGACTGCCAATACGTGTATATTTGATTGACTCACGGTGTGCAGACGGACTGCCAGTAAGTGTATATTTGATGGACTCACCAATAAGTGTATATTTGATGGACTCACGGTGTGCAGATGGACTGGCCAATAAGTGTATTTTTCATTGACTCACTGTATGCAGATGGACTGACCAATAAGTGTATATTTCATTGATTCACGGTGTGCAGATGGACTGGCCAATTAGTGTATTTTTCATTGACTCACGGTGTGCAGACGGCCTGGACATAGTTGTTGTCGAGGATGACTCCGGTCCTCGCCAGCTCATCGATGTTAGGACTTCGCACCTGGGAGTTGGCGTACCCAACATCGTTCCAGCCTGAAGCAATAGCAAACACAAATTTGTTGTCAAACCTTGTAAGCATCCCAACAGAGGGGATGAGTACGTCTCGAGCACGAATGGCCTACCACGACCGGCTCTTGTTTGTACACACGATAGCAAAAGGCAAATAATGTGCTACACATATGAATATCGTTAGATTGCAATAGTTTATTACATCATCTGTGTTGGGACATATAATCCACCGTGTGCTGTGTGCTGACTGACTGGCCAACGGAGGCGAGCGCTCGTGCGTTACACGATCCGGCCCATACGCTTAATTGTGGCAACAAATATCCATATATCCTAAATCCCTGGCAGCTAATACGATTGACGGCAGTTGAGTTGTTTTTGAACTTATGGGTCAAAATTATTGAGGCCTATACTACTCATCTTTGCTATTTGCTTCCACTTTAAATTTTTATCATGGTGTATACGCGTAGATGTCATCATTGCACTGTATGTATGTTACGCTGCACAACAGTCAGACTGTGACAATGAAGGTAGCGCCCCCTGGCGAATGAACGAGTTTGCCTACAAAGCGGTTGTGTTCACAATTAACAGGACACAGACCGACATGACATTTATGAATACGTATGACTGGGTAAGGGTAACTGGCGCTGGGATACGAGCGTCAGCTGTGATCAGGTTTGTCATGACTCGAGCACATCACATTAAATGTAACTGGACCGCACATGCAGTGCAAGAAACACGTGTGCAGCCGGAAATCGATGAAGACCGTATATGACCGGCTAGCACATGGTGCGCCTGGTCTGATGGGGTCGGGGAGGGGGATGGAGTGGGATAACTGGGCTCAGCTGACAGCCATTTGTCGATGTCATACTGAGGATAACTAGCTGTACGTGTGGGGACGGTGGTCCAGTAAGTACGTTCTTGGCTATAGCATAGAGTACTCCGTGTCTCCCTCTCTGTCAGCCTCACTGAGCGAGGAGTTTGGCTTGATACCATATTGTATGGCTATGCACCAGATGTGTGTGTGAACTGGATGTATATATATAGAGACACCTGAGTATCCAGGCCACCAGACTGTGTGCGCCGACAGCCAGACTGTGTAAAGTGTGGGGATGTGAGTCTGCAGGTCTCTCTTTTCTCGACACCATTACACGCATATCGCCGTCGACTGTTGCTGAACGGTGTCTGTGTCACGTGGTCAGTTTAAGACGTATCACGTGGTTATCCAGAGCCGCTGCCCCACGTGATCCGTTAGAGCTGGATGACGTCATCGGTACAGGACGTGTCGCGCAGTCGTTAGGAACTGCATCGACCGCAATTTCACGGGGTACTTTGCGACCGTGTCATGTGTTCGTTTGAGACTGTCACGTGATCCTTTGCGACTGAATCACGTGATCATTTGAGACTGCGTCAGGTGATCCTTTGAAGTTGTGCTGTCGCGCTATTCTCTGGACGTATATCCGTTGCCCCCCCCCCCCTCCCCCCGGGCCAGTCCATCGGGACATGCAGCTCGCCCCAACCATGGCTGTCGGATCTCTGGTCTACCTCCACAACAGGCGGTGGGTCCTCGGCGTCACTCTCCTGGTGGCCATCCTGGTGACGGCTATCTGGATCAAGCGCTCGGGTCGACCTGACGCAATTCTGACGGCGGCGGGTCGCCTGGACGGAAGCAGCAGCCCGCCGCAGAGGTCAAGGTTGCGCGGAGGCGATCTCTTCCCGTACTCCCGACCGGGATTCTGTTCCTTCGCGGAGAGGAGGGACGTAATCTCCGCGGGGTGTCGCTCGCCGAGGGGTGAGGAGCAGGAGAGCCGGGCCCGCACTACCGGGGCGCCCCTGGTGGACGTGACGGTAGATCACCAGCGTGGCGTCCTGCTCTGCCAGCAGTATCCAGTCAGCATTAAAGGGATCGATCGGTACTTCCATGGCTTGAAGCTGGATACATCCGCCCAGCTTCCCAATATCGGCTTTCATGACGTCACTTCCGCCGACCTCGGACGCCTCGCGGGGTTCGTGAGAATCACCGACATTGACCCTCGTGACGTCATGGCTCGCTATGGCAACTTCTCCAAAGTGGTCTTCATGATGCACCCGTTGCAGAGACTCATATCTATCTACGAACGCCGGTCACAGAAGCAGTCTGGAGTTAATAGTGACGTCGTCGGCTTCATGAATGACGTCACGAATGGCCGTACCGCCGATTCGGAGCTGCTATCGATCGCAGACCGCTGTCGCCCTTGCGTCGTAGAATACGACCACGTGGTGAAGATGGAATCCTTCGGCCTCGATCTGGAGAGGCTAAATAAAGATCTGGGATTCCCCTACGGCGCGTCACCTACGGAATACGTTCTCACGACGGAGAACATTATGAAGAACTTTAAATACGACAATGTGCTTCAGGAACTGGAGGATAATCAGCCAGCTTTGTTCGCCAAGATGAAGTCCTTGTACGACCTGGACATGGACATGTTTGGATACGCGTGGAATGAAAGCCATAGCGATTGTGTCCATGGTAACAACGACTGTTGCTAATGACTCTTGGCGATTCCGCACGTGTTTTGTGTGTGTTTTTTTATATGACTTATTTCCGCTCATGAATTGATTCGCTGGGAACCAGAAAATCAGACAGAGAGATCTGTATAGTTGGGGCCGGGATCAGCTCACTGAATTCATTGTTTCTGCCTCTGCAGATGGCGCTTTCGCATGGCTTGTGAGCTTCGTTATATCGGCGGACAGCGTCGTTATATCGGCCCGATAGATGGAGCTGTGGGGAAGCGTGGCGGTCGGTTGGTTATGAGACAACCAATTGTGGACAGCGTCGTTATAGTGCCATCATTATAAACTGCAATTGGTATGGGCAAGTCTAGTCAACGTGATTTTGAAGTCCGTTAACGGTGTCTGTGACTCATTCGTCGATGACATAAGAAGGATATCGGGTTTTCGGATTAGGGGTCAGGGGTTAAGAATTAGGAGTCAGGGACTGAGATTATAGGGTTAAGAGTGAAGGCATTTGGATAGGGTTTTTGCCTTAAGGATAGGGGTTTGGTTCCTACGTAGCGGATGAAACGGCGATGAGGGACACATAAGACCTGGAGGACACACAAGGTGCCCACATGCGTCCAGGACCTGTGAATATTTTGTTTGATACTCAATATGATGTACATATGATTATGATATGCTTTTGTTTCAGGCATAAAGACAAATGTGTAAACACGCTTTGTGCAACTTGTAGTCTATATTGTGCCGCTGTGTGGCGCCACTACACAGGCTATGCAGTGTCTGTGTTATTGCTCTGTCTTCGCCCAATGTCAACATGACGTACGTCATCATATGAAACTGGTTACTTTACGGTGCAACTTAAGTAATTTAGTAATTTAATATATTATATGTCATTCTCCTGGACACCGCGCATTTTCATCTCTGAAGATTGAAGATCAAAATATTTTCCGAACTATTTACGCCAGCTGCATTTCTGCAAAATGGCAGAGTCATCTACATGAGTGGTTATGGTATATCTATAGCTTTTGTGGACCTACACGTACACTTATGAATGTGCATTAATTACATATTGGTATGGTTATAATATTTGCGTATGGTTCAGAAACACGTATTTGTGGGCTGATAATGGTGTGTGATTTAAATTCCCAAGTGTAGCAAGACATCTATTGTTACTGCCCCCTTTACTCCTTCTTTGTCTAGAGTTAATTTACCCATCATTGTGACTAAACATATTAATTACAAGTCGTGTGTGAGAGGCATTCACATATTACCATGACTACACCCATTGTTTATCCGTCATTGTCGCAGGACGCATGCTATCAGACGTCACCATTACTACACCCATTGTTTAGCCGTAATTACCGGCATATGCATGTTATTAATTGTCACCATGACTACACCCATTGTTTGATCGTCATTGACCCAGGACACATGTTATCAATCGTAATATGACTACACCCATTGTTTTACCGTCATTGACCGAGGACACAGGTAATCAATTGTCACCATGACTACACCCGTTGTTTACCCGTCATTGCCCCAAGATGCATGCTGTCAGTTGTCATCTTGACTACTCCCACTGCTTAATCGTCACTGTGGCAGGCGCATGTCACCACTCTCTACAAGAACTACACCGGATGTTTACCAGACTCTATGACAACACCCGCGGTTGATGCATCCAGATGACTACATTAATAATAAGCAAATAGGTGCAGGAGCATCCGTTTTATTGGCATTCAGTCATATATAAGATCCATCTTCTTTGATGAAACTACACAATATTCACACATTGTCACGGGAACGAATTAAGTACAAAATAAATCACATTTGTTTCTGCTTCATTCGCTTCAGGCCATCTCTTTGACCTATTCGACATTTTCTTTGTAGAAATACTGTTAAATATGAGTTTTTTATATCATATTTACACGCAGTGGTTACATTATAAAATATATAAAACGTATAATAAAACTGTTGTTAAATTGTATTACCAATCACAGAAATATGATAAATCTTCTCTCGATCTAGACGTCTGGGTTGGAAGAGGACTTGACCATCAAGTTGTCGGGGACTAGAATTTTAAGGTCATCACACCATCCTGGACTCCAGGTATCGTTGAAGTCTTCCGGGTTGGATTGCTCTGTCCAGTGTGCACTTTGTACGGCAGGTGGCGCCACATAATCCTCCAGGAGATCCAGGATATATTGCTTGAGCGACTCGACCTTGGTCGCGTAGTCAGGATTCTGCGCAAGGTCATTCTTCTCAAAGGGGTCATCTGCAAGAGAATTATCGTCATTTCATTAGTTTACCCATTATATTGTTCCATTATTGAGATACTGTGCGATTTGAGAAGAAAAAAAGCTATGAATTGATTTATCTCTGTGCGATTCAGCCACTATTTTTCCAAATGATTTGTGGGGAAATGTGGGAATAAATAGCTTTTGGATTTTTCTCCAAGGTACACATCTGTCACACAGAGGGTTAATATTACGATATGGTTTGGGTTAAAAATCATGGAACCTGAGAAACCATATGAACAAATGCAGTCTTCTTAATATATTGATCTCGATTGTTCCCCATTATTTAAAGACAAAAGGTTCTCAGCCGCCTTTATTGATAAGCAGGTTAGACCGCAAGCGGGGAATTGTCTGCGTTCATATCGCACTCAGCTAAAGAATTCGCAATAATAAATAATGTCCTTTTTTTACTTTTACTCCAGGTCTCTGCATTGTTGCACGGCGCATAAGTTTCCTTGATATCAACATTACAACGTGTGGCATAATTACGCGATTAAAATAATATCATCCCACTTCACCCCTTGAAAAGACAATGGAACAATTTAAGTCGTTCTTCCATATTAGGCGGATCCATTGTTTCAGCATAGGTCACGTACTACTCACACCTACTATTTACTACCGTAATACATTTCGTGAGCTATATTATGTAAAATGTAAAATGTAAAGTTAAGGCCATGATAGCGAATATAGGTTTCCTTTTACTTTTTTGGAGGACTTTATATAGAAATCAGCCGAGGCCTACCCTTGATGTTGAAGAGGTGCACGCTACCACTGCTAATATTCTGGGCAGTGAAGGTTTTCAGCGCAAACAGCTGCTGCATGATCTGGATATCCTGCTGGGTGAAGGAGATGTAGCTGCGGGCGTGCACTCCGGCGTTGTGGGCCCTCTCCGTGGCGTGGGAGCGGGCCGTCTCCCTGGCCTCCTTGGGGCTCATGCCCAGGAGGGCCAGGTTGGCCGGACTCTCGAAGAACATGGTCATGTCCTCGCGACCCCAACCGTCGATGAACCCCTCGTTACCCCAGATCAACTTGAAGTCCTCGATCCTAAATAACAATTAAATATAATTAATAATAATACGTATATAAATAAATGATGAATTAATTAATAAAAATGACCCGGATTGCCGTAGAACCTAAATAGATTTCTGAGGTGGCCGTTGATATGTGTATTCGCTATCGGTAACCTCGTTAGATAAATACATTTTATACAAAAAATCTAACTAAACATATCTTCCTCAAGCCGACCTATAACTACTGTCCTAGTAAAGTATGTTTAAACATGTTTGTCAAATGGAAATTTTATATGTATATCCCTGTTACATCAATGAAGATAAAACTAAAGAGCTAAATATACAGCTTGGTATATTATTAAAGCTCCTATTGGTTTCACAAACGTGTGCGAAAGCCCGCGTTTTGCACAACTGCTCGAACATAAGGAGCGAACTGGAAGCTTACCTGACAGCGGCCTGGCCGAATGTTGATCCGGGTTGCATGTCGATGTTGTAGATGATATGATCTCGAACGGAAGGTCCGCCATTCATGATCATGTCAGACTGATCCATGCCGTCAATCAAACCGGCTGGAGGAGACAATTGTCCGGATTACAGATATACAGATATACCAGAGAAGAAATATATCTCGTTAGCACCGCGCACTACATCAACTTGTGACGTCAGACATGTGCTTTACGAACTTTGTGATTAATTTACGAACACTAAAAACACTTGAGGTTTTTTTTGCAGCACAATAGATAGTCCTTCTGTAGATTTTATGTAGTTAGAAGGCAATTATAATTGAGTTTAAGCTTCGGACAAATGGCTAGAAAACGCTGATGTTGTGGTGATCTACAACCTTTTTTAATTAATTTAGCCAAACTGGTTTTATATCGGAAGTGCGCGTTGCTAGGTTACCTTCCGGCTGCTCTCCGCCAATTATGCTCATCAGGGTTGGGGTCCAGTCGGCCTCGTGGAACAGACTGTAGGTGGGGGAGGGTGGGGGAATCAAAACTATATTCAATACACATGGAAACAAGTTTAACTTGATCATAACAGAGATTGTGATGCATATGCTGTTGACCTGCATTACTTTAGCGGCCAAGTGGATTCTGTTCTAAAATATTCTCATAAGTCATATGCCTACTAATATTGGCAATATGCATAATGAATAACAATAGGGGGACCTACCCTTCGTGCACGTAGCCAGACTTCTTCAGCATAGGGCCATGGACCCAGCCCCTCACCCTGTTGCCTCCCTCCCAGAGGGAACCCTTACCCCCCCGGAGTGGGGCGTTGTCAGAGTTACCGCCCTGCTCGCCACCGTTCTGAAACATGGAAGTAGACACTCATTATTGTATTGTATTATTATACTGGCTACTTAAGCATGTAAAGCATCTTGTAATTAACATGCCCCCCCCCCCGTACAATCTCTTGGGGTCCCTTACCAATGGCGTGGACAGCCGCAGCGCGGGGAGAGGGAGGGAAGATGAGAAATGAGAGGGGGGGGGATGGCGGGGGAGGGGGGGGGGTAGTCGCGGAATACAAACAAGCCACATTGCTCTTATGATTATCAATATTAATTTATTCTGCATCATTCCCACAAAACGATAACAAATAAATAAACGTTTCAAATGCGACAATCAAGTACTACTTATGGGAGACTTGAATGACTACAAAACCGTCACGCCATAGTGACGTCATAAAGACATATTTGGACAATAGTAACTTACGTCGGCGGTGAAGGTGATGAGCGTGTTGTCATAGAGACCATTGTCCTTGAGGGCTTGGACGATTTGACCGATGGCTTCGTCCATCACGTACATCATAGCTGTAAGAAATACATCACACATGAAAACGACATTCCCCTCATTCTATTCCTTATGACGAATTCGTTTCCTCGATATAAAAGAGGTCATTACTCGCCATTGTATCACTAGCCCCATCCAACATTATTATCTGTTATAGCTCAGTTTATTGCCAACTGAACTGCGGAGATTTATAGCGGTTTTCAGATGGAAGATGAAAATAGTAAGTAATATCGGGTTTATTTGTCGATGACAAGTTATACGACGTTTAGACGTTATGATGTACTGATGAAGCTTCCGACTTACCGAGGTAAACTCTGCGTCCCTCGTCCATGGTTTCCGGGAACATGTCGATGTACTTCTGTGGCACCTGGGGCGACCATAACAAGAGTTTCACATGACATGTCTATATGTTATACAGTAACTAGTGTATCACATACCAGTGTGTGACACAAGTATGCTAATGAGATGCACGTTTATATGACACATATGTCCATCTTATGCAGTTGTAAATTAAATATATACCAATCATGTACGGTTGTATTTGGCATATATGCCAATCAAATATCATCACGTTCAGGTGTGTGTTACAGGTGTGGTAATGATGCAGGGGCGGATCCAGTGGGGGGGGGCGACCCGGGCCGAAATGTATATCATTTAACATATGAAAACCGAAGCTGCCCCCCCCCCTATCCAGCATATCCAGATCCGACCCTTAAACCGCACCCCCCCTATCCAGATTTTTCTGGATCCGCCCCTGTGATGTAGACTACACCACCACGTGTCTCAACGACTTACCTCCAGAGGGGTGTGCACGTTGGTGAAGGAGAGGTACATGAAGAAGGGCTCAGCACCGTCATGGTTCTCGATGGCGTTCACGACGTAGTCACGGACAATATCCTGCAATAAATTAGCGATAATTATATACCATATCCACTCCATTTCAGCTCTCTTTGCTGGTCAAAACCGGTCAATGTGCGATATCAGCAAAATTAAGACTTTTCTAAAAATTGACGCGCTGAACGGCTGATATTGTGTTGACCATATTACGATAATAGGGTCGTCACAGATAAAATCATAGCAATTATTATTAATATACAATATACAAGTATTCTTATTATATATTATAATGAGTATTTTCCTTGTTGGTGAATTTATTACGTAAATACTATTAAGTAATATTTTTTATTGACAGATGATTTAATATTCTACATTACAAGTGGTACTTTGTTTACTTTCATTGACCCAATTTAATATTATGATAAGTATTCATTTGCAATGATGGAAGACTTGGAGCTGGTAGTACCTGCATGGTCAACGATAACTCACCGTGTGGTATTTGCCCTCCACTTCCCAATCAGTCTCCTTGTCATCCCTCCAGTCATAACCGTCCTCTGCAAAAAACAAAACCGTTAACTCAATATTCATCTACGTTGATATCCACTACAGTTCAGAATAACGCATAAAGGTTTTCCTGATGAAACAATGTTATTTTCATGAGAAGAATACGGTGTGACGATTTAAGTTTAAGTGCCGGCTGCCGCTAAACGTAATTCCTATAACAGAGAGGAAGACAGAGAGATAGAGAGAGACAGACAGATAGAGGGAGAGTCTGAGACAGACAGAGAAAGATGAGGAGAGAGAAAGTGAGACGGCGATAGAGCACGAGAGAGACAAAGGGACAAAGACGAATGGGGGGGAGGGGGGGGAGAGACAGAATGAGACACCGAAGGGGACAAGACATATTCAAAATGGCGGATGTTTTACTCACCAGCCCTGTGTGAATAGTAGCCCTGGGCTCCTGCGTAACAACCGTAGAAATGGTCGAAGCCGCGGTAGGTTGGGGTGCACTCCCACTTGCAGAATCCCAAGTGCCACCTGGCGGAGAGAGACAAGTCAAATTAAACCTAGTCGTATCCTCAAAAGAACCATTATCACCGGCAAATGTAATAATACATAATTAATTTATACATCTTCATCTATCAATAAAATCATGCAATAAATATATATATATAACTTTCTATCGTGGAACCACCATCGTGTCACGAGTAATCGAAGCAACTGATCTGAATGGGTATTTTAAACATATTTTCTTTTCATTATTTATATCTTATGGCTTCATTTCTTCAGTGTAGGATAACATCCGTTGGTACAAGTATAAAGTATAATATATTGACCTTTTTTAAATATTAGGCATAAGATAATAATAATAATAATAATCATAATTGATGCTTACTTTCCGATGGCGTATGTCTCGTAGCCTTGCTCCTGGAACCTCTCTGGGAGGAACTTGAGGTTGGTGGGCGAGCAGTGAGGCGTGTCCTCTGACAACACCATGTGCTGCATCATGGAGCGGTACGGGTAGCGGCCAGTCATGATGGTGTGGCGCGACCTGGCGGAGGAAAGCAACACTGGTCTGGTGCAACTGGGGTGGCGTAGAGATTGTTTCGTCGAGTTTGGCCGGATAACACTTTATTAAGTGAAGTAGATGGTCTGAGCGGGTTATTAATCTTCGTTTACAGAACTTATATATAACTGTATATTTCATTGATTTACGGTGTGCGGACAGCTTGGATGTATAAGGGTATATTTCAATGATTTATGGTGTGCAGACTGCCTGGGCAACTAAGTGTATATTTCATTGATTTACGGTTTGCTGACGACTTGGACATATAGGTGTATATTTCATTGACTTACGGTGTGCAGACTGCCTGGACATAGTTGTTGTCGAGGATGACCCCAGACTCCGCCAGACCGTCTATTACAGGACTCTTCACCTCATCGTTCACGTAACCCACATCATTCCAGCCTGTAATGGTACCATGAACAGCACATGTGAGGACGTGTCTTTAATACATATACATGTGTATCTATGCCGTAAGTATCCTCGGGACAACATCGCCAGTGGTGCATTTGTATTATTCTAATAAATTTTATAACTGAGATCGCTCTGACCATCACTCGGTCTTAGACAGCATATATCAACCATCTTTACCCAAACATGGTTATCAAAGTATATCAAATATAAATAACACTTAACCTTTTTCATGATTATCGGCATTCGCAGCGAGAGTGAAAGTTCATAAATAGCGCAGAATACTTGTATCTTTATTTTATTGTTGGTTTCAGTAACTTTGTACACCAAAAGTTACGTAGTTATTATAAAGTTATCATTACCTAGATCGTCGGCGACGATGAAGAGAACATTTGGCTTGGCAGCCACATCTGCAACAACAGCAACAAGCAATGCATTTCGGACGTGTACATCTGTAGAAAACCCTACAGAGAGTGCTAAATGCAAAATATTCACATATTAAATCCACGTCGAGCATGTTTCTGGTAAGCGTAGTTTCAGCATAGCTCATGTATCACTCACACTGACCATTCACTTCAATAGTACATTTTGTGAGGTTTAACATGGAGGATATGGCCCAGATAAATACGCTTGCTTTTATCGACCTATGCCACACATAGGCTATTTACACTTATTTACGCAGTGTCGATTAATATTTTAGTTGAGTATCCTAAATAGTAGACATAAGGTTTAATATCGAGTCACATGTGTGCCTACCTTTCTCTTTAATCTTCGTACCAGCGTCCTTGTTTTCCAGGCGTTCGATGGTCTTGATCAGCTTACTGATCTCATCCAACTCATCGGACAGCGAGGCTGCGAACAACGCATAGATCGTACGTTAAACACAAAGCTTACGTAGACTTAAGGCGTGCGTATACTTAAGGCGTGCGTAATATTAAGGAGTGCATAAACTTAAGGCGTGCGTACCTACATTTTAAAATGTATTCGCACAAAAAAGCATATTTCTATTTGATGTATTTGACACAATGAGGTATGACACATATAGGCACTGTAAGCAATTAACTGCATGGAGTACCCAATCTATGTTAATACTTCATGTATCATAATAGGTTAAACCACATTTGCCGATATGCAATTCAGATAATGTAATGACAGATATATCCAACTCAACTACCGATGTTTTGCGTTTTCCATTCTCAGTTCTCAGCGTTATTACAGGGCTTAACTTACCGGTCCAGGCCGCGGCGAGCAGAGCGGAGAACGAGAGTATGATGAAGGAGGCACGCATGATTCTGAAAGAAACGTTAGGACTTAAGTTGAACGTGAGAGGTGTGGCTGCAATTTTTTTAGATGAGTACTACACTACAGTCAAATCATTTATTGCAACAAGGAGTAAAATCATATCCAGTCAAAGAAACGTTTAGTTATGCATATTTTATATTCAGTAAAAAATTGACATATATAGATTAATGGCAAGTATACACTGAGAAGTATTGAGCAAATATACTCAGTTCACCAGCGTTTTCTGAAGTTCAAATGGCATATGAGAACGTAAGAGGGGTGCCTGGCTTACCTGGAGATCCCTGGTCTGCAGAGGGAGTTCTGTCTGAAACCGGCCAGGCCACCATCTTTATACAAAATACGCGCGAGAAGAAACTGCTTCCCATTGGCCAACACTAATCGCGAGCGCTGATTGGCCCGTATTTGCGCATGTGCACCCATGTGGGGGTGGGTGGGGGGGGGGGGGTGTTGAAGTTATGTTTGATGTAATGGCAGGCGCAGAGGGAGAGTGGGGAGGGGGCAAGGGTGATGCCCACCATTCAGGCAAGCAATAAAAGGAGGGTTTTAATGGCTTTAGTCGTGACCGCTTTACGGAGAGGATAAAGGGAATTACAGAACAGGTCCAATTAGTTATATTCAGCCAGAAATGCCAGGAAGGCTTAGTTGCCACCCTTTTTCCAGTCACCTGTAATCGTAGCTTGTTTTTATCGGCGGGCCTGTATAATAACAGCTCTCCACTAGAAACAATAAGCTCTCCACTGCGTGACGGGTGATAAATAAGGTTGTTTTGTTGAGGGCGGCCTAAGTCAGCTACTAGTGCTCAACAGACCGTACACCATGACGTAACAGGAAGGCTGAGGAAGTCTTATTTATTTTTTGCATTTTTATTTTAATATAATATTTCACTGTCATAGTTTATGTATATATATATTTATATATACATTCTTAGGATTAGCCTTGTCCAGAGTAGGGACATATTTAAGTTGGGCATCAGGCAGTAAACACAAACCTATGACAGTGCTGCCCTCTACTGACGGAACCATTCAGACCGCATATAGAACTATTAAAAACCCATCCTGCAACTTGTAGAGGATTGATAAATTCATAGTTCTGACATAACAGTATTACACCAAATTCCTTTTTCGGCTTATTGTATCACTTAGTTTAACTGCGTACACCAGGTTATATTTCCTTCACATCTTTAGTTTTACACTATTTTAAATTAAAAAGTTTACAATATTAAATTCAAATTTTTAATTAAAATGAAAAGGAACTCCTATTACATAACCATTAAGATTGCAACTGACGCATAGGCAAGTTGAGGATAACTTCAGCGACCGACCACAACAGCCATCCAATAATGTCTCTTTCCGTCCTATATTGCCACCTTTACGGGTGATGACCCGCACTATGAATGGCTACAATTGGACATAACTTGGTGGTGTTCCGTCTCAAGGGTGGTCAAGAATGATAATTAAGTTAAGTGACCTGCCCGTAGGGGGTCATAACTCGGGGTGTTCAAACTCCAGGGTGTTCAGGAAAGATAATTAAGTTAAGTGAGCTGCCCGTAGGGGATCATGACTTGGGGTGTTCAAACTCCCGGGTGTTCAGGGAAGATAATAAGTTAGGGGTTCTGTCCGTAGGGGGTCATAACTTGGGGTGTTAAAACTCTAGGTTGGTCAGGAAAGATACCTGAGTTAGGTTTTCTGTCCGTAGGGGGTCATAACTTGGGGTGTTGAAAGTCGATTGTGTTCAGGCACGAATGAATTATGTCCTTGGGTTAAAAAAAGGCGCTAGGTTTTTGTCGACAAAAGGTGCTTGTATCTACGACTATAGAGCCGATTGTCCCACAGGAACTATTTACATGGGGGTTTTCTAGAAGGCATTAATATATACATTAGGGGCCATGAATTCACAATAAGTCCTGTCCAAAGCGGACCTGGGTTATTTATGCTCGAGTGCCAAGTCCATTTTAATACACAATCTCCAATGGTTTCTGAATTATAGTGCGCAAGCCTAATCCCTCTGTAAGTACGAAGCGCATTGCCTGGGATTGTGGGTAGGGTTGTAAAGGATATCCGAAACAACAACTGCTAACGAGTAAGAGGATTAAACAAGGTCAGCCGAACGATAGTTATTAACTAGCTTTAAGCTGATGCGTATAATTATGCGCCTTGTTTTTTATCCCCTTATTAACTGTGTTATGTTTGTGTCTTTAAAGCCCCCCTGAAGGTGGTTATGAACGGACTGGAAACAGTAACAGAGCGAACTTGTTACGTGTTGAGGCTTTTGCCTGGGAGGCAGTACATTACTGCAGTTGCGGGGTGTGCCGCCTATGCCATAGAGGGCATATGGAGAGCGAGAGAAAAGTGCCAGATTTTGTGTTCATTGCGAGAGAAATTGTTGGATAACAAAGGCATCCAAAATAGAGAATGACAATCACGGTGGAATTAACTCTCGTTCACATGACCCTTGATCTCATGGCCTTTGATCACTTGACCTCGTTCATATGACCTTTGATCTCATAGCCTTTGATCACTTGACCTCTCGGTCACATGAACTTTGATCTCGTTTGACCTTTCGTTTGGATGATCTCTTCGATTACTTGTCCACCCATCACCTGGCCTTTGATCAGTTGTTCACCCATCACCTGGCCTTCGATCAGTTGTCCACCCATTACCTGGCCTTCGATCAGTTGTCCACCCATCGCCTGGCCTTCGATCAGTTGTCTACCCATTACCTGGCCTTCGATCAGTTGTCCACCCATTACCTGGCCTTCGATCAAATGTCCACCCATCACCTGGCCTCCGATCAGTTGTCCACCCATCACTTGGCCTTCGATCAGTTGTCCACCCATCACCTGGCCTTCGATCAGTTGTCCACCCATCACCTGGCCTTCGATCAGTTGTCCACCCATCACCTGGCCTTCGATCAGTTGTCCACCCATCACCTGGCCTTCGATCAGTTGTCCACCGATCCCCTGGCCTTCGATCAGTTGTCCACCCATCACCTGGCCTTCGATCAGTTGTCCACCGATCCCCTGGCCTTCGATCAGTTGTCCACCGATCCCCTGGCCTTCGATCAGTTGTCCACCCATCACCTGGCCTTCGATCAGTTGTCCACCCATCACCTGGCCTTCGATGAGTTGTCCACCCATCACCTGGCCTTCGATCAGTTGTCCACCGATCCCCTGGCCTTCGATCAGTTGTCCACCCATCACCTGGCCTTCGATCAGTTGTCCACCGATCCCCTGGCCTTCGATCAGTTGTCCACCCATCACCTGGCCTTCGATCAGTTGTCCACCGATCCCCTGGCCTTTGATCCCTTCGCTGTCCTCACGCCCCCCCCCCCAAGCGAGAAAAAACGCCCCACGAACATAACACCTAACTTAGTTAGCTTTCATTGACCACCTGGAGTTTGAACACCCTAAGTTATTACCCCTGCCTGCGAACAGAACACCTAACTTAGTTAGCTTTCATTGACCACCTGAAGTTTGAACACCCTAAGTTATTACCCCTCCCTACGAACAGAACACCTAACTTAGTTAGCTTTCATTGACCACGTGAAGTTTGAACACCCTAAGTTATTACCCCTGCCTGCGAACAGAACACCTAACTTAGTCAGCTTTCATTGACCACCTGGAGTTTGAACACCCTAAGTTATTACCCCTGCCTGCGAACAGAACGTTTAACTTAGTTATCTTCCCTGCAATTGTATTCTCCGTTGCGTAAATATATATTTTCTAAACACCAGATATGCCCAGCATATGATTAAGCATTATATAAAAGATATTCTGCGCAGATTGTAGTAAGCATTAAAGTGCACCCATAGTTTATGGCTAGTGGCGCTGTGTACTATGTTGGTGCCACAATTTTGTTTAGCACCATGCTACAATTCTTTGTTATGGAAAAACAAATAAGAATGTGATTATGTCGGAGTTTACAGTTTTTATTCCATGAAATCAATATAAACGCGTTCGTCAAAGTAGCAAAACTGAAGTCTGGTGGGTTTATTTCTGGAGGTATTGCATCTGAGCTCTATTTGAAATTCCCTAATGATGTCACAAGATTGGCAGGTGACCATTGATGCAGTGTGTAGGTATCTGTTGTCGAGGGCGTGTATTATTCACATGATTGATTGATTTTTGCTGAGTTCAAGCCAATGAGCAAAGGGAATCTGAGTCTCAGGGTAAAATCACATGCGTTTGTATTCTCCTTTGACGTCTCTTTCCCCGTTCCCAGAATTTAAATCGGCATGTGCGAAAATGGCTGCAAAAGGTATTCCCTTCTACAAATTGGGGCGTTACAACTCAGGACTGTAAGCGAGTAAGCACAAAAGAATAATATAAGCTGTATTTGTTTTGGCGTGGCACCAACTGTTTAACATACTGTTGGTGACCGTGTCATCCATATTCTCAGTACGGTGTCTGGTATATAACGAACCAATAGTGTTAGTTGATGAAGTAAGAAGTGGGCTATGCATCGCTGAATTAATGGCTCTGCCAGTAGACAACAGCGTTGTATTAAACGGTATGCAAATTTTGGCAATAAATAGAAGCCAAGCAACATCTTTCCTATATACTTTGGTCCTGCAGAATCTGCTTAAGATGTCTGACAATAACAAACCTTGTTGAAAATCTGACACGCCGTGGAGTGAGCCCAGCCTGCCAGTCCATTGCCGCTGTGTTCTTACCAGGAGGTAGATAAAGCAACTATAGGGCAGTCAAGTCACACCGCATTAATTACCACTGCCAACCAATTAGCCAGCCAAGCCTAATACATCGACGCCTCAATTATTCTCTTGAGGTTTTGTCTTTAGGCTCTATTGTAATCAGTTTGGCGTCACTGCATATCACCTACTACATGCGGTAAAATGGCCATTTTGTTTAAACCAGCTCGCTTCAAGGCATTCCTTGTTCGGTTGACCCGTTAGCGGTGGCAATATAGGATCGAAAGAGACATTATTGGATGGTTGTTGTGGTGGGCGCTGACGTATCCTCAACTTGCGTCAGTTACAATCGTAACGGTTATGAAATAGGTGTTCTACTTCATTTGAATTTATTATTGTATAATTTTCAATTCAAAATAGTGTAAAACTAAAGAAGCGAAGGAAATATAACCTGGTGTACGGAGTTAAACTATATGATACGAAAAGGCGAAACAAGAAATTTGGCGTAATTCTGTTATGCTAAACCTATGAACGTATCAAGTCCTCTACAAGTTGCAGGATGGGTTTTTATAGTTATGTATGCGAACTACGACGCCAGGTTATCAAACGCGTAATTTATTTAACATGGTTTGCACTATCGAATAATTGTATACACGTGACGTACTGCGAGTGGAGTCAAACCCTCCCCTTCCCAACTCAGGTTGGTGATATTAGGCGATCTTATTAAACTATGACACATCTGTCAAATGGAATACGCATCGCTGAGTGAATGGTTGCGTCAGTAGAGGGCAGCACTGTCATAGCTTTTTGTATACTGCCTGATGCCTAACTTAAGATGTCCCTACTCTGTACAAGGCTAAGCCAAAGAATGCATATATAAATATATATATATACATAAACTATGACAGTGAAATATCATATTAAAATAAAAATGCAAAAATTAAATAAGGCGGAGGCGATGATTGTATTATGTTCTTTATTTGTGTTTTTAGCAACTTGGCTCCATAGCTTCTTGTTGATCCCCTTGATAAATCTTTTCGCATTCAACTTGGTGTACAATGGCGAGGGGCGGGTAGGGGGGGGGTGTGGTCTGTTGCGTCATCCACCCTCTGTAATCGGTTCTGAATACCAGTTCCACATCAAATACAGACCTGGATGTATCAGCAATTCTCGCGATACCCCAGCCACCAGTACAATAATGAGTGGCGATTTCAACGCGCAATTGTTGCGTAAGGCCAAAAGGGTAATGCTGCAATTGGAATGGAGTGTCAGGGTTATAACCGGCGTGTCGTGTTGTGGTAATGGTCTGTCACGATCAGCACTCAGCCTTCGTTTTACGTCATGGTGTACGGTCTGCTGAGCACTAGTAGCTGACTTGGGCCGCCCCCAACAAAACAACCTTATTTATCACCCGTCACGCAGTGGAGGGCTTATTGTTTCTAGTTATTACCGGGACCTGTTATTATAAAGACCAGCTAATAACCATAAGCTACGATTACAGGTGCCCGCAAAAAGGAGGCAACTAAGCCTCTCTGGCATATCTGGCTGAATATAGCTAATTGTGCGTACTCTGTAATTCTTTTTATCCTCTCCGTAAAGCGGTCACGACTAAACCCCTCAAAACCCTCCTTCTATTTCTTGCAATTAGCGTGGGTATCACCCACCCCCTCCTTCTGCGCCTGCCATTACATCAAACGTAACTTTAAGAATCTACACCCCAGCACTCCCCCCCCCCCCATGGGTGGGCATGCGCAAATACCGGCCAATCAGCTCTCACGATTAGTGTTGGCCAATGGGAAGCAGTTTCTTCTCGCGCGTATTTTGTATAAAGATGGTGGCCTGGCCGGTTTCAGACAGAACTCCCTCTGCAGACCAGGGATCTCCAGGTAAGCCAGGCACCCCTCTTACGTTCTCATATGCCATTTGAACTTCAGAAAACGCTGGTGAACTGAGTATATTTGGTGAATATTTCTCAGTGCATACTTGCCTTTCACCTATATATATTAAATTGTTACTGGATATAAAATATGCATAACTAAACGTTTTTTTGACTAGATATGATTTGACTAGTTAATTATTGCAATAAATAATTTTACAGAAGTGTAGTTCTCGTCTAAACATCGCAGCCATACTTCTGACGTGTTACTAACTTGTTTTAACGTTTCTTTCAGAATCATGTGTTCCTCCTTCACCGTACTCGTGCTCTCGGCTCTGCTCGCCGCCGCCTGGGCCGGTAAGTAAACCCCGGCAATAACGCTGAGAGCTGAAGGTAGAAAAAGTCAAACATCTGTAATTGCCGCTCTCTGTCAATGCATTCTCTGAATTGCATATAAATCGGCAAATGTGGTTTAACCTATTATGATACATGAATTATTAACAGAGACTGCGCTCTCCATAAAGTTAATTGCTTACAGTGCCGTCTGTATGTGTCAAAGCTAATTGTGTCAAATGGTCAATTAGAAATACGCTCTTAGTGCGTAAAAAAATGTACGTACGCACGCCTTAAGTCTAAGCACGCCGTAAATTTACGCACACCTTACGTATACGCACACCTTAAGTCTACATACGCACGTGTTTAACGTACGATCTATGCGTTGTTTGCAGCCTCGCTGTCCGATGAGTTGGATGAGATCAGTAAGCTGATCAAGACCATCGAACGCCTGGAAAATAAGGACGCTGGTACGAAGATTAAAGAGAAAGGTAGGCACACCAGTGACTCGGTATTAAACGCTATGTCCACTATTTATCTCAACTAAAATATTAATCAACACTGTAAACAAGTGTAAATGCCCATGTGTGGCATAGGTCGATAAAAGCAAGTGTATTTATCTGGGCCATCTTCCATGTTAGACCCCACGAACTGTATTATTGTAGTAAATGGTCAGTGTAAGTGATACGTGAGCTATGCTAAAGCAATAGATAGCCGAAACATGCTCGACGTGGATTTAATATGTAAATATATTGCATTTAGCACTCTCTGTAAGGTTTTCTACAGATGTACAAGTCAGAAATTCATTGCTTTTGCTGTTGTTGCAGATGTGGCTGCCAAGCCAAATGTTCTCTTCATCGTCGCCGACGATCTAGGTAACGATAACTTTATAATAACTACGTAACTTTTGGTGTACAAAGTATTCTGTACTATTTATGAACTTTCACTCTCGTTGCGTAATGCGGATAATCATGATAAAGGTTAAGTGTTATTTATATTTGATGTACTTTGATAATCATGTTTTGTTAAAGATGGTTGATTAATGCTGTCTAAGACCGAGTGATGGTCATAGCGATCTAAGTCATACAATTCATTAAAATAATACAAATGCACCACTGGCGATGTTGTCATGAGGATACTTACGATATAGATGTGCATCCAAGACACGTCCTGACATGTGCTTCTCATGGTACCATTACAGGCTGGAATGATGTGGGTTACGTGAACGATGAGGTAAAGAGTCCTGTAATAGACGGTCTGGCGGAGTCTGGTGTCATCCTCGACAACAACTATGTCCAGGCAGTGTGCACACCGTGAGTCAATGAAATATGCACTTATATGCCAAGGCTGTCTACACACCATGGGTCAATGAAATCTACACTTATATGCCAAGGCCGTCCGCACACCGTAAATCAATGAAGTATACACTTATGTGCCAAGGCCGTCTGCATGCCATATGCGTCAATGAAATATTCAGTTATATGTCCAGGCCGCCTGCACACCGTAAATCACTAAAATATAGACTTATATGTAAGTTCTGCAAAACGAAGATTAATAACCGACTCAGACCATCTACTTCACTTAATAAAGTGTTGTCCGGCTAAACCCGACGAAACAGACTCTACGCCACCCCAGTTGCACCAGACCAGTGTTGCTTTCCTCCGCCAGGTCGCGCCACACCATAATGACTGGCCGCTACCCGTACCGCTCCATGATGCAGCACATGGTGTTGTCAGAGGACACGCCTCACTGCTCGCCCACCAACCTCAAGTTCCTCCCAGAAAGGTTCCAGGAGCAAGGCTACGAGACATACGCTGTCGGAAAGTAAGCATCAATTACGATTATTATTATTATTATTATTATTATTATTATTATTATTATTATTATCTTAAAATGTAAAAAGGTATCAATAAATTATAATTTATACTTATAATTATAAAGGATGTGACCCTGCACTGAAAAAAATGAAGGATAAAAAAATGGATAGAAAATATAAAATGTTGCATGATTTTATTGATAGATGAAGATGTATAAATGAATTATGTATTATTACATTTGCTTGTAATAATGGTTCCATTGAGGATACGACTAGCTTTATTTTTGACTTGTCTCTCTCCGCCAGGTGGCACTTAGGTTTCTGCAAGTGGGAGTGCACCCCAACCTACCGCGGCTTCGACCATTTCTACGGTTGTTACGCAGGAGCCCAGGGCTACTATTCACACAGGGCTGGTGAGTGAAACATCCGCCATTTTGAATATGTCCCTGACCCCTTCGGTGTCTCATTCTCTCTCACCCTCCCTTCGCCTCTGTCCCTCTGTCGATCTCTCTCTTTCTCTGTCTCTCTTTTTCTCTCCTAATCGTTCTCTGTCTGTCTCAGACCTTTCCTTTATCTGCTTTTCTCTATCTTTCTCTCTGTTATAGGAATTACGTTTAGCGGCAGCCGGCACTTAAACTTAAATCGTTACACCGTTATCTTCCTTTGAAAGTAACATAGTTTTTCATCAGGACATCCTTTATGCGTTATTCTGAACTGTTGTTGATGTCAACGTAGATGAATATTGAGTTAACGGTTTTGGTTTTTTGCAGAGGACGGTTATGACTGGAGGGATGACAAGGAGACTGATTGGGAAGTGGAGGGCAAATACCACACGGTGAGTTATCATTGACCATGCAGGTACTACCAGCTCCAAGTCTTCCATCAATGCAAATTAATACTTATCATAATATTAAATTGGGTCAATGAAAGTAAAAAAAAATAACACTTTTAATGTAGAATATTAAATCATCTGTCAATAAAAAATATTACTTAATAATGTTTTTGCTAAATAAATCCACCAACAAGGAAAATACTCATTATAATATATAATAGGAATACTTGTATATTGCATACTAATAATAATACTTGCTATAATACTATTGGTGACGACCCTATTATCGCAATATGGTCAACACAATATCGGCCGTTCAGCGCGTCAATTTTTAGAAGTATCTTAATTTTTCTGATATCGCACATTAACCGGTTTTGACCAGCAAAGAGAACTGAAATGGTGAGGATATGGTATATAATTATCGCTAATTTATTGCAGGATATTGTCCGTGACTATGTCGTGAACGCCATCGAGAACCATGACGGTGCTGAGCCCTTCTTCATGTACCTCTCCTTCACCAACGTGCACACCCCTCTGGAGGTAAGTCGTGGAGGCACGTGGCGGTGTAATATACTCATCTGCATAATTATCGCACCTGTAACATACAGGGGCGGATCGAGGAGGGGGGGTAGGGGAGTTGCACCCTCCCCCCCCCCGCTTGGGAACTTGAACATAGACTGTAAAAGTCGAGTTTTACAGCAGCAGCAATCCCCCTCCCCCCCCCCCCCGGTCGCAAGTTTTCAGGGAGCAACCCCCGCCCCCCTTTGTGAATTCCTAGATCCGCCCCTGACATAGACGTGTAGGTGATGGATGGTATGTGATTGACATATATGCAATATACAACCGTACATGATTGATATATATTTAATGTACAACTGTACAAGATGGACATATGTGTTATATAAACGTGCATATATGGTTGTGGTTGTGGTTTATTTGGTCTTGAAGGCCAATTGACACAACACAACATATAATTATACAAACAGTTTGCATGGTGCGCAGTATTTTGAGAAACATACATTTACATGGTGGAACAGAGACGATTTTCAATAAGATATATACACATTGCCAAATTCCTCAGGGTCGTTACATCATTATGAAACATTAGGGTCCGAAAGAGATCAAATGTTGGAGGGTTCCAAAATATAGAATCAATATATATTTTACGAATATCCGCGAACTTGGTACAACACAACAAAACATGAAATTCATCCTCGATAACGGTAACACCGATTCCCAGGCAGGTACAAAGCCTCTCTGCTAGTAGGGTGCCATTGACATACATGTGAAATACACTGGTATGTGACATACAGGGCGCGCTACTTAATCGCACTTCGGATAATCGTAACTTCGGTTAATTGCAACGTTTTTGCTGACAAACAGAAGTTGCAATTAAGCGGAGTGCACTGTAGACACTATTTACTGTATAAACTATATAGACATGTCATGTGAAACTCTTGTTTTGGTCGCCACAGGTGCCTCAGAAGTACATCGACATGTTTCCGGAGACCATGGACGAGGGACGCAGAGTTTACCTCGGTAAGTCGGAAACTTATCAGTACATCATAACGTCTAAACGTCGCGTAACTTGTCATCGACAAGTAAACCCGATATTACTTACTATTTTCATCTCCCACCTGAAAACAGCTAAAAATCTCCACAGTTCAATCGGCAATACACTGAGCTATAACAGATAATAATGTTGGATGGAGCTAGTGATAACAATGGCGAGTAATGACCTTTCATATTGATGACACTCTTTCTTCATAAGGAATAGAATGAGGGGAATGTCGTTTTCATGTGTGATGTATTTCTTACAGCTATGATGTACGTGATGGACGAAGCCATCGGTCAAATCGTCCAAGCCCTCAAGGACAATGGTCTCTATGACAACACGCTCATCACCTTCACCGCCGACGTAAGTGACTATTGTCTAAAGCGGTCTTTATGTCGTCACTATGGCGCGACGGTTTGTAGTCATTCAAGTCTCCCATAAGTAATACTTGATTGCCACAAATGAATCGCTTCAATTTTTATTGTTTTCTGGGAATGGCGCAGTAATAAATTAATATTGACAATATTATATTGATAATGATATCATAAGAGCGACCGGACTTGTTAACATTCGGCGACTACCCCCCCCCCCCCCCCACCCCCAATGTCTCTCTAATGAGTGTCTACTTTCATATTTCAGAACGGTGGCGAGCAGGGTGGTAACTCTGACAACGCCCCACTCCGGGGGGGTAAGGGTTCCCTCTGGGAGGGAGGCAACAGGGTGAGGGGCTGGGTCCATGGGCCTATGCTGAAGAAGTCTGGCTACGTGCACGAAGGGTAGGTCCCCCTATTGTTATTCTTTGTGCCTCATCTCTTAGATAATACATCTAGTCTCGCCCCCCCCCCCCCCCCCCACTACGATAAGCAGTTACACGCGTAAATCACATTTTGCATATTGCCAATATAAGTATATGACTTTATATGACTTTGGCATATGACTTTAGAATATTTTAAAAGAGATTCAACTTGGCCGCTAAAGTAATGCAGGTCAACAGTATATGCATCGCAATCTGTTATGATCAAGTTAAAACAAGTGTTCTTTAACAATAATGATCTACATAATCTAGGTTGTCTGCGTATCTCAAAACCTGTTTACATATCCCTTATAATAATATATACAATTTCTTATAATTTGTTTCCATGTGTATTGAATATAGTTTACTGATTTACTGATTTACTCCTCTCCCCTACCCCCACCTACAGTTTGTTCCACGAGGCCGACTGGACCCCAACCCTGATGAGCATAATTGGCGGAGAGCAGCCGGAAGGTAACCTAGCAACGCGCACTTCCGATATAAAACCAGCTTTGCTAAATTAATTAATTAAGGTTGTTGATCACCAACCTACAGAAGGATTATCTATTGTGCTGGAAAAAAACCTCAGTTAGGTTTTTTAATGTTCGTGAATTCATCACAAAAATTGTAAAGCACACGTCTGACGTCACAAGTTGATGTAGTGCACCGTGTTAACGAGATTTATTTCTTCTCTGGTATATCTTCTATGTAATCCGGACAATTGTCTCCTCCAGCTGGTTTGATTGACGGCATGGATCAGTCCGACATGATCATGAATGGTGGACCTTCCGTTCGAGATCATATCATCTACAACATCGACATGCAACCCGGATCAACATTCGGCCAGGCCGCTGTCAGGTAAGCTTCAGTTCGCTCATGTTCGAGAAGTTGTGCAAAACGCGGGCTTTCACAAACGTTTGTGAAAACAATAGGACCTTTAATAATATTATAGTATATATAGTATATATATATAGTATAATATCAAGCTCTTTAATTTCATCTTCACTGATGTAACCGGGATATACATATAAAATTTCCATTTGTCAAACATGTTTAAACATACTTTACTAGGACAGTAGTTATAGGCCGGGTTGGGGAAGATATCTGTAGTTAGTTGTATAAACTTTATTTATTTAACGAGGTTACCGATAGCGAATACACATATCAACGGCCACCTCATAAATCTATTTAGGTTCTACGGCAATCCGGGTCATTTTAATGAATGAATTCTTTATTTATTTACTCATGTAATATTTTTAATTATATTTAATTATTATTTAGGATCGAGGACTTCAAGTTGATCTGGGGTAACGAGGGTTTCATCGACGGTTGGGGTCGCGAGGACATGACCATGTTCTTCGAGAGTCCGGCCAACCTGGCCCTCCTGGGCATGAGCCCCAAGGAGGCCAGGGAGACAGCCCGCTCCCACGCCACGGAGCGGGCCCACAACGCCGGAGTGCACGCCCGCAGCTACATCTCCTTCACCCAGCAGGATATCCAGATCATGCAGCAGCTGTTTGCGCTGAAAACCTTCACCGCCCAGAATATTAGCAGTGGTAGCGTGCACCTCTTCAACATCAAGGGTAGGCCTCGGCTGATTTCTATATAAAGTCCTCCAAAAAAGTAGGGGCCGGCGCGACAGCTCAGTGGACTAGAGCGCTCGCATTGAGTGGGTCGGTGGTTCGAGCCCTGCTGTGGCCATGTCTGTGTGGTCACAGGATAAAGATCCCATGTCTTTCTTCGTATGGAGTAGGGGGTTACGCCCGGGGATATGGCTCCACTCTCCCTTCCTTCTCCCATTGACGCGATATGACCAAAACTGGTTAAAGCGTCCTGAAAAACAAAGCAAACCAAACCAAAAGAAGTAAAAGGAAACCTATATTCGCTATCATGGCCTTAACTTTTCATTTTCCATTTTTCATAATATAGCTCACGAAATTGTCTTTTCAAGGGGTGAAGTGGGATGATATTATTGTAATCGCGTAATTATGACACACATTGTAATGTTGATATCAAGGAAACTTATGCGCCGTGCAACAATGCAGAGACCTGGAGTAAAAGTAAAAAAAGGGCATTATCCATTATTGCGAATTCTTTAGCTGAGTGCGATATGAACACAGACAATTCCCCGCTTGCGGTCTAACCTGCTTATCAATAAAGGCGGCTGAGAACACTTTGTCTTTAAATAATGGGGAGCAATCGAGATAAATTTATTAAGAAGACTGCATTTGTTCATATGGTTTCTCAGGTTCCATGATTTTTGACCCAAACCATATCGTAATATTAACCCTCTGTGTAACAGATGTGTACCTTGGGGAAAAATCCAAAAGCTATTTATTCCCACATTTTCCCCACAAATCATTTGCAAAGTGGCTGAATTGCACAAGGATAAATCGATTTATAGCTTTTTCTTTTCTCAAATCGCACAGTATCTCAATAATGGAACAATATATTGAATAAACTAATGAAATGACGATAATTCTCTTGCAGATGACCCCTTTGAGAAGAATGACCTTGCGCAGAATCCTGACTACGCGACCAAGGTCGAGACGCTCAAGCAATATATCCTGGATCTCCTGGAGGATTACGTGGCGCCACCTGCCGTACAAAGTGCACACTGGACAGAGCAATCCAACCCGGAAGACTTCAACGACACCTGGAGTCCAGGATGGTGTGATGACCTTAAAATTCTAGTCCCCAACAATTTGTTGGTCAAGTCCTCCTTCAACCCAGACGTCTAGATTGAGAGAAGATTTGTCATATTTCTGTGATTGGTGATACAATTTAACAACAGTTTTATTACACGTTTTATATATTTTATAATGTAACCACTGTGTTTAAATATGATATAAAAAACTCATATTTAACAGCATTTCTACGAAGAAAATGTCTAAACAAGAAGAGCATAGCGACCGTAGAGTCCTTTTCGACATACAAGTCGGTAATAGGTCAACGAGATGGCCTGAAGCGAATGAAGCAGAAGCAAATGTGATTTATTTTGTACTTAATTAGTTCCCGTGACAATGTGTGAATACTGTGTAGTTTCATCAAAGAAGATGGATCGTATATATAACTGAATGCCAATAAAACGGATGCTCCTGCACCTATTTGCTTATTATTAATGTAGTCATCTGGATGCATCAACCGCGGGTGTTGTCATAGAGTCTGGTAAACATCCGGTGTGGTTCTTGTAGAGAGTGGCGACATGCGCCTGCCACAGTGACGATTAAGCAGTGGGAGTAGTCAAGATGACAACTGACAGCATGCATCTTGGGGCAATGACGGGTAAACAATGGATGTAGTCATGGTGACAATTGATGGCATGCATTTGCCGGCAATTACGGCTAAACTATGGGTGTAGTAATGGTGACGTCTGATAGCATGCGTCCTGCGACAATGACGGTTATACAATGGGTGCAGTCATGGTAACAATTGATAACATGTGTCCTGGGTCAATGATGATCAAACAATGGGTGCAGTCATGGTAACAATTGATAACATGTGTCCTGGGTCAATGATGATCGAACAATGGGTGCAGTCATGGTAACAATTGATAACATGTGTCCTGGGTCAATGATGATCAAACAATGGGTGTAGTCATGATAACACTTGATAACATGGGTCCTGGGTCAATGATGATCAAACAATGGATGTAGTCATGGTGACAATTGATAACATGTGTCCTGAATCAATGACGGATAAACAATGGGTGCAGTCATGGTAATATGTGAATGCCTCTCACACACGACATGTAATTAATATGTTTAGTCACAATGATGGGTAAATTAACTCTAGGCGAAGTCGGAGTAAAGGGGGCAGTAACAATAGATGTCTTGCTACACTTGTGAATTTAAATCACACACCATTATCAGCCCACAAATACGTGTTTCTGAACCATACGCAAATATTATAACCATACCAATACGTAATTAATGCACATTTCATAAGCGTACATATAGGTCCACCACAACTATAGAAATACCATAACCACTCATATAAATGACTCTGCCATCTTGCATAAATGCCGCTGGCGTAAATAGTTCGGAAAATATTTTGATGGCATCTTCAATCTTCAGAGATGAAAATGCGCTGTGTCCAGGAGAATGTCATATAATATATTAAATTACTAAATTACTTAAGTTACACCGTAGCATTGTTAAAGTAACCAGCTTCATATGATGACGTACATCATGTTGACATTAGGCGAAGACCGAACACTAATACAGACACTGCATAGCCTGTGTAGTGGCGCCACACAGCGGCACAATATAGACTACAAGTTGCACAAAGCGTGTTTACACATTTGTCTTCATACGTGAACCGGTCCGGGACGTATGTGGGGACCTTGTGTGTCCTCCAGGTCTTATGTGTCCATCATTGCCGTTCCATCAGTTACGTAGAAACTTAAACCGGACCCCTATCCTTAAGGCAAAAGCCCTATCCAAAGGCCTTCACTCTTATCTCTAATCTCAGTCCCTGACTCCTAATTCCTAACCCTGACCCCTAATCCGAAAACCCGATATCCTTCTTATGTCATCGACGAATGAGTCACAGACACCGTTAAGGGACTCTTCAAAATCACGTTGACTAGACTTGCCCATACCAATTGCAGTTTATAATGATGGCACTATAACGACGCTGTCCACAATTGGTTGTCTGATAACCAACCGACCGCCACGCTTCCCCACAGCTCCATCTATCGGGCCGATATAACGACGCTGTCCGCCGATGTAACGAAGCTCACAAGCCATGCGAAAGCGCCATCTGCAGAGGCAGAAACAATGAATTCAGTGAGCTGATCCCGCCCCAACTATACAGGTCTCTCTGTCTGATTGTCTGGTTCCCAGCGAATCAATTCATGAGCGGACATAAATCATATAAAAAACACACACAAAAACACGTGCGGAATCGCCAAGAGTCCTTAGCAACAGTCGTTGTTACCATGGACACAGTCGCTATGGCTTTCATTCCACGCGTATCCAAACATGTCCATGTCCACGTCGTACAAGGACTTCATCTTGGCGAACAAAGCTGGCTGATTATCCTCCAGTTCCCGAAGCACATTGTCGTATTTAAAGTTCTTCATAATGTTCTCCGTCGTGAGAACGTATTCCGTAGGTGATGCGCCGTAGGGGAATCCCAGATCTTTATTTAGCCTCTCCAGATCGAGGCCGAAGGATTCCATCTTCACCACGTGGTCGTATTCCACGACGCACGGGCGACAGCGGTCTGCGATTGGTAGCAGCTCCGAATCGGCGGTACGTCCATTCGTGACGTCATTCATGAAGCCGACGACGTCACTATTGACTCCAGACTGCTTCTGTGACCGGCGTTCGTAGATAGATATGAGTCTCTGCAACGGGTGCATCATGAAGACCACTTTGGAGAAGTTGCCATAGCGAACCATGACGTCACGAGGGTCAATTTCGGTGATTCTTACGAACCCCGCGAGGCGTCCGAGGTCGGCGGAAGGGACGTCATGAAAGCCGATACTGGAAAGCTCGGCGGATGTATCCAGCTTCAAGCCGGGAAAGTACCGATCGATCCCTTTAATGCTGACTGGATACTGCTGGCAGAGCAGGACGCCACGCTGGTGGTCTACCGTCACGTCCACCAGGGGCGCCCCGGTAGTGCGGGCCCGGCTCTCCTGCTCCTCACCCCTCGGCGAGCGACACCCCGCGGAGATTACGTCCCTCCTCTCCGCGAAGGAACAGAATCCCGGTCGGGAGTACGGGAAGAGATCGCCTCCGCGCAACCTTGACCTCTGCGGCGGGCTGTTGTTTCCGCCGAAGCGACCCGCCGCCGTCAGGATTGCGTTAGGTCGACCCGAGCGCTTGATCCAGATAGCCGTCACCAGGATGGCCACCAGGAGAATGACGCCGAGGAGCCACCGCCTGTTGTGGAGGTACACGAGAGATCTAACAGCCATGGCTGGGGCGGGCTGCATGTCCCGATGGACTGGCCCGCGGGGGGGGGGGGGGGGCGGCAACGGATACGCTTCCAGAGGATAGCGCGACGGCACAACCTCAAAGGATCACGTGACGCAGTCTCAAGTGATTACGTGATTCAGTCGCAAAGGATCATGTGACAATCTCAAATGAACACATGACACAGTCGCAAAGTATCCCGTGAAATTGCGGCGGCCCCGGTCGACGCAGGTCCAGACGACTACGCGACATGTCCTGAAACGATGACGTCATACAGCTCTAAATGATCACGTGGGGCAGCGGCTCTGGAGAACCACGTGACACGTCTTCGGTTGGCCACGTGACACAGCAACCGTTCAGCAACAGTCGACGGCGATATGCGTGTAATGGTGTCGAGAAAAGAGAGACCTGCAGACTCACATCCCCGCACTTTACACAGTCTGGCTGTCGGCGCACACAACCCACTGGCCTGGATACTCAGGTGTCTATAAAAAATACATCCAGCTCACACACACATCTGGTGCATAGCCATACAATCTGGTATCAAGCCAAACTCCTCGCTTAGTGAGGCTGAGCGACAGACACGGAGTACTCTATGCTATAGCCAATAACCTAATTACTGCACCACCGTCCCCACACGTACAGCTATTTATCCTCAGTATGAAATCGACAAATGGCTGTCAGCTGAGCCCAGTTATCCCACTCCATCCCCCTCCCCGACCCAACCAGACCAGGCGCACCATGTGCTAGCCGGTCATATACGGTCTTCATCGATTTCTGGCTGCACACGTGTTTCTTGCACTGCATGTGCGGTCCAGATACATTTAATGTGGTGTGCTCGAGTCATGACAAACCTGATCACAGCTGACGCTCGTATCCCAGCGCCAGTTACTCTTACCCAGTCATACGTATTCATAAATGTCATGTCGGTCTGTGTCCTGTTAATTGTGATCACAACCGCTTTGTAAGCAAACTCGTTCATTCGCCAGGGGGCGCTACCTTCATTGTCACACTCTGACTGTTGTGCAGCGCAACATACATACAGTGCAATGTTGACATCTACGCGTATACACAATAATCAACATTTAAAGTGGAAGCAAAGAGCAAAGATGAGTAGTATAGGCCTCAATTATTTTGGCCCATAAGTTCAAAAACAACTGCCGTCAATGGTATTATCTGCTTGGGCTTTAGGATATATGGATATTTGTTGCCACAATTAAGCGTATGGGCCGGATCGTGTAACGTGAGAAGAAAGGTCTCCCATTTAGTAGGCCTACATGTCACAAGCGAAACGATGTGACCACTCAACCGGTGACTTCCCCGGTTCGGAATCCCCACCCCCCCCCCCCCCCCGCCCCCGTCACCCCCAGACACACAGACACACCGTCTTATATAATGCATATATTTCATTGCAGTACAGGGACCGCGGGCCCGTTGTACAAAAAGTAACAGAGTACGCATACATCAGGTGAAATTACTTCTCAGATTGAATATATTATAAATATAACAACCAACTGCAACCCAGTCATTAGTTCAATGTTTCTAAAATAAGCTTAGGTGGTTGGTTAGTCAGTCGACACTCCAAAACTCGTTATTCTGTGTGGTCAATGGGCATTAAACAGTTGACGACTGCACCAGGGACATCCCCTTTTCTTTTCGTTTACACAACCACATATTCCCATTCCACAGGTAAATTCATCACAGAACTAGAAACCTCTCCCTAACTGCCGGCCTGTATTTACATGTACATGTACGTCATCATAGCTCCCGTGACGCAGTGACCCGCTTAGTGTCTTTGATCCTGATTGGTTGATAGGAGGCCAGAGCGGAATTAAATGTCTGCGCCCCACAAAAAGAAAATTATCTGCGAATTCGTAACTATAATGTTTTTATTTTAGGAAACGTATGTTTAGACTGTATTCTCTCATTAGCACTGCCCTTACGGTCGGAATTGGCTTTCCCTTTAACGTCGCTATAGATCATGTAATGTAATAATTAAGCCCTTCTTATTAGAAATTAACAAATTAATTTAAACCGGCTTTATACGATACAGCGCACTGCAATATAATATACCCATTATATATTTTGCTAAGTATTTGAAGTCTCGTCAAACGATCTGCAATTGGCTGATAAGAACTGGTATGGGAGTAAAGGAAGAAAACCATTGTGAACGAATCCATTGATGTAGATCATAGATCTCATTGAACAAACGTATTATCGTATTTATACTTGCAATATTTAATTCACCATATTTGTTTATTAAGCTTGCTTGCAACTCTAAAAGCTCACATAAAAGACCGGGTTTACTTGTTGATCTCATCGAGGTGTGTGCTACGGTCAGCAGATCTGGGTTGTAGAAAATCTAGGAGTCTATAGGCTGCCCCGCGGACTGCTTAACTTTATTCGCTCCTGTCATGAACACTCGTTCAGCACAATACAGTTCCACGGATCTACGTCCGAGAGCTTCCAAGTCAGAAGAGACGAGAAGCAGGGTTTTGTCCTAGCGCCAACTTTGTTCGGCATCATTTTCTCTATATTCCTTATGCACGCTTTTGATGAAGACACGGAGGGTGTTTTACTTGCACACAACATCGGATGGAAAGTTGTCAACACCTTCTCAAATCCAAGCAGAGGCGCTGCCTAATAAGAGAACTGCTATTCGGTGACGACGCAGCGCTGGTTGCGCATTCAGAAAGCCAGCTATAGCGACTCATGGATAGATCCTCAATTGCGTGTGCTTTATTTGCTTTGACTATATGTGGTAAAACACAGTCGTGCTGAGCCAAGGGACTTTCACACCGCCACTGCTTACCCTGAATAATATGCCTATGGAGGTGGTAAATGGGTGTTTTTGTGTTACCATTACGGATAATCTATCCCTGGATGAGGAAATAAATACTCGCATGGGGAAGGCAGCCACCACCTTTGGTATGTTGAACAAACGTGCGTGGCAAACTTAAAAACTAACCATTTGCACCAAAATGCTAATCTATAGGGCGTGTGTTCTAAGCAGCCTGCTGTGTGGCAGTGAAACGTGGATCACATATTGTGGCCAAGAAAGGAAATTGAACAATTTCCATTTTTGTTGCTTTCGAAGCATTTTAGGCATATCTTGGCAAGACAAGGGTAACAAATGCTGAAGTGTCAGCCAGAGCCAGCCTACCAGCAACGAGTAAGCTTAATACACAGTTCACATCAAGGTGTGTAATGTGTCAGTCCAAAGTCGATGGATTACAGAGTCGTCTCCACTAGAACGGATTAAACACACGTAATAAGATTCAGTTTAATTCATGCAATGCATCAGCTGAAAGCTTTGCGAATCCTTTCATCTTTTCGGACATGACATGGATATAGTGTCACAGAGTTTTTAGGACAGGGGACAAGGAAGACAAACGAGGGATTCGCCTTTTGTACCTGATGCGAATCTCCGTGCCTGAGCGAGGAAGTGGCGGAGGTGATAGGGTGGGGGCCCGGGGTAGACACCGTGCCACGAGAGTGTCAAGGAGGCATTGGTTGTTGTAAACCAGGAGGACGGGAAGGAGGTGGGTGGTGGCGCGGGGGGGGGGGGCAATAATTACCACCGGGTGACAATGAGGGCCTGCCAGTGACGCGGCGGCATGCCTCGGCCAGAATAATACCATGCTATTACGTCATGAGTGGTGACCTCAATAGCGAGATGCAAAAACAAACGACAATAAGGTTTAGGGACAAAGATATCAATATGTTGGAATGTCACGTCATATACAATGGAAGTATATTGCATGCAATACCTCTTATCTGACCACACCCGGACCACACCATGGACCTCTCGCCCTGCACCCCTCTGGCAACCACACGCAAATCCGCCTTCCAGCCTCGTTTCCTTTATTTGAAAATGCCTCCTTTCTGTCTTAGGTGGGCGTTCAGTTTATGGGAGAAGCTGTTCAGCTGAGTATCTGACGGTGGCGATGGGGCTTCAGACACAATAGTCTGCGAGAGATACGTTAAGCGTAACCTATTCAACTATACGCTGTTATGCCCTAGACCGACGGGAAAAGTTACGACCGCGACCCCACCCCCTCCCCATTCCCCCATACAATCGATACATTGCTTTGTTTCATATGTTCCATATAGGGATTACTTAATACAACGAATAGAATCGCGATCAATGTCTGGGGTGAGCAAGGGAGTAGGGATCCCGCGCGGGTGGGGTGAGGGACCGGTTCTACAAGCACCACTTCCCTGTCCCCTCCCCTCCCCCCCCCCCGCACACAGGGAGTGGTACTCCCTCTTGTCATACATGGAAGAGAGAGACACAGCGAACAGCTAGGAGCCATCTCACCGTGCACCCCCCCCCCCACCATTCGCACCCTCCCCCCTTACCCGACCATAACATCATGTGAACAGAGCCGCGCTTGAACCATGCAAAGTTAACAAAAACTTGGTAATTATATAATTGTTACCGGCGTCAGTGTCACTCCCTGGTAGCGTTTGACAGGGGAATTCAATCAAATGGTCCCTGGCAGCGTTTGACAGGTGAGGTCAATTAAATGCAGACCTTTTCGTTATTACACTGTGTTGACCGGATGGTTGGTTAAGTCGAGGTGTGTAACACTAGCCAAGCCTGGCATTCCAGGCAGTATGGGCAACAATGGCATGTGCAAGCAGGTAAGTGGATCTCGTTACCACGTGCTTTTAACCCGAGAATTGGCGAGAGGTGACAATTACCGAAATGAGAATGGAGGCACGAAGAGAAACCTGAATAACATTATGTAATAAACATGTCCCCGTTACAGGCGTAATAAGCTGCGTTCAGTCGCGACACAGGGACTGACACAATGTCAAAGGTACAGCGTCTTTGAAGGGTGAAATTCCCATTAATAACATTCATGTGTTTTCATGATGGTTAAGTCAGTTCATCGTTCTCGACAGTCCATGTAAAACGTGAGATTGAGCTGACGTACAGTTGGATTTAATGCCAAGAACGCATCTATAATTACCTAAAATAATATGCGATAAAATAACTATGCGTTAATTGTCTTTCGAGTTTAATATAAGACGCTCAGTTTAGAAGCTCCATGCAGGACAAAGGACCTGGTACTGGTGGACCTGGACGCCACTTTTCGGTGCATATATATTGCATCCCATCGTTGCCGTAGTTCATATCCCCTTGATTTACTTGTTATCTTTACATCTTTAAACTAGGGGAACATGGGGCAAAATGACCCATCGGGGTCAAATGGCCCACCACAATATCGCATACTTGCGGTGTTGCCACCTGTATTGAAGCGTTTCATATTTATTCCTGTTTGTTACGTGATACCTTAACAAATCTACATGGGCGCTGAAGCAGACAGCTGACCTTCGTTACCGAAGTAAAAAATTCTGGGCTGTTTCCATCTATGGTAAACACTGGAAGAAAGTCGAGTTCAGTGGATACTAGCTTGGGGGAACATTTTGATAAATTAACACGGTCAAAGATAAGTCCAAGTCAAGCCCAACACGTAATTCAGATGCGGAATATACTGCGCCGTATTTTTCGTACAGCGGTCAAATTTTAAGGTTACTAACAGGGGCAAAATGACCCACGCTACTTGGGGCAAAATGACCCAGTGGGCTGTCCACATCCAATTTAATATGTATTCTCTAACAGAAACGATTATCTTTAGCAAACTGGATGATATGTCCACTGAATCGGAACATCTTTGATGATCATGAATATGCTTGAAGAAGAAAACGATGTGCGTCACAGGGAGCTTGAAGAAGGGAGAGTTGTGCGCCCCTGGGAGCCGGAAGCGTTGATTGAGGCAGAGCCAGGCGGCACGCGACATCGTGTCTCCATTCAATACATACAGCTCGTCAGGACAAAACGCAGATGGGGAGGGGGGGGGGACACTATTATACAAATCTGGGAGGGGGGGGGGGGGGTCCGCGGGTGCCTTGATGCCTGAGAGAGCCTGTAGTTGTGATGAAAAAGATACCCCTATATAGCAGACATTTCTAATCCCAGCTATGCATTTTTACCCCCCTCCCTAAATCCGGGGGGCCGGTTTCAGGGTCGGATCCAGATATGCTGGATAGGGGGCCGGTAAATGGTATAAATTATATGCATTTCCGCACTAAAAAGAGGGGGCCGGGGCCGGGTCGCCCCCCCCCCATTTCGATCCGCCCCTACCCCGGGTAGGACTTTGCATGAAAGCTGAGTTCCGCGCCTCCGATGGCCTTAATTCTGCACTGAAAAATGGCAAAAAGTGGGGGAAGGGTGTGTCCCCCCCGCCCGATCCGCCTCTGCTGACGTAAACGTTTTTTGGAATTCTTGTGTGTGATCCTTCTGGGTCAAACTGTTCCAGAGAGTTACGAGTTTGCCTTCTTAGGCTGTTCAGTTCACTCATTAACATGCTGAAATAATGTGCTGACCATCTTGCCCCATTATGGGGGCAAAATGACCCACTCTGACATAAAACATGTCTTTTGTGCTAGTAAAAATTGTGTTCGTGTCACTCTCATGTATCCAAGCTATGTTATTCACCATACTACTGTTGTCAGTTTACCAAAATTTGGCTCTTTTTATAGCACTGCTTGTCCTCCAAAGAATACAAAGAAAGTTAAGGTGGTCATTGTGCCCCATGTTCCCCTATATAACAAATTAGATACATATACCCCCCCCCCCGCCGGCCACCCCCTCCCCCCTCCGACGCCCCCACCCCTCCCCCCGCTCTCCCCTTCTGCTCAAATTCACCAAACCCAAAATGGACGCCTTTTTTAAAAACCTAAATTTGCCCTTGCTATCCTCTTAATTAAGCTTGACATTTCAAAGGAGACCGTATGGGAGAACGATCAGGGGGGGGGAGGGGGAGGGGGTGGGGCTGGGGGCAAGAAGCGGAAGTGAAAGCATGATTTTTTAACATGATCTGAATGTTAATCGAAACACAGCACAGCACAACACAGCACGTGCGTCCCGTAACGACTCCGTAACGTTTCCGTAACCGTGACGCCTCCGTAACCGTAACGTCTCCGTAACCGTAACGTCTCCGTAACTGTAACGTCTCCGTAACCGTAACGTCTCCGTAACTGTAACGTCTCCGTAACCGTAACGTCTCCGTATTCGTCTTGAGTGGCTTTCTGTGTTATCTCGTGGCATCTCCTTCATTCAAAAGCGGAGTAAGTAAACAACTGACGTTATATGCAATTAAAGTCCCCCAGAATGTGAATCGCTGCAGACAGTGAAGCATTATGATTTGGCCGGCCGGGCGCGGGTGGGTGGATGGTAGGGGAAGGGAGTAAATGGTGGTGTGTGCGGGAGTGGGGGGTGGAGAAGTACTATTAAACAACCACTGCCACGGTCGACCGAGTCTTGGGCACGAAGAGCTAGGGGAGTAGAGATCTGTGCAGGGGAATGAGGTAACATTACCCGGTAATCGTCCATACTTGAAAGATGTATGAACAGCGTCTCCTTTGATGCGACCCCCCGCCTTATGTCACTGCCCTACACACCCCAGTCTCCCCCTGGACACTCTACCCTTCCCCCACACACCATATACTTTAAAAGAACAATCAGGTGTCACAATTGATTTCCACGCATGGCTTGGTTAACGCATGCGCTGCAATGGGTCTTGAGAAAAGAATGGAATTCTTGATGTCGAGGAGACAATGGCTCCTGTGCATACCTCTGCGTCTACCGTGTAGAAGCAGAGGTATGCGCAATCGACACGCACCGGATAAGGGCAAAAGGGGGGTGTTGCGTGCCGTACAACCCTATTGTATTACGTTGGGATGACGGAGATGGCGAGAGATGTTGCGTAAAGACAACAGTAAGTGGACTCCGCCTCTCTCATGAAGCCAGCCAATCAGCAGCCAGCTCATGGCATCCAATGGCACCACCGCGTACAGAACTCCTATCTTCGAATGGAGGGCGCGTTTCGGATAAAAAGAATCGATTTTGGCTCAGAAAATTATCACAAACTTTGCCGAGGACGTCGACAGAGCAGGACAACTGTTATACGCAGAACTGTCAAAGACCATCAGGTGAGTCTTTGCTTGGCGTTTTGTGCCGTCATTTGATTCCAGCAATGAGTCAGATTGCCGAGTAATAGCGTAATAGTTGGTAATAGTATATAGTCTATTTGCGTGCGCGCTGTTCACCTTCGGACAATGTTGTAACTTCTTCCTTGGGCTTGTATTGAGCATATACATGCAGGGCTTATTGTCCATGAGGAAAGAAAGGGAAATGTTCTGTTACCCGTTTTCGGCAATAGATATCTGTAAGATGTACACGACCTAATAATATATCTACATGTATGTACCGTGTGCATACACGTTAACTTCACCCTGAATTAGGCCTTTTCTCAATGTAATCCATACTTAAGACGGGGTTGTTACATATATTCTATGTCTATGTCACACAGAATGCGGTCAGCGGTATTTCTGTGGCTGATGGCCGGCCTACTTGGAAGCGCTATCAGTGGTAAGTACTTTCTACTTCTAAATATCCAAAACACAGCAGGCCCTATACCCTTAAAGTGCCAAGCGACATGGTACAACTATTATTTTAATGATGGTTTAAGGGGTAACTAATATTCATATCGCATCATATTGTAATCATGCAAATCATTGCCTTAATAACATCAGCGCTCCACCAGTGAACGGTTTACAAAGGGTGGTTTCGTACGCCATATATATTTAAATAAGTGTGATTTAGTCTCGTACCAATATCAATGCGTTCGCAATGTTTACGACAAGCTGCTCCTCCCCTCAGCGTCGCTGTCTGATGAACTGAGCGCGATTGAGAAGATGTTGGACACACTGGAGCACAATGAGGAGAAAGCAGAGACTGCCAAAAAGAATGATGAGAAAGAACCCAAGCCGTGCGGTGAGCTAAGAATTATAGGGTTAAGAGTTGCAGGCCACATTTGCGCACAGACGGGTTAAACCAGGCCCGATAATATCATGATGGAAGACTGGTTTTACATGTGTAACGTTGAACCAGCTCATATAGCATTGACCGTATGATACCCTGGACTGTGTTAAAGAAACGTCTTTACTTCGGGCTGGTGATTGTACATAAACGATAAGTACACAATACAACGTTCAATTTCAATACTAATACTTGACTTGAAGTGTCTATAAATATAACTTGTTGCAAATATGAAGACACATTAGAGTGAAGGGGTGTGGAAATATCCACAAGAGTAAACTTTATTTTTTTTTATAATATATTCCTATTTGTGTTATCATTGTATGCTTTTTTTGTTGCAGACAAGAAGCCAAACGTTCTGTTCATCGTAGCCGATGATCTGGGTAAGATTTATCTCTGACTGCAGTACTTGCCCTCATCATGTACACATTGCTGAGACCGCTCATAATAACAGAGAGTATTATATTTCCCAAGACAGATAATGTAATAAACTATTGCAATCTAACGATATTCATATGTGTAGCACACTATTTGCCTTTTGCTGTCTTGTGTACAAACAAGAGCCGGTCGTGGTAGGCCATTCGTGCTCGAGACGTACCCATCCCTTCTTTTGGGATGCTTACAAGATTTGACAAGAAATGTGTGTTTGATATTGCTTCAGGCTGGAACGATGTTGGGTACGCCAACTCCCAGGTGCGAAGTCCCAACATCGATGAGCTGGCGAGGAACGGAGTCATCCTCGACAACAACTATGTCCAGGCCGTCTGCACACCGTGAGTCAATGAAATATACACTTATTGGCCAGTCCATCTGCACACCGTAAGCCAATAAAATATACACTTATTGGCAGTCCGTCTGCACACCGTGAGTGTGTACAAATATACACGAATGTGTCCAAACCGTACACACAGCGCGAGTCAATGCAAATGCAAAACTGTCTAGACTGTACGCATGCCGTGAGTCAATAAAACACATAATTACATATCCAAGTCCACCTGCACGCCAAGGTCACAAACTTATACACCAAGACTATCCGCACACCTTGAGTCCAAGAAGCACAGTATCCAGGCTAAAGGCATCACGTGAGTGGAAAACACAAACATTTTGTTAAAAATGATGCTAATTATTTTCGACACATGAGGGATATATGGTATTTTGAGTAGGTACTTGAATATGCGCTTTAAGTTAATATCAACTAAATTGTGTCCTGATGAATGAAGATTACATGTTTTTTCCTCCGCCAGGTCGCGCCACACCATCATGACTGGCCGCTACCCGTACCGTTCTACGATGCAGCACATGGTGTTGTCAGAGGACACGCCTCACTGCTCGCCCACCAACCTCAAGTTTCTTCCACAGAGGTTTAAGGAAGCCGGTTACAACACATACGCCGTCGGAAAGTAAGCCACGCGGCAGCTCTCATTTACGATGCAAGACAGTATTCATGAACCTCTTGAAACGTTTTACAGACATTCATCATTTATACGTATTTTGCTTTTGCGCCAGACGATTGCGTGCAACATTTTAATTAAATTATTTTTAAGTATAATACACTAATTACAGTTCAACCATAACAACAAGATAATACGTAATGTAAAAAAGCAAATACAAAAAATATCTTTAGGAAGACAAAAATAAAAAAACGAGTTTTTAGAATGCAATATGATATATATTTTATTTTATCCGTATGAGGAATAAACGTTGTAAACATCTTCCTTTTATGTTTGTCGCTATAGGTGGCACTTGGGTTTCTGCCAATGGGAGTGCACCCCAACCTTCCGTGGCTTCGACCATTTCTACGGTTGTTACGCAGGGGCCGAGGATTATTATACACACAGGGCTGGCACGCGTAAGTTACCCTCCCCCACCCCCACCCACCCTCCCCTACCCCACCCTGACTGTGCTGTGATTTATATACCAAGTTCATGTATAATATATATATAACCAGTAAGGGTTTTCTTTTTTTTAATCAATTAAAATCCCCGATCTTATTTTGTGGATTCGAGCGAAATAATATATTTTTTAATTAATCACGATTTTGTTTGTAAAGGAATATTTTCTCGTTTTCCAGTGGATGGCTATGATTGGAGGAGGGAGATGGAGACAGACTGGACTGTGAATGGCAAATATCACACTGTAAGTACAAACTGGGAGTAGCATAAGTGGCTTTGGGCTGGGGTGTGGGTGGGTGGCGCAATGCCCGACAACGCGCCAAATCCTCCAAAATAAAAGTATTATTAAAGTGAGTGAATACGAACCGTACGTACCGGTAGCAAAAACAACCGCTATATTATGACCAAATTAGTTGTTTTTTCTGTTTCTTACATTACATTGCATGTTTTGCTCTTATTTTGGTTGACATCCAATTGCCTCTTTGCGTTGACAGGACATCGTACGAGAATACGTGACTGATGCGATCTACGAGTACGACAGCGAGAAGCCGTTCTTCATGTACCTGTCGTTCACCAACGTCCACACCCCGCTGGCGGTAAGGGTCAACTTCCCCAGGGGCTTAAATTGTCTTACAAATCTCACACCGTGTGAAGAATTTGAATCTTACTTCCGACTATTTTTTGGGGGGTTTCTGACCGAAAGATCGTCATATAATGTCATATTATAACGAAAATCGATATTTTTGTTTCGGTATCTTGTTTTACGAAAGCGCAAAATCTGTTGTCATTACCAAATGTCTTACACCAGTGTCTTTTTTCTAAGAAATTTCCGAACAGTAAAATATGCTATTTTACTGTTTTTATTTTGTCAGATGATCAGGAAACAAAAGCACACATATATACAAAACGCCATTGTTTTCTCCAGGTACCAGAGAAATACTACAACATGTTCCCTGATTGCATGGATGAAGGACGCCGTACTTACCTCGGTAAGCCACACCATTCATGTACCCTCTCTTGCGTTTCTGGCTTGAACTTTATTACGCATTTAATAGTAATCGAAGTAAAGTTATTTCTAAAATTAAAGTTACTGAGGTAACAATATTTTCCATGTTGTTATAACCACTTTTGGGTCAACTGCGGCATCTCGTCTTGGGTGGTAGGATTTTGTGTGAGCTACGTCATCAGCATTGGGACGTCTCGTCTTGGATGGTAGGATTTTGTGTGCGCTACGTCATCAGCATTGGGACATCTCGTCTTGGATGGTAGGATTTTGTGTGCGCTACGTCATCAGCATTGGGACATCTCGTCTTGGGTGGTAGGATTTTGTGTGAGCTACGTCATCAGCATTGGGACATTATCGTCTTGGATGGTAGGATTTTGTGTGCTCTACGTCATCAGCCTTGGGACGTCTCGTCTTGGATGGTAGCATTTTGTGTGCGCTACGTCATCACCATTGGGACGTCACCTGTATCTTGCGCAAAGTTAGCATTCACACTGTCAGATAATGTGTTCAGGAAGCTTTCCAAATAAATTTGACAATTTTAATGTTGGTGGAAAGTAGTTGTGTGAACAGCTTTAGGATAGTGGTCACGCGTCTTTCCTCAGGTATGATGTACGCCATGGATGAAGCAATTGGACAGATCGTCGACTCGCTCAAGAGACGGGGCCTCTTCGAGAACACTCTTGTCGTCTTCACAGCCGATGTAAGTCTCACGCCGTGACACTGTGTGGTGTAAGTCACACACGTCTTCTTAAGAGACTTCTATTAGGAAGCGGATGGAAATAACTGTGTGCAATATGGTAGAAAATAAAACTGAAATGTTGGTGTTTTAGGCCGCTTTTGTGCACAAAGTCCCGATGCAATGCCATGGGGTGGGATGATATTTGTACGAGATACGTGTGCTATGGTTCGATCTGTAGATAGGAACTCACTTTCAGCGATTATGGCGGATTTAACCCTAGCCAAAAAGACCCTAATACCTACATAATTTAAATTATGTACGGACTCCAAAAACACTTTTACGACACAAACATTACTTATTCTTTGTTGATCATAAATTAATAATATATATCTTTGTAAGAAGTCATAGCAGCGATTACAATCCCTCAGAATTTGCCATTAATATAATAAATCATAATTAAAACTAATTACGTGTTGTTTTCAGAACGGTGGCGAGCAGGGGGGTAACGCGGACAACTTCCCCCTCCGTGGGGGTAAGTCCACCCTCTGGGAGGGAGGCAACAGGGTGAGGGGCTGGGTCCATGGAGAGATGCTGAAGAAATCTGGCTACACCCACACGGGGTGAGTACCCTGTACACTAGCGGCCCGGGGATTATGCGATAGTAGACGGTATCTGGTGGTATCATATATTATCTGGGCGAAAATCGATATACATGGATATGGTGATAATTGTTACCTGGCAATATTAAATGCGACAATATGACGATTTGTGTCTCGATTGTGAGTGTTCGCTGCCTTTCGGCCAGGGTATAAGTAGAAACATTTCCAAATATCTTTCAAAGCGAAACTGCCTCGGGCCAAGAAATACATCTTTTTCATTGTGTGGGCGAATATTTATCCCACATAGCATAGAAATTAGCGATCTCTGAGGAATATGTTTGGGTTCCTCATTTTAGTTTGTTCCACGAGGCCGACTGGACGCCGACCCTGATGTCTATCGTGGAAGGCGAGCAACCGGAAGGTACGTGACGTCATTATCACGTTATTGGCAAATGTCGGTTTATGCAACACAGTATTACTCACGCCGTGGGTTCTTACTTGGAAGATGGACCCATTACACCTTCAGGTGTCGACGCTTGAAAGCAATAACCATCAGTGTTAATCCTTTGTGTGTGAATAGTCCACCGGCCACTTATCACAACAAAAGAATGGAGCGAAAGCCAATTAACACGGCGCGGCTTCACAGCCAATTGGTCGGATAAACGAGAGAAATAGGCACTGTGGTTGCAGAAAAGTCGTGTCGTTGTCGGAAAGCGAATGTCGGATTAACGAGGGCAATTAGCATCCGTTACAGGCCGAACTGTGTGGGTACGTGAGACGTTAGTGTGATATAGCTTTCCTGTAGGTGTGACATCATTATATAGCTGTGACGTCATTATATAGCTATGACGTGTGGTATATCTGTCATGTAATCCGGACAATTGTCTCCTCCAGCCGGTACGATTGACGGCATGGATCAGTCTGACATGATCATGAATGGCGGACCTTCCGTTCGGGATCACATCATCTACAACATCGACATGCAACCCGGACCAACCTTTGGCCAGGCCGCTGTTAGGTTGGTGCACAGCCTACTCCACGATCACAACCTCGAACATAGTAATTTACAGAATTGTCTTTATCCACCCCATGTTGGATCTAACATATAATCGATTAATCAATCAATAATGTTGCTAATGTGCGCCCTTTTTACTGGCGACAGTATATTAAGAACGAAATTTGTGTTATAAACCACATTTGTGCACAAATGAGACCATCCAACTGATATTAAACATATAAAAAAATCGCATCACCGAAGCTAAGTTTTCTTGATGTTGACATTTGCATGTTTACGGTTGTACCGTATCAATTAGGAGCCGCCATTTTGTTTTTTCCGCGCTACAGGGTGGGCGACTGGAAGCTGGTCTGGGGTCAGGAGGGGTACATCGACGGCTGGGGTCGCAACGACCTCCACTACTTCTTTGAGGATCCCGCCAACCTGGCCCTGCTGGGCATGACCAAGGCGGAAGTGAGGGAGACTGCGCGCGCACACGTCGCCAAAAGGGCCCGTACTTCCGGGTTGGGGTCGCACGCCAAGAATTACGTGACCTTCACCAGCGAGGAGATGCAGATCATGCAGCAGCTGTTCGCCATCAAGTGCTTCACCGTGGATGATATCGAAAGCGGCAGCGTGCACCTGTTCAACATAGTCGGTAAGTAATGGGGGTCTTCAAAGGATATGTTTACATGTTTTTTGTTTTTTTTCGTTTATTTATTTCCAAAAATGGGATATATATATGTTTACACATATTGTATAGTAGAGGCATTGTATTTGGTATGTTTGCTAAAGCGATAGGTGATGAAATATTGTATGTAATATTTTAGGCCACTTTTGCCCACTTTTATGCACACGACAAATTGGGCCAAGAAGCCTATTGAAAGATCGTATATTGAAATAGGTGGAATGAAATACGCCTTGTTTGTCGGTTGTTGAAGAAATGTGTCGACTTTGATCTCGAGTTCTATGACAGATGGGAAGATTGATTGATGCCGCGCCACCCGTGTTCACGTCTTTAATCAGCACCTAGACCCCCACTATAATGTCCACGTTTCACTTTGCAGATGACCCCACAGAACATAATGACCTTGCTGGGGACGCCGCCAACAAGGACAAGATTCTGGAGCTGAAGAACTTCATCCTTGACCTCTTGGTGGATTACGTGGCTCCCCCTGCCGTCGCGGGTGGACACTGGGTGGATCAATCCAAGCCGTCCAACTTTAACGACACCTGGACCCCTGGGTGGTGCAACGACCTTGACATGACGGTGCCCAGCGATATGATACGGCTCTCCGGCAGCCATTAGACTCCCCTGAAGTCACTCAGCCATTTGGTGACGTCACGCAGGAGTATGGTGACCAATAGCTCGACGTGACGTCACTCCGAGAGCTGATGTCCAGTAGATCGTTTGTGATGTTACTTGGAGAGCTGACATCCGGTAGACCCTTTATGACGTCACTCCGAGAGCTGGCGGTAGCTAGATCCTTGGGACGTCACACCAGGCAATCGTCATCCTGAGTTGTCTCTACCAAATATCGACCATGTCAACCACAAATCGACACCCGCATTGCGCCTTCAAAGTTCGCACCCGTCCAATGCCAATTTGTTCAAATGCCATGTGATATCAAGCGTTGAAGCCATGTTAAGCCATGTCAATCGATGATGCCTCAACTTAATTAAGTGTGGCTAGTTAGATTCTTACAGGTTGAAAGAGGCTTTAACACCAAACTTCAGCTAAAATGAAATATGTGTGTTGTAAGTCTTTAGTAATGTGTGTGAATAGAATGTATGCTTTACTGCGGCATCGTACTTACTCGAAATACTGTGTATATATATGAGACAATGATTCAATAAAAAGAACTATAAGAATAGTACATTTCGTTGAGCGTCTCTTTAACCTCTGTAGTTCACATCGCGACAATGGGAAGGTCAAGGTAGCGATAAGCCGTGTCTTGGCGAAGAAAGGCATACACATCTTTATCCTGCACAGATATTTGCACAGGCGGGGCTCGAACCACGCACCGACCGATTGGATTGGCAGACTACACGCGACAATACGAATGTGTAACCTACGAGGCCGCGGGGTGATCCCAATAAATGAATAAATATGCTTATATATGTATGTATTTACATATATTTATAATAATATTTTCCGTCAATGCCGCTGCAAGTTACCGTAAGTAAAGTAAGTACTGTTCCGGCGAAATGTGCCGCAGCCGTTTTTGCAACTTTTGGTCAAAAAAGCGCATGAGATATGTTTGGAAGAATCCTATCAGATACGTAGACACAAAGAATGAAAAGAGTAAAAATAAATAAACCTAACCCACAAAAAACATAAAAAATAAATAAATACATAATAAACAGGCAAGCCAAACAGTGCGCACAAAATAGACACATGACAATAACATCACATGACTATATTAACTAAAAAAAAACGTGAACACAACAAATCAGCGAGACTAATTCAAGAATAAAATGTGAAATAAATCGCCAATCTAGCAAGCAAAACATACCCGACAGTCACACCTCATGAAACGCGGCAGAACGTGAATAACGACTTGGTAAGAACAATATTCAAAGCGTTAAAGCACAACAAAACAGTTACCTCTTATGCCAAGTATTCCGTTAAAACGTCGAGGTTAAGATGGTTAAATTTAAAACTTTGGAAGCTTAACAATACAATGCTATGGCACAAAGCGAGTTCTTTGGCTGCAGGGCCGTTCAAGATCAAACGAAGAAAATAATATTTAGTTATCCACTCTTGAATCCAAGACACACGTTTGACAAGCGATGACGTCATATCCTGTTGGATCGCCACTTGCCTACACTTGGTTAGCCCTGTCAACAAGATAGGAATCGTCAATAATAAAATATTAATTATAATTTCAGGACAAAACACCCGCAGATCAGGACCCCCATCCCCCCCTTTTTTTGAGGAAGAAAAACGCCGTTTTTCAATGCACAATTTAGGCCATCTGCGCCCTGGATCCGCCCATGCCTTTATTCATTTCGCTATCGAGTATTCTAGAAACAACGCAAGCGATGCTACAGTCATAATGAAGGCATCAGGACGTATACTTATTGCATCTCCGGGAACATCGACCGTTGATGTTATACTCCAACAAAGATTATGTAATTGTGATATGCGACTTTTGGAGTGGTCGACGCCCGTCTAGTCATGAAGTCTGGATATCTGCTATAATCGCTACCGCGAAGTGCACAACTAGTTATAACAAGTATGACCTCCACTAATCCACTATAAACGCATTGATAATACCATCACCCTGAGAAACAGTGGATCGGTTAAACAATAGGCAAGTGGATCGCTATCACACTCATCTGAGTATTCGTATGCTACTGTTAGCTTACAACGCGACAAATAAAATACTAAGTATACAAACAATAATCAGTTTGAAAGCTAATCATAACAGCGCACGCGCTGAATTAGGTAAATATTTGTCACAATTAATGTCTCGCTCTTGTAACAACAACGAGTCAATTAAATACGCCAAAAGAGCGTATCTATGATTTAAAAATGGGTGGAGCGGGGTGGTGGGGAGGGGGGCACTTGGAAAATGACCTGGGCTTTGGGTTGCACCCAGAAAGGAGGGTTTGTAACATAACAATGAGTAAAAGGAGCACAAAAAACAGATCTCCAAGCTGGAAGAGGGGCGCATGCGAGCCCCTGGACACCACACTGGATCAATCGTGAGGGAGGAGATGGGAGGGGGAGGGGGGTGAACTGCTAGTCACACATCCTCCGTGCCAGTCTGTCCGCGGAGTCGTCCAGTTCGCCCTCTCCGATCACTCGCACGACGTAGTCCTCGGAGAATTCGCCGCGCCCTCCGGCCCCGGCTACTTGGTTGACCTCGGTCATGTCGACCTGCTCCCCCAGGGCCACCACGTACATGGCGATGTCTCGATCCTTGGCCTCGCCGGCCGCCAGCACCGTCTTCTCCCGCTCCACGTTGGAGTGACCGTCCGTCACCAGCACCGCCATGTTAGCCACTTCCGGCCTGTCGCCGCGAAACGACGTAAATAGGTCATCGCGCATGCGCTGTATGGCCGACTGGGTGTTGGTTCGGCCCCTCTCCGGGGTGAAGCTCATGGCGTTGATGACGTCACGTTTGTCCCTGTACGTGTCCAGGTCGAATCGGGTTGTGACCTCGTCTCCGTAGGTAATCATACCAACTCGTACCCCGCCGTTGCTGAGGTCGAAGTTGCTGACAAGTCGCTTGGCGAAAGTGAGGGCGCGGTCGTGTTGGGTCTCCGTGCTTCCAGACATGTCCAGCAGGATGGCTACGTCCATGGAGCTCAGGCAGCCTGAGAGAGCGAGAGGGTGGGGAGAGAGGTAAGAGGTCATAGGTCAAGGTAAGGTGACAGATGGAATGACATCATGAGGGAGGGGGGTTCAGGGATTAAGAAAGGACCGCAATGTGAGGTGGGAGGCAGCCTAGGGGGGTATATAGGGAAACAGAGGTCAAGACAGGGTCACAGGGGGAGGGGGCAGCCTATGGGGGGATACTCGGGATCAAGGGTAAAAAAACATTATATGGGGACCAGCATAGTGGGGGGAGGGGGGGGGGGTAGGAGATGCAGGGGAGTTCAGGTCAGGATCACGACAGGGGGACGGGCAGCAAGGGGGTCAGATGTCAACTCAGGCCCGGATAAGGGCCAGCTTACGGGAAATATATAAGATGTCAGGAGTCAAACCAATATCACATGGTGAGGGGAGATAGAGGGTAGGAGATGCAGGGGAGTTCAGGTCAGGATCACGACAGGGGACGGGCAGCAAGGGGGTCAGATGTCAACTCAGGCCCGGATAAAGGCCAGCTTACGGGAAATATATAAGATGTCAGGAGTCAAACCAATATCACATGGTGAGGGGAGATATAGTAGGTATATAACGGCCAAGTCAGTGTGGTAGTAGAAACGATATGGCGTATCGTCACCATAGACCAAACTTGCTTAAGTGCACAAAAATATATAAATTAATTCTGTTAGTAATAATTAATAATTAAAGTTAAGTTTATAATCATTACAAACGCCCAACACTGAGACTCCTACACATCCTTGCCGCCTATTGATGAAGACGTGTTGGGGAAGAGATTACGTGGTATCAGTTGCTTACTGAACTGGCAGTTGATGCCCGCCCGGCCGGTGGGACAGAGACAGTCGTATCGGAGGAGGCCGTCCACGCAGCGCCCGCCAGCCTGGCAAGGGTTCGGGTAGCACTCGTTGATATCTGTCAATATAAGGGTAAAATGTGCGAATCATAATGTGACCGTGGAAGGCAAGGGTTCGGGTAGCACTCGTTGATATCTGTGAATATAAGGGTAAAATGTGCGAATCCTAACGTGACCATGGAAGGCAAGGGTTCGGGTAGCACTCGTTGATATCTGGGAATATAAGGGTAAAATGTGCGAATCATAACGTGACCATGGAAGGCAAGGGTTCGGGTAGCACTCGTTGATATCTGGGAATATAAGGGTAAAATGTGCGAATCATAACGTGACCATGGAAGGCAAGGGTTCGGGTAGCACTCGTTGATATCTGGGAATATAAGGGTAAAATGTGCGAATCATAATGTGACCGTGGAAGGCAAGGGTTCGGGTAGCACTCGTTGATATCTGGGAATATAAGATGATGTGACGTCATTCCTATGTCTTACATGTTCATTATATCTGAAAGAATGCGCTTCGAAACCAAGTGGTATGATATTTACGTACGAGTGCATACGTATATAACGAACGACAAAAACAGCGCATTTTTTATGATAATACATGTCAAAACCGTGCATTATCTGGTGAACGCCCTCGAGCTCGTTCATTATAGTAATTACAAATGTGCCAATCATAACGTGACCGTGAAAGACAGCTAAAACAAACTACAATCACGAGGCTTCTCTTTGGCCTGTGTACCGGTCTGGAACAATAGCTCGAGTTCAGCAGAATGTCAAGCAGTTTACTGGCCGGCTGTGGTGGTATTTACAAACCACACAATAAACCACGCCAATAGACTTAATGCTAACTGGAACATTTGTCACCGTAACCGGGTTCAAAATGCATCAGTGAGAGGTAGATTCTCTGAATTAAGTGCCTTAGAATTATTATTTTGAATCACATTGCGTATGACATGTTGATCCTGAGTACCGCCACAACGAGCTGGTGAGGCTGAGACGACAATGCACCTTTCGTGCGTGAGCAACGTAAGAGATTTGTTGACCGGGAGATCTGAGCCACGCACCGTTTGCCACTGGGATGGCCTAACAGAGCACTCTGAACGCTCTACACACTCACCATTGCACCATGCCCCGGACACCATCCGGCGCAGGTCAGGCAGCTCCGAGAAGCTATCGACCGTGAAGATATTATCTTCCGAATCCTGACTCGCCATCCCCTTCAGCTCCAGCATGTTCAGATTCTTCCCGACGGACACCGTGAAGATGTGGTCCCCATGGAGACGCGTTTGAATGGCTTCCGGCAGCGTGTCTTCGGCCTTGACATTGGAGCTCCCGTCGGTGATGACGAAAGCGAAGTTGGGCGCGTCCTCGCGGTCGCCATGGTTACGGGAAAAGACCTGCGTCCGGATCATGCGCAAGGCGTCGGCGGTGTGCGTGCGACCGCCCTGGTAGCGGACGTAGTCGATCGCCTGGATCACATCCTGTTTCCGGTCGTAGGCGGTGAGGTTGAAGTCTAGCGAACACTCGTCGCTCCAGGAGACGACGGCGACTCGCGTCCGGTCCTCGGCCACTTCCATCTCGGAGACGATGGTCTTCACGAAGTCCAGGACGGTCTGGAAGCGCTCCCGCCGGATGCTGCCGGACTTGTCGATGGCGAAGACAACGTCAGCCTTCGCGGAGCATTCTGCCGAGGCAAGGAAGAGACCGGCCCGTAATGAGTGCAGGGATGTTACAGAATGATGTCAAAAGATACACTACCAATTAAAAAGTGGTTGATGGAAAGTATGAATAAAATCTTTCCTAACTTATGTAACACGGACATTTTTCGCATGGTAGAAGATATCTCTGATGGTACGGCAAGGTGTTTTTGGCCACGGTATATAATTACGTCATCATTTCAGATAAATTCTATATTTCCGCATAATTCCCAGATCACAGCCCAGATCTCAAAGTTTAAACGGTATAACTTGACTGGCTGGCTAGACCGTCATAACGTCCATTGTGTGGAACCATTTTTATCAATGACTGGTGTTTCTGCCGTTATTTTATTACTAGCATTAATACACGTAACATGTTGATGTGGACCTCACGATTTTGTTGGACCTTATTACTGCATAACGCTATATGTATAAGCCGCTGAGATGGTTTGTGCCGCCAAATGATGAATGGGATAACAAAAAAGGGACAGGGGGCATACTTCCGGTACAAAAAGAGATTGTAACACTCACCCCTCTGACACCTGTCTCCGGTGTAACCGCTGAGACATTGACATCGATAGCCGTTCAACAGGTCCTCGCACTCCCCTCCATTGTAGCAGGGGTTGGAACCACACTCGTCCACATCTGTGGAGTAGATCACAAACACACTCGAGTTTAAGCCATAGCCTTCCGTTTTATACATTGAGTGAATGAGTTTGTGTTTTAGTTCATCGCAGGTGCACATATATTCCAGACCGGGTCAAAGGAACCTCCCTGGCCAAGGATGACATGAAAGACAATCGCTAGAATCGGATGCCAAGTGTGGTTGAGGGTGGAATCCGTCGATCAGCGTGCTGGCAATTGAACAAGGGAGGCTCCGTCGCATTAAAAACAAAAATTCAGATGTCATTTACATGCATTGCACCAAAACTTTCCAGAACGTCCGAATAGTTCATAATGTTTTATGTTGCCTTTTGTATGCATTTGAAAAAAAAAAATCTCTTTCGGTTGCCGACGTGTCAGCATTAGTTTCCCAAATGTCAAGCTCTCACCACCCCTCCCCTCTCTTTGCAATTCGGTTACTTTTACTGCTATTTATATAGAAATGGTGCGCGGGACTTACTGTTACATATAGTGTCAATGAGGTTCTGTTTGATGCTCTCCAGGTTGTCGAAGTTTTCGGTCTTTAGCACATTATGGTTGAGCCCGTCCGGGCCTCCTGCATTAGATGCCATGGCATTAAGCTCTGAATCCCGCACCTGCTTCCCGATACCCACGGCTACCAGCTGCACGCCCGCCGCCCGCGTCCGACTGGCCTCTCGCCACGTCAAGGTCTCGTCATGTGACCGCCCGTCCGTGATGACGACGCCTATGTTGCGGGTGTTGAGCTGATCGCCGTTTTCGCGTGTGAACATCGTGTCGCGCATGCGTCGTAGAGCCAGTTCCGTGTTCGTTTTCCCGCCATCGTAGAAGGGCGGGAAAGCGTTGAGGATGTCGTACTTGTTGGTATACGTGTTCAGGTGGAAGATGACCTCTACCTCCGTGGAGAAGGTCATCAGTCCGACGCGGCTGGGGCGGTTGGACCCCGGAGACCCGATCCTGAGACCTTCCACCACCTCGCGGACAAAGTCCACCATCTTCTCAAAGTTGGCCCGTCCAATGCTTCCCGAACTGTCCAGGGCGAAGACAATATCTACGGGTTCCATGCACCCTGGATGGTACAAAGATAATACGTGTGTATTACATACACTCTAACCTAACATAATTTTCGTTTAGTTCATCGCTGCAGTTATTGTACCAGGCATTATGAACCTAAGATGCCAAAACAAAACAAAATTGCTGAAAAAGAGACCACAAATTGTAAATCGACCGAACGATGTTAAAATACTGTCCTGGGTTCGATTCCCGATGGCGACATCATGATTTTGACATCTTCTTTCAAATGAATTAACCTCGAAATTTACTATTCCAAAGACAATTGGTTTAGGATTCTCAATTAAAAAAAATAGAGAAAATTATATTTAAATTAGTTCGTGACACAAATACAATAATCGAGATATTCATATAGTCACTAACGTTCCCGGCAGGTAGCACCACCGTAGCCTTGCATACAGGAACACCGGAAGTAGCCCAGGAGGTCATCACAGCCGACGGCGTTGGCGCAGGGGTTGCTTGTACATTCATCATTACCTTGGCAACAGCAGGCATACATGGTTGAACTTTGACATACGACTCGGTTGTCATAGATAATTACATTACATGATATGCAAATTCTTTCCCAATACTTCCACCAACTTCCAAGACAAGACAAATAGTCGTGTTAGTAATATTATCACATAATAACACAAATCTAATGTTATTTTGCGAACGAGAACCCATTGTGCAAAAACGCGTGTCATTACCATTGTAATCCTATTTTCACCTGAACCGTCCAGTGTTATTCAATGTTGTTTTGTCGTTTAAAACACTTTCTCGATGAATGATCTTCATTTGTTCAAAACACATTGTTTCATGGTAATGGAATAGAATGTGTAAAATGAATCAACTTGTCTAAATTACATCCCAGACATTCACATTGGTGACAATATAGGAAGTTTAATTTGTAGTCGTACTATGACGCCGTTTTACCTAAAAGCCTAAAGACCAAAATATTACCCAGAATGCATAGCACATACAGTGGCGCTGTTATAATACAAATACGGAATAATACGAACAACGGTTTGCGAAGTCGCTCATTATATTTAGCGATTGCTCCCGGAGGGGTAAGCTGCTTACTGTTGCACATGAGCTCTCTGAGGGAAGCACTGAGGTCGCCATTCAGGGAGTCAAAGTTGACCAGATGGAAGCGGTTGCGGCTGTACGGGTGGGAAGCCATGGCGTTCATCTCCTGCTCGTTCAGCCAGTTGCCGACTGACGTCACGAAGAGGTGGATTCCACCCTTCTTGGCGGCGCGCGCCTCTTCCAGCGTCCGTCGCTGGTCGCTGGACGTTCCATCCGTTACAACGAGAGCGACGTTTTTCACCCCGTCGCGGTCGCCGTTGCCCCGGGTAAACATGTCTGTGGTGAGGAGGCGGAGGGCGGAGGCGGTGTTGGTGGCCCCCCGGGTGTGGGGGACCTCCTCAATGGCGCTCACCAGGGCATCGCTGCTGCTGAACCTGTCGTGGTCAAACATAGTTAGGTGTCAGGACATATTGATTGGTTGTTTGATGTAGTTGTTATCTGTTAGTTGTAGTCTGGGCGTCTATATTAATACCCAAGGATATTCAACCTTAATGCTGTAGCTTATGATTACGATTCGCTTAGTAGGCCTACTCTTATTGACAGTTGTGAAATAGTTGCCATGCATGCAAGTGTCATCCCCCTTCAATGCAAACCACTGGCTGATCTGGGGTGATCACCCCCATGCCCCGCCCCCGCATCCTAGACGAAATCGTAGGATATGCTTTGAGGATATCTTCGGTGACCCCCCGCCCCCTCACCAGAACCACCACCCGGGCCCCGATCGCAATATTAAACCCCAACAACATCCTCAAATTATGTTTCTCAAAAAAAATGTCCCGTTAGCCAGCGCCACCTGTTGAGATTGAAGTAGACGTCTGCCTCGTCCCCGAAAGTCATGAGACCGACTTTGACCTTGCCGCTGTCCACATCGAGGTTACGGACCAGAGACTTGGCGAACTCCTTCATCTGGGCGAATTGGTGGGCGTGGATCGATCCAGATGCATCCAGAAGGAAGATGAAGTCCAGGGCATCCCTACAGGCTGGAAAATCACGATGGATATGTCAATCATGCGGCCTAATTTATGAGAGATCTCACCACGTTATCCTTTAGCGTAACTTTATAATTAATGAAAAAAGTAGTAATTGACAGGGACGTCCTCTTTGCAAACCTAAAATACACTTGTAAAGTATCGACATCGAGGACAAATAGGTGCAAGATGGGTCACTCAGAGCTGACTTACGTAAGATGTCACGCACAACAATCACTCAGAGCTGAGTTACGTAAGATGTCACACACAACAATCACTCAGTGCTGACTTACGTAAGATGTCACACACAACAATCACTCAGAGCTGACTTACGTAAGATGTCACGCACAACAATCACTCAGAGCTGACTTACGTAAGATGTCACGCACAACAACCACTCAGACCTGACTTACGTAAGATGTCACGCACAACAATCACTCAGACCTGACTTACGTAAGATGTCACGCACAACAACCACTCAGACCTGACTTACGTAAGATGTCACGCACAACAACCACTCAGACCTGACTTACGTAAGATGTCACGCACAACAACCACTCAGACCTGACTTACGTAAGATGTCACACACAACAATCACTCCGAGCTGACTTACGTAAGATGTCACACACAACAATCTAACTTACGCGGGACATCTCTACCCGGCGCTCTGGTGGTGGTGGTGGCAGTGGTGGTAGTAGTCGGCCTGGTGGTTGTGGTGGATGGCCTGGTGGTGGTGGCAAGAGTGGTGGTGGTCGTCGTGGCAGGAGTGGTGGTGGTCGTGGTGGTCGTGGTGGTCGTGGTGGTGGTTCGGATAATACATGTCTCCACCACCAGGCTCGGCAAGATGTCCCTCAAGCGGTCGAAGTCCGTGACGGTGAAGACGGTTTCTATGGCGGACGCGGGGTCCGGCTCCGAGGCGATGGCTCGCAACTCCTCCTCATTGACCTCGCTCCCGATGCCGACAGCCAGCATCCGGATCCCCCGGTTCTTGGCCTCCGTGGCGTAGGGGACGGTCAGGTCTCGATCCCTGGTTGACACGCCGTCTGTGATGACGATCGCAAGGTCAACAGCCTGGCGAAAGGGCGACGTTCAAGGTTAAACAAGGACGCCAGTATATGTTATTTATTAGGTGTATATAAATGTACGATATTAGTTTCAATTTTCAAATATATAACTAAACGACATGTTGGAGGACTCAATGGCCATTTTGAAGCAAGCTGTGACACAAAAAAATGAGTGACACCGCATAGCTTTGTTTGTCGACATTATCTCTTGGTCATGACTTATATCTTCTGTCACTAATAAGCAAGCATCCGTAAGATTTAAAAAAGGGAGTTCATGAAAGTTGGTCGTCTTAAGATAAATGATACCGGAAGTTTAATCAGCGCTCGGTACGAGACGCTATCGCTAGGTGGCGCTGACCTGCGGGCGGTCGCCATTGCTCTGGTTGTAGATCTGGGTCAGCATGACGTAGAGACCTCCGGACGTGTTGGTGTTTCCGCTTTTGTATTCGATGTTTTGCAGTGCCCGCCGCACCGCGTCGCCACTCTCGTGGTCCGCCAGTCCGAACTGCAGGGTGCCGAAGTTGGAGAAGGTGGCGACGGCAATCCGGGTCTGGTCCGGAGCCACCTCCAGGTTCTGGACGATGGAGTCCATGAAGCTGATGATTCGGGACCAGTTGTTGGAATCCTCCCTGTTGATGGAGCCGCTCGAGTCCACAACAAATGTGAGGTCCGCCTGGCGCCGACAAACTGCAAGAGGTTGTTGTCATGGCGATAGAAACAAAACTGTTTATACTTTGGTTTGGAAGGAAGGGTGGTGGTGGTGGGGAGGGGGGCGACGTCACCGAGAGTGAATCTAAAACATATGGTGGGGTCCTGTCGTGGTGGTTCGCTACTGGAAAACATGAGCGAAGCCAAGGCAACCGCTGCCATGGCAACCGCTACAGTAAGCCGAGCACAGATGAAGGGTACACGCCTTTAGCTTTTATGGTAACACATATATATTAGATATATGTATATGAATATATAGAACCAATGCGAACTTACTTTCTTGCTGACCGACGACAACTCTTGTGGAGAGTAAACAGAGCCCAAGGAACAGGGAAAGCCAAGCCTGCCATGACCTGAAAAGAACATGTTACGGTAGCAGTGACGTCCCGATTTTCGTTGTTTGGCAAAACCGGTGTAACATAACCTGTCCGGCCGTGATAACCTGTCCGGCCACGCTTCTTTCATGCCACTAACCCTAACCTGAACCCTAATCCTAACCCAAACCGTAACCCTGGCCATAATCTTATCCTAACCCTAACTAAACCTAACATACATGCGCTATTTACGTAACATCTCCATTCGCTGCGCATGCTCACTCGTCAGTGGGCCAGACTGGTTATCAATGCTGCATTGTTACCATGGGGGGGGGGGGGGGGGGGGCAAGGGGTATTTCCGTTTTTCATTCGTTCCGGGCTTTTCATTTCACCGTATAGTGGGAATGAGGAAAATAAGTGTTCGTGAACTGAGAATGAGATATTAATGAATGAGATAGTGGGAAAATGCGTCGCGCATTCCTACAAATTAGTGCTGGGACCCAGCCTAAGCCTAATAAGACATGAAATTTAGAGGATGAAAAGAAAAAGTTCTGTCACAATTATAACTTTTTCGAAAGAATAATAGATGTTTTTTTTGGTATTAAATGCACAAAGCTCGTTATTTTTATGTTTTATTATTGAAAACTATAATGTTGCACGAAATTACAGCTGATTGGACCGTTTTTCAACAATCTTGAAATTTGCCACCGGCCGACAGCAGCGGTAAAAGCTAGCTTGCGTAGCTCCACCGTGCGGGGGGGGGGGGGGGGGGGGGCTTGCAAACGAACACTTACTTTGTAGGCTCTTGTTTACTTTCTTATCATATGTGTCTTTATTGGCGAGACACGTGTCAAATTATGCCATAATATAGACAGTTTCTGATTCCGTAGGAGGGTTATTTTGCTTGCGAGGAAGCTACGGAAGCTTTCGACACCATTCCATGGGCTCAAAGGCGACATATGATACCAGAGCACCTGAACAAAGGACTTAGCATAGTTGTGGTCGACCTGCGTTCATCGCCCTATATATAGTTATAAATAATCCGTATTATCATGTTCCAGCCCAACCGTAACCTAAACATAGACTAGCGCCGTGCAGTTCATACGAGACGGACATGTCGCACCTAATCTCCTATATCGTTCTACATCATTATGGCCATGTCTTTCGGACCGTGTTTCTCCGTCCCCGTCTGTTGGGCCATTCACGCACCAGGATAGGTGTGAGGATCGGATTCGTGATGTGCGGGTGTGTATTATATTACGAGGCAGGTCTTTGCAGGTCTTGGCGAGCTCTGGCTGGGCAGTTATCCCAGGGTACGGGTCTGCCAGGGTACAGGTCTGCCAGGGTACGGGTCTGCCAGGGTACGGGTCTGCCAGGGTACGGGTCTGCCAGGGTACGGGTCTGCCAGGGTACAGGTCTGCCAGGGTACAGGTCTGCCAGGGTACGGGTCTGCCAGGGTACGGGTCTGCCAGGGTACAGGTCTGCCAGGGTACGTGCAGACCGTTGAACCCCTCTTGTTGAAGACAGATGACGAACTCTGGCCGCGAACTTTGGCTGTGAAACTATATGTTGCTGAACACTGGCTGCAAACGCTGACAGTGAGCTCTAATAGCGAGCACTGGTAGCGAGCTCTAATAGCGGACGCTGATAGCGAGCTCTAATAGGGAACACTGATAGTGAGCTCTAATAGAGAACACTGGTAGCGAGCTCTAATAGCGAGCTCTAATAGCGAACGCTTTTAGTGAGCTCTAATAGAGAACACTGATAGTGAGCTCTAATAGCGAACACTGATAGCTAGCTCTAATAGCGAGCTCTAATAGCGAACGCTTTTAGTGAGCTCTAATAGGGAACACTGATAGTGAGCTCTAATAGAGAACACTGATAGTGAGCTCTAATAGCGAACACTGATAGCTAGCTCTAATAGCGAGCTCTAATAGCGAACGCTTTTAGTGAGCTCTAATAGGGAACACTGATAGTGAGCTTTAATAGCGAACGCTGATAGTGCTCTTATAGCGAGCTCTTATTATAGCGAACGCTGATAGTGCTCTTATAGCTGATAGAGAACGCTGATAGCGAACGCTGATAGCGAACGCTGATAGCGAACGCTGATAGCGAACGTTGATAGCGAACGCTGATAGCGAACGCTGATAGCGAGCTCTATTTACTAATAGCGAACGCTGATAGTGAGTTCAAATAGCGAGCTCTAATAGCGAACGCTGATAGAGAGCTCTACTAGCGAACGATGATAGTGAGCTCAAATAGCGAGCTCTAATAGCGAACGCTGGTCGACAATTTAAACTGGTAGCCAACGTTGGCCGCGAACGCCGGTCTCATCTTTGTTGGCATTTCCCGCCGGTGATGCGACCCCGCTGTGACCTCTGCCATTTGACTTAGAGTCCCAAACAGTCCATCTGACGTAGAACGACATAAGTAGGACTCCCCCATCGGGTGAGGGCGCCTGGGCTCTCTAACTTCTTTACAGCTTTCTTAGAATCATGGTCAAGAACTGTCTATCCTCGCAACTCACATTCCTCCAGTCACACAAACATGTAAAGCTACGCCCCACCCCCACCGCACACACCCCAATACCCATCCCCACGCTACCCAGACGTCACTTTCCCTGTTCAACATTCCTTGGCGGTCACTTGCATTCATTCTTTATATATTAGGTGTTCTCTTTTTTAGAGGCAAACTTACAAGGAGTTACCTGGCTTGTACAAATGTTTCCCGTCATGCAACGCTGCATATCTCTTAGGAAACGATACATCCCTTAGACAACAAAATAAACTGGAGCAATTAATCCTTCCAAACGTCAATGTAAAATAACTTCGTGTCGATCTTAAGTGCGTTAAGGCCTCTTTAAACATCACGTTTACTTGCTAACTAGGTGGTAATTCCCGGTGGTGATTCAGGTTTTAATCAAAAAACGCCCTAAGGGGCCAAATAAACATTACAACAGTGACCTGACCAGCCACTCTGATTTGGTGGTGACCTTCTCGTGATAGCGTTACTCAGTGTTATTTGTTCTCTTTAGCCGAAAAACGTTGTGCAAAGCAGTGTCATCGTTTACTTGTCACGTCATACCAGGGGTCTTGCGGTGTTGCAAACTATCCTGGTAAAATAATGTCACCTCTACACTAAATACGTGAGGGGCTGGACCCTAGAGTGGGCCCTCGTAGAAAGGTCAACACCAACAGGGTGGGTAGATAGTAGTACTAAGTGGAGTCACAGCCGCAGGTTGGAAAACTGCCCCGCATGTTTTTAGGCATGGCGTAGTTGCCCCCCTCCCCCACCCCCACCCCCTCAATTGTTCAGTGGTATTTTCCACATAGAAGTCCGGCAACACCAGCCTCAGTCATATGTTATTACCGTGTGGCAGGGGATAACATATGTTTATGACTTTCCTTCCGTAACGGAGTAGAAAAATATCTTGACACGATGAGAATATGGCCGCATATTCGGAAGCAAATATTTTTGAAAGCTATTTAAAAGTGGAAAATGGCAGTGAGATTCATTTTAAACGCTTTTTCCATTGTGTATTCATGTTATCATAATATTACTGTTTTTGAATCTCTCTTTTATTTGGGATAAGCTATTGAATCACCAAAACCTTCATCCTCGGATGAGATAATGTTACATTATCCCGAGTGCATCAATATGAGTCAATAGTGAGCAATAATTAAGAGGTGACTTCATGGTTTTCCTATGTATTACATCGCAATGCCGATGTTACTTCTGTTTTTCAATCTTTTAAATGAAGCTAGACACATGGAGATGTTTTATAGGAGGCAAGCCGTAAGGGAATGTGGTAAATGCTAGTCAAAGACGGAATGGTCCCCGATGTGATATTGCACGTAAAAGGTCAAATTTGGAGACCTTGTCAGGGGCAATAATGAAGACTAAACGACAAGGCCGTATTGTGAAGACTGTGGCCAGCTCTGGCTGTCTCAAATTGGCTCTCTCAAGGTAGGCCTACCACCAGTAAATTTAAGTATTACTAGTTAATATCATGTCTCATTCCTTTATCTAGCTGTAACAAACACGGGTTGTAACATCTTACTCGTCGTTGCCTGTACTGTCTGTATCCGCATTTAAAAGCAATAATTAAAAAAAAGTCTCAAATTGGCTCTCAATTTACCCTTAACGATTTGGTACTGCTGTAATTAATGTTTCTTCTTCGCTCCCTCCGCGTGAATCAAACAAATGGAAACAGTAGAAGTAAGCAGGTAGAGACATGGCGTATATGATAAATAAAAAGTGATCAAGCTCCACAATGTTACTTACCCGTCTTTTCTTCTGGATCTTTCCATGACGTCACAGCCGGAATGCGTTCCAGACGGAGAGAGTACTATATATTCCTATAAATCCTGGTTCAAAAAAAATAATACCGCACGGCGCTTCATATAAATAAACATAAACGAGAATCGCGTGTCGCCTAATTAAGGGTCTCCCGAGTGTTTGCGAGACTTACTCAGGTTGGGACCGAGAAGCGCGTATGGCAGGCCTCGCACACGGAGTATCTATAGACAAAGCGAGGGGCTCAGCTCGGTGTGAGTTTCGCTGGGCGTCAGGTGGACAGTGGGGCGTGAAGGAGGGTGTCGTAATGTGATGCCCACTCCATGGTGCGTGGAGACTACCGCTGACACCGCCTCTGTCGTCCCCACGCGGCGTGCATGGTGTGGTAGGTAACGGGAGTCCCCTCCCTCATCCCCTCACCTGGTCTGGAAGGGGATCGGGGGAGAGGGGCGGATGGCGAAAAGGAGTTAGAGGTCGAGCGGGCAGGGGGACGGGTCGGGGGGGGGGGGGCGGGAGCGGGTCGGGGAGGAGGGGCGGTATCCGGCGAAGGACAAGAGGTTCGTATTTCATCTTGGGTTCTACGCTATCGATTATTATAAAAAGGAAATCTAGTGGTGAGTAGCACGTGAGCTATACACGGTACACTGTACGATACACGAACGACCAAATCGACCGGAATGGAAAAATCCCTGTCATGCTGCCGGTTCCAGGCACGTTAACCGTTACGAGGCTAACAATAACTAATGGCATCAGCAGAATAATATGCTTATGATAGTGATATAATAATCTATAAATATATTAAGAGCCCTAACATATATCGGACCGCAACATTATAAATGAGTCGAACCACGTTCGGGGTTAAAAATTGAAATCCATTTTTTTTGTAACATTTCGTTTTTTTTGTTTTTTTTTACGTATGTTCCCTGTAATGTCAAAACACATTTTCTACATAGTGAAGTGCAATATATAGTCTTCATATTCATCTTAGACCAACAACCTCCCTCCTATCCCACCTACCACACACCGTCTTAGGTAAACGTGAACTCAGACGTCGCCTGTCTCCGCACGTCATCCGGCCACGAGTCAGGCCAAGGTTTCGGCCCACAAACACATATTGACTCAAAGCCTCCGTTTGCGGTTTTATATATCACAACTGGACCGAGGTAGCAGTGAATATGGCTGTAGTTAGAACAAAAGGAACATGGTGGAACCGAGAGAAGGTGATGAAGCGAAAGCGACAGAAATATAGCTATGTATGTACATACAAAGATATGGATACATAAATACACATATGCGTATACTTAACCATAAATAGGCTACATATATTCAATTTACATATACATAAATACATATATGCATATACATAACTATAAATAGGCTATATATATACATATACATAACCATAAATAGGCTACATATATGCAATTTACATATGTATATAAATAAATAAATACATATGCATAAATACACATGCATAAACACATATGCATAAATACATATGCATAAATACATATGCATAAATATATATGCATAAATACATATGCATAATACATGTGCCTAATACATATGCATAAATACATATGCATAAATACATATCCATAAATACATATACATAATACATATACATAAATACATATGCATGTTGACTGAACCTCAACTGTAGGCCTACCATCACCATTAGCTTTGTATTTGTTGAGGCGGCCGTTGACATCTGTTTTCGTTATCGGTAAACTCGTTAAGCAAATAAAGTTTATACAAAACCAAACCTAACTAATATGGCTTCCCCCATGAGTTTCAGGCTCAGCACCCGGCGATGGCTATCAGAGAGACTGCCTACCTTACCGCGCAGCCAGACATGATGGACCCGTTGATATAGTAGCAGGCTTCTCCTGGGATGAGAGCGGACGAACGATGTGATGGCAGAGGACAAAGAGTCTTTACGAGGCGTTATGATAAGATGGACTGGAAGCATAACCATGATAACGAGCCAAACAGGGGCTGGTCGCTTTGCGTTTCAATGCCGAATTCCGTATACCGCCTAACCCCCCACTGGTAGCCACTGGTTGAGACATTTGTAACCGATGTGCAGAGCGCAGACTTTTGTACATGGGACGGATAGCGGATTCGATCACCTGACCGCATAACTGTTCCATTTGGTGCGTATGGCATTCTGCTCAGAAACAAAAATGTTGATCATATCATATTATAATTGATCATAGTTGAATGAAATCGCTATTAGTTAATATGGGAGGAAGGTGTGCGCGTTCAATGCCACATCTGTCCGAATAGATGAGAAATGCTGTCCCATTATGTGATTGTTAAGGTGTAAACACTACGCCTCACGTATCGAAAAATCTAGTATATAAACCAGTACCGTAAGCTAATAAACTACAAGCCTGAAATTTTTCAAGATAAAAATACTTGAAAAACACTGGCCTACGCTCAGATTCTGATAAATACTACTACTATGGGACGGATAATGATACGATGTCTCTTAAATTGCACCGCGCCAGGGGCAGAAGCGGGTGGGGAGTCGTCATACATGTACTTATGCGTGTATGTGGGGGGGGGGGGGGGGAGGAGGGGGGGGGGGGCAAGAGGCGTCATGTTCCCAGATCACAAAGAATAAATTTCTTTATACCCAGGTCACGATAAATTGAAAGGAGAACTCCCCGCATACAAACGAAGGGCGGTAACATGATGCTAAATTGACGATTTCTCGATTTATGGTCATTTAAATAATAAAATTCCCAGTTCACGATTAATGAAAATTCTTGATCACGACGGTCGGCTAAGACGCGTACCCCATTCTCAGTTCCCGAAGAATTATTTCCCTCATTCCCAGTCGATGGTAAAAGCGACATTGTGCACCCCCCCCCCCCCCCCTTTTTTTGGCCGGTTTTCCTTTTCCGGTCCCGAACTGAAATTAATATTGAAAAAGTAATAAAACGCTTTATAACATGTAGAATAAAGGCATAGCTATTTTGGGGATCTGGGCCGGGGGGAGGTGGGGGGGGCAGGCTCTAATTAAATTATTGGTGGGGCCACTGCCCCCCTGCCCCCCTGCCCCCATATATATATCAATATATCAACATATATATATAAGTCTTACTGTCTATTTGGCGTTTCGAATTTACGCGTCTAGGCGCCGTAGGGCCAATTCATAAACCTCTCATAAGTTACGCACAAAAAGTGCATTTTCGTCGTATCCTCACCAGCTCGTTGTGGTGGTGCTCATGATTAAGAAATCATCTTCAATATAATTTTAGCACTTTCTTAATTCAGAAAATCAATTTCTTGGGTGACTACTTATCTATTTTGAATCTGATAATCGCTCGACAAACCTTCCACTTAGCGCCAAGTCTAACGTTAGTGGCGTAGCCTAAGTGGCGATTATGAATACGGCCCCTGGTATGCACAAACGGCGACCGGGAATAATTAAGCCTTTCGAAACCTACCATTAGCCGAGTTATGAACGAATCATATATTAATATTAAACATCCCGACCGGTAACTTCCGTGCTAACATCATTAGCGCAACCCGGAAGTCGACCCCAATATATTTTCACTATCTTGGATCTTTGTGCGCTTTTTATAAGCCAACGCTTGTTATCGCGTGGTGGTCCAATGGTCCGCGCCACCCTCTGCCTTCGACTCACTCCGCTAGGGCTCGATTATGTCCAGCTTGCGTAGCGCTGAGACTGTAGCGCCACCGTGCGGGGAGCTTGGAGGGTACCACCGCATACGCGCGATGAACCAGGGAACCAGGCTAGATCTGTTTCCCTGTTGCTTGGCGACACGGCGCGGAGTCGGTGCGTGTCTCAGTGCTGTCAGTGTCATTGTGTCAGGATGTATCACGACGTGTACTCTACTCACTTGAGTATGTCTGTCCGATCTTGTTAATCTCAGGTAATGACATTGCGACCCAATCCTACAACGTTTAAATCAAGGACCTACTCAGGAAAGTAGACCTAAAACTTAGCCGGAGCCGGCGAGGCGGTTGTATAAGCAGATAAGCAGGTAGGCCTGAAATAAACAGTTTGTACAGAAGGAGACCACTTCCTGGTTGCTGGTTCAAGTGTATGTCACCCAGCAGCGTATAACTATATGGGAGAAAAAATGGTTATCGAAACGAATCTCAGTTTTGCCCTCAGCCTAATTATCACCTTACAATACATACTGAGGCCAGTGGATGAGGGCACTTGAAAATGTACATAGCCAAGACGTAAAACAGTTCAGGCTCTTGAAAACTTGGCTAAAGTTTAAGGAGTTTAGTTCTGCAGTTAAAGTTAAACTGAAAGTCTATCTGCTTCACTGAAAAATAACATAATTATCTAGTTGTTATTGTTAATACATATGATATGGGCTGATACATTGTCATTGCTATACAGTGATCCCTGCGTTATATGACTTCTGTTCTGCCAGCCCGCAAGAAGACCACATAAGTCATAGACATAGCCCAGAACCCTAGGCTGTGTGGGCTGAAACACAGCCTAGTCGCATTCCGTAGTAAAATTCTGATCTGAAACAACTCCATTTCAGGGTTGTTTGACTTTGACCAAGTGTAGCTCTGATTCTCCTTCGTGGTGGGAAAGGTTTTATAACAGAAACAAACCTTAATCCTTTTCTTATTACTTCCTGACAAGTAATGATAAATCACATAAGTAACCTTTCTTTACAGGCAAAAATAGTCCAGTCTGCCACCAGAAATTCATATGAAAATATGTGTTTTCACTGACTCAATGACTGGATCCCTGAACAATGAACCAATTAGCATGGCTTATAATATGTGATGACCTTGCACATGTGCAGTAATCAACTTCCTGTAAAAAAAATGGTGGCATGTTGTTGTCCACTTTTATGCCAGTAGGCAATTATGGCTCCTTTTGAAGGCTTTAACAACTTTGGAAGAGTTCATACATCAGTAATTATATATAGAAAAGTACTCTTACATTGTTGAAACTAATTATGAAAGCTATACTTAAACAATTCAATTTGTCATGTGAAGTTGATTTTTTACTATAGAATGCTACATGGCTATGATTCTTCAACCATACTCCATAGCCATGGATTCATGGCTACATAAGTCATAACGGAGGGATGCCTTTTAATAGAGGGATTTCCCGAGATGGGCAGTTTTCACCCAAGTATCGCGAATACCAAGCAGCAACCTCCGGGTTAACTTCATTTGACTATGCACTAAGCATGCTTTTAAATTGTTGCTTCGATGGAAACTATAGTCTATAGAGCCACCCATTGTAAGCGTAGAAATTAGCTAAGCATAGGTCCAGAGCAGAGCAATGTAATAGCTTTCCCATCATAAGAATGTTTTTATACTGTGCTGTGCTAGGCAGTCAAACGTCAGTCTTAACCTCATCCTACAATATTTTACTAAAAAAATATAAGATTTAGAGTCTTTGATACAGTTCTCTTACCCTCTTATCCATGATTGCATCAGCATTCAGTCTAATAAAGTTGCCAAGCTTATATGATGATTATGGTTTCTCTAGCTCTGTGCTAGTAAATTGCATTGACAATCTGATCCTAAGATCAGCATTTTGATAGCGTCTTCTAGCCATTGTCTGCATGTACATAAAAGGTGTAAATAAAACTAAATTTGTAGCAAAGTAGGCTATACCTGGTTGTAGGCTATAATGGCAGCAAATTTAATCATTTGGTTATTTCAGTCAAGAAGTCAGGAAAGTGGTATTCTATATTTTTTTCATATGCAATATACTGGGTATGTATACAGCATTGCTCCTTTTATGTGAAATTGAATAGATACATATTAATCAGCCCCAGAATTTATTGCTGCAGAGCCATTTAACTTAAAATAGTAAGGGTTAAATTTGCTAATCATTATAGATATATAGCCCAGATCACATATGCTACCCCTTTGTATTTTTCCTAGCTATGTCTTTCTGTCTTTTACTGCCAACCTGGGTCGAGTAATTTTTATTCTGGTTCTCAATTGCTGGTTTCATTCCTTATCTTTAATTGATATACAAATATGCATTACTTAATTATGATGTAGTACATGTTTTGCTGATCTGTAAGGCAGACTTTGATGCACTCATCAAAATGCACTCACTACAATCACATCTTAGATCACTGAAATTGGTAGGTAATCCAATTTATAATAATTGTTACATATATTTTGTTGCAGATGGCTACCCCATAATGTAATCACTGCTGCTTGGTGGTCGCCTGTCAGCTCAGTTACAAGATGCAAACTAGTGACAAGGTAAGTAGCTATAGTACTCTCTAGCTGTCATCCAAGGGAGACTCTAGCCATGGTCAAAAAATGCCAACTCAACTATAGCTCTTATCAGATCAACCACTGGCAAGTTGAATCCATACCGTATGCAGTGTCTGGGGCCATGGCTTTTATTCTTCTCATTGTATACCATAATGGTTTCTTGCTTGGACCAATATATAACCCTTGTGTATGCAAAGGTGGCATAGTACACCAATTCATTCATTGATCCTATATATACATGTTAATGCTTCATCCTTTAATTGACTTAATTTTCTTATTTTATTTTAATTTAATGCTTTGATCTGATCTTTAATTAAGCTGTTGAGGACATTGCATTATACATATTAAAATTAAACAAAACATTAAATTGCCAAATGTAGGACTGTGCTGTAAACCCTCGTCTCGTCTTGTTATGTCATTGTCGGCTGATAGCGCTCAAGAGCTAATGTTACCCTTTTAACCCTTTGTACCAACGTAAAATAAATGTTTTCTTATCTTATCTCGTGTTTCTGTTGTCACACCAGATTAAAGCGACCAGCACGGCCGTCAAGCTACGCCGAACACCCATCTCGAGTCGGGTAAACCCCCTCTCTAGCCGTGGCAACGCTCTCGATAAGAATGGGGCCGCACAGGCCTTGGCGGCCGCGGAAACTACGGAGGTCAGTCATTAGAATATGAAATTATGAAAGTGTGAGTAACGGTGCAGTCCTCCAGTGTATGCATGACGACTACCTGTACATAACTATGTATCCGAGTCTGTCAGCCCAAGCGGAAAGTGCGTGGTTCGAATCCCATCGGTGCAAATGTCTATGTCCGCGATATGCAGGATTACAGATCCCGTATTTCTTGCTTCGCCAAGAGTGGAGGGTTACCCCCGCAGACATGGCTCCTCCATACGATTAGCCTTCTCATTGTCGCGATATGACTTACACAGGTTAAAGCACACTGCTTAAATCAGTCAATATCTCATTTCTATTTTACACTGACGCTGAAGGGACCGCCGTATGGTCGAGCGTACTGCAGAGTAAACCATTAATGTGTCCGTCGGCGTTTCATTTCTATTTTCCAAATGGCTACTGGTTCCAGTTTATAGCGCACGTGTCCGCAGAGTTGGCCTATTGCGCCAGCTACCACGTGACAGTCTAAGTAGACCAATGTACTAGACGGGCGTGGCGCTTTACCTTCCTTCGCGTCTCAGTCCCCGGCGTTATTTGAGGAGTATAGAGCGCGGCACGCAGACACACCTAAAGCCATGTCACGGGAATCGCGGAATAACGTACGTCAGCTAGGATCTGAGCCTGATTCCTCAGATTGGTTGGTTGGTTGTATATTCAGGACGCTTTAACCACTTTTGGTCATATCGCGTCAATGGGAGAAGGAAGGGAGAGTGGAGCCATGTCCCCGGGGGTAACTCCCTACTCTTTGAGAAGGAGGCCATGGGATCTTTATCCTGCGACCACACAGACATGGCCAGATCAGGGCTCGAACCACCGATCCACGTGCTGTCAGGCTCACAGGTGGCCAGAGCACTCAAAGCGAGCGCTTTAACCCACTGAGCCATCGGGCCGGCCCCTTGACTGCTCAGAAGCGATATCGGTGGGTGTAGCCACTAGTTTCTGACTTACACGTTGTTTACACATACACATGTTGACATACATTTGGTGAGGATAAAGGCCGCTTCGCCAACAGATTTCAGATTTTATTTTGACGCTATAGCGTTTCTGGTTGTATAGATCCGCATAGGCGCCTAGCTGATTTATGTCTAGAAAGCCTTCCGACAGATGGCGTGAATGTCGAAGCACCTGCAGCAAGCGTCCTCTGGTGTCAGTCACCGATATCACGCCACAGGTATTTGGATCGCCTTAGCCGGTCATCTTTACGTCATCTTCGCGGCTTTGGTGCGGCGATGATTGCACGATAGTTTGCTGGCGTATATCACAGGAACCTAAGGCATCAAGAGTCTGGCTTCCCTTCAGGCTCAATGCAGTGGCCAATGGGAAGCTAAAAACGACGCATCATTGTAAAAATACCGTATGTATATATATATATCTATATATATATACTTATAGATATATATATATACATACGGTATGTTATATATATATATATATATATACATGTATAGGCCGTGCTACGCCGTTACGAGAGCCTACCGCTTGTGGCCAGCACAGCATTGCCATGACGACGGTCGCCTCCTGTCATCATGCAGTGGAATTCTAAAGACCACCCGGCGGTTACTGCTGCCACTACAGGCGTAGTCCGGCCGATGGGCGAGACTGCCAATAGACGCTGGATGAGGCTGAGACACACCCGTCTCCTAACGCGGGTCAGATTTATACCTGCCGAAGAGCACTGCTCCGTTCTGATATCGGGGCGGGTGGGGGGGGGGGGGGGTGGCACGATGGTGGGACAAGGACTTCATGATACTTCGCTCCGTTACACCCCCCGCCCTACACACACAACTACTCTCCAGAGAGGGCATGGAGTCGTGGGGGGGTGGGGGCACTTGAAAATAAGTGTTAACTTATATTTCCAAGTTATTATTTGATCCTAACTTGAGAGCTAGCAGCCACTGGCTTTCGGTATGATATTAGTTGTGATTCTAGGGGACACCCGAATGGTCTGGTGGTTAGCACGCTCGCATTGATGAATTTGGGGTTCGCACCCCGCTGTGGGAATACATCTCTTATCACAGGATAAATATGTCCTATCCTTCTTGGAAAAGAAGAGGGGAGAATTGTAGGCTCCGCTCATAAGCAGGCCGAGCAGCAGCAGATAGGCTGGTCATGGGTTCGAGCCCCGGCGCATGCGTCTGGGGCAGGTGTTATCCGGACGTATTTCATTGTCCCGGGAGACTTCCGGTTTAGCATTCATGTGCGCCAAAGTGGCCTGAAATATCCAACATTTCTCTTCGAAAAAAGTTGGGGGACACCTGCGGAGGAAATGGCTCCACTCTCCATTAGGGCGAAATTATTTCGTAGGTTATATTAGATCCTTATCCAACTTGCCCCCACTGGTTATCCATACAGCTTCTGCTTGCTTTGTCGCAGGAGGCTCAATGCCACCTGGAAGATAATGGGTGTAGCCTGCGACAAGGATATTACGTAAAACCTACCAGTTTGTTTGGATCCCGCCTACATGATTTTATGTGAACCATGTAAGTCAGTCGAGGTCGACTGTCTGAGGTCGCCGTGTCGTCATAAAAATAGATTACTTCGGTTTTCAGGGTGACATCGTCAAATGGATAAGTGCGAATATCTACAAAAGGGAGTGCAACAAGTTCATATCGACAGAGAAAACATTAGGGAAGAAGTAAGTTGGACACCCTGGCGGTAGTGTTGTGTCTGCTTGGTTTACTTTTGTGTAATAAGTGAACCTTATAATTATGTAATATATGTCATTTATTTGTATGCTGAAGATGCGAATGTGTGACAGACCAGAAAATAGATCGTGAACTTGCAAGCAAAACGTTCTGTTTGTTTTATTGCTATATAATCAAATATAATTACAGTTAAAACACAATTAAGCAAGTGATCGATTCTGTTTTTATTATCTCTTGGGAGTCCCTCGTCCCGGGTATTTGGAATGTGTGCCCAAAGGTGGCTCAAAACTTGACGTGTGTGTGTTGTGTTGCCAGGGCGCCGATATGTCAGTGTGGCTACCAGAAGGCGTGGCACTCGGAGGAGGCTTGCGGGAACCACGACCCGGCCGAGCGGGAGTGGAAGGTCTCCAAGCACACCGCCGCCTACAAGACGGATGCTTTCGGCGAGCTGGAATATGTCGGCTACGGGCAAAAAGTTATCAAGGTAAAATTGGTACTTTTTTCGTGACGTATATGATGATGGCTGGGGCTGTGTTCATGTGGTCGGTACTCACGTCCGTAGTGCGTACTTTTAATGGCATCTTGACTTTGTTAATGTCTTTGGAAACATGTGTGTGCGTGTTTAACATGTGCTACGAACATATGATGTCACACCAACAATTAACTTGATCTTTAACACCTACGATTAAATTGATCATTTACGTGAACCGTGACGTTAAGCTTCTGACAAATTTCTTGACCTGCACCTTGACCTTTTATCCTTCCGCCGAACGTACCGATTGACCTCCAACCAGTGATTTAATCCTAAACTGAACCTGTGACCTACGCCCTGGGTTCTGAGTCTTGACCTTATCCTTGACCTGTGCCCGTATCTGCGCCCCCCGACATATGACGCCTGACCTTGACCTCTGACACTGATCTCTGACCCTGACCTATGACTCTGATTTTGACCTATGACCCTGACCTCTGACTTTGAGCTATGACCTGACATCTGAGCCTGACCTCTGACCTGGTGTGATTCAGTACGTGCGTGTGGACCACATGACTGACGTGGACAAGATGTTGGACCTGCTGATGCGGCGCTGGCAGCTGCGCACCCCGACCCTCCTCATCTCGGTCACCGGGGGCGCCAAGAACTTCACGATGAAGCCCCGCCTGAAGGAGGTCTTCAGGCGTGGGCTGATGAAGGCCGCCGATAGCACGGGTAACGGCTAACGTATTTACTCGAATGCAAAGCTGTCTTTAAATAATGTTTGAATAATTAAACTATAACCCCGCGTGGGTCCGTATATTCTCGAACAATGTACGGTATCGTAGACTTGTGTCAGATAAGATAATAATCTTTGACAAATCTCGGTCTACGACATCGTCTGAAGGAAGAGAATACGATGCCGGGCGCCTATAACCGAACAAGTACGGTAATTACAAATTCGCGAATTTTTATATGAGACAAGCGGCTGCAGCGTTGTGCATGTATCCTTGATTGCGGTGTACGTGTTCCTCGCTAGGTGCCTGGATCATCACGGGGGGTATGAACGCCGGGGTGATGAAGCACGTGGGAGAGGCGGTGCGGGACCACCAGGTCGCCTATGGCAACAAGAACCCCATCATCGCTATAGGCATCGCGCCCTGGGGATGTGTCAACAACAAGGAACTGCTGATCGACCCGCAGGGAAAGGTGTGTTGCGGTGGGGAGGTTATGGTGACAGCATTATGTGTGTGAGAAAGTATTGTCAGTGCAACTGAAAATAATGTCAGTGCAACCGAAAGTATTGCCAGTGCAACTGAAAGTATTGTCTGTGCAACTGAAATTATTGTCAGTGCAACTGAAAGTATTGTCAGTGCAACTGGAAGTAATGTCAGTGCAACTGAAAGTATTGCCACTGCAACTGAAAGTATTGTCAGTGCAACTGAAAGTATTGTCAGTGCAACTGAAAGTATTGCCAGTGCAACTGAAAGTATTGTCAGTGCAACTGAAGTATTGCCAGTGCAACTGAAAGTACCAGTGCAACTGAAAGTATTGTCAGTGCAACCGAAAGTATTGTCAGTGCAACTGAAAGTATTGCCAGTGCAACTGAAAGTATTGTCAGTGCAACCGAAAGTATTGTCAGTGCAACTGAAAGTATTGCCAGTGCAACTGGAAGTATTGTCAGTGCAACCGAAAGTAATGTCAGTGCAACTGAAAATATTGCCAGTGCAACTGAAAGTATTGTCAGTGCAACTGAAAGTATTGTCAGTGCAACTGGAAGTAATGTCACTGCAACTGAAATTATTACCAGTGCAACTGAAAGTATTGTCAGTGCAACTGAAAGTCTTGTCAGTGCAACCGAAAGTATTGTCAGTGCAACTGGAAGTAATGTCACTGCAACTGAAATTATTACCAGTGCAACTGAAAGTATTGTCAGTGCAACTGAAAGTATTGTCAGTGCAACCGAAAGTATTGGCAGTGCAACTGAAAGTAATGTCAGTGCAACTGAAAGTATTGCCAGCGCAACTGAAAGTATTGTCAGAGCAACTGAAAGTATTGTCAGTGCAACTGAAAGTATTGCGTGTGAAAGTATTGTGTGTGAAAGTGTTTTGTGTAATACTATTGTGTATGAAAGTATTGTCTAGGAAAACAATGTGTGTTAAAGTAGTGTGTGTCAGGGTATTGTCTGGAAGTATTGTGTATGAAAGTATTGTCTGTTGGAAAGTAATTAGTGTGTGAAAGTATTGTGTGGGAAGGTATTATCTGTTGAAGTATTGTGTGTGAAGATATTGTCTTGACGTATTGTGTGAAATTAATATGTGTGGAAGTATGGCAGTGCAAGTGAACACACTGTGTGAAAGTCTTGTGTGAAAGTATTGTTTGTAAAAGTATTGTGTGCGAAAGTATTGTTTGTAAACATGTGTAAACGTATTGTGTGTGAACATAATGTGTGTGAAAATGTTTGTGTGAATTGTGTCAAAGTATTGTATGTACAGCCACCTTTTCGTCCCCCTCTGTACCCCCATGTCACCTCTGTCACCGTGTCTCCCCTCGCCTCCCCCCTGTACCCCCGTGTCACCCCTGCCACCCTATCGTTTCACCCCCCTGTACCCCCATGTCACCTCTGTCACCGTGTCTCCCCCCGCCTCCCCCCTGTACCCCCGTGTCACCCCTGCCAACCTATCGTTTCACCCTGTACCCCCATGTCACCCCTGTCACCGTGTCGCCCCCCCCCCCCTGTACCCCCATGTCACCCCTGCCACCCTATCGTTCCACCCTGTACCTCCGTGTCACCCCTGTCACCGTGTCGTCCCCCCAGGGGCTGTGGCCGGCCGAGTACCGTGTGCGGGAGGACGTCGCCGTGCGCAGACAGAGCCCCCTCGACCCCAACCACTCCCACTTCATCATGGTGGACAACGGCACGCAGCACCAGTTCGCCACAGAGATCAACTTCCGGACCAACCTTGAGAGTAGAATAGCCCGGATGAAGACCTCTGGGATCGAAGGTGAGGGACGTGCTTAGGAGCTTCCCTTACAGGAATGTGAGGGAATTCAGTTTTTGTTATTATTATAAATGTTTCAATGGATATATTTGTTTATTTCCTTCATGGTACGAGGTGAAATTAAAGATAAAAGTTCAGATCCAGAAATTTGAAAACGTCCTCTGAAGGTCGCGTTTGAGAAGTATATAGTAATTGTTTGCTGAGTTATTGAGAAGGTAGGAGATACCCTAAGCAAATGCCCATTGAAGAGTGTTGGGCTTTTCCTTTTTCATTATCATAATTTATCTATACAGTTCCATAATGATACGAAATCATATTTTGCAATCTACTTATTGAGAAGGCGGTGGAGTCACCAAAACTCACCAGATGTGTCATAATCAATACCCCTATGGCCTACGAGCTGCCCTCCACGCTGTTCAAATAGTCCTCCACCCATGCCCACAAGCCCTACCCCTACAAGCCCAGGACGCCCCTCCCCCCAATCTCCAAGACTCCCTATCCTAGCCTGACGCTTCCTTTCCAGAGTCCGCTGTGTCGATCCCGATCGTCTGTGTGGTGCTGGAAGGGGGTCCGGGAACCCTGGAGACGGTCAAGAGTGCCATCCAGAACGGAACCCCGGCAGTCATAGTGGAGGTTAGCTCTTCAATCCCGAATAGCTGTGTGAACCAGATATGGATAGAACGATTCAGAATATGACCTGAACCGCCTCCACTGCCCATTGACTCCTGGTCCCACATATATGTACCTATACGCATGTTATATATATGAATATATTATATACGTACACATATATGTACCTATATACATGTTATATATATGAATATATTATATACGTACACATATATGTACCTATACACCTGTTATATATATATGAATATATTATATACGTACACATATATGTACTTATACACCTGTTATATATATATGAATATGATATATACGTACACATATATGTACCTATACACATGTTATATATATGAATATATTATATAAGTACACATATATGTACTTATACACATGTTATATATATGCATATATTATATACGTACACATATATGTACTTATACACATGTTATATATATGAATATATTATACACGTACACATATATGTACCTATACACATGGTATATATATGAATATATTATATACGTACACATATATGTACCTATACACATGTTATATATATGAATATATTATACACGTACACATATGTATATTTTCAACCTAGAATATCGAGGACTCCCTATATCAGTTGTTAAGCGCTGAGCTCCGGGTCAAAGTTTATTTTGGCCCAATGTAACTCTCATATGTCGCCTAAAATATCAACTTACCAGTCCTATTTTACAAGCTCACCTCACTGTCGTTGCTTCCTAATATATCCTAATATTGACTGAACTTGGTAAGTTGGCTGAGCTGCTGATTAGTTTATGGCTTCGCGTCTTAGCAAGCACTTGGATCTGGGTAATGCTTCACCCACCCCCTCTTTTGTTGTCCCTGGGTGGCACAATATACCATTACAAAGCTGATAGGGGCGTCCGACTCAAAGCAAATTAAATCGTTGCCCCGAGAGGGTTCTTAGCGACTTGGCTTCTTTGCTTATCGGCCTAGTTTAACCTTCATTTGTACAGATGGGCTTAACACATCACCATTTAATTTCTTGGCCTCTTGGCCCAGTTTGGTCTTTATGTGCTGACATGTGGCCCAGCCCTCCGCCATTGTGTTACCTAATGGACTGTCGGTCGATCCTGTTCCAGGGCTCCGGGAGAGCGGCGGATGTCCTGGCCTACGCCTACGCCAACTCCAGCGAGGAGGAGGTGGAAGTCAACGATAAGCTAGGGAGGAAACACCGAAGGTGAGGCTATTTCCTATCGGTCCTGGTCATCATTTAATTTAACATTGTTGTCTCTATGTTGTTTATCTTTTTTGCTTCAAGAGTTTTATAACAAGGCAAGACTTGGGGAAGGGAAATCATAAACATCGAAACGCTTTGCGTCATTGAAATACATAAAAATTGGCACTATGAAGCAACTGTTGCTTCTGCGCAAGGATGTTGCAATGAATAGTAAGTTAGTCTTATTTTGGATTTGCTGAGTGTTGACGTCTGTAGTTGATAATTGCTCCAAAGATCGCGCATGTCGCAATCCCGTGAGACGTCGCTAGAACCAGGTGCGCAAAGCTGGCCTAAAACATCAAATCATCTAACAATTAGAGTCGTAAGCACGTGGTCAATGTCTGGATCTGTGGCAGAAAGCTGGCCTAAAACACCAAATTATCTAACAATTAGAGTCGTAAGCACGTGGTCCATGTCTTACCTAACCATTAGAGTCGTAAGCACGTGGTCCATGTCTGGACCTGTGGCAGAAAGCTGGCCTAAAACACCAAATTATCTAAAAATTAGAGTCGTAAGCACGTGGTCCATGTCTGGACCTGTGGCAGAAAGCTGGCCTAAAACACCAAATTATCTGACAATTAGAGTCATAAGCACGTGGTCCATGTCGGGATCTGTGGCAGAAAGCTGGCCTAAAACACCAAATAATCTAACCAGTCGTAAGCACGTGGTCTATGCCTTACCTAACCATTAGAGTCGTAAGCACGTGGTCCATGTCTGGACCTGTAGCAGAAAGCTGGTCTAAAACACCATATTATCTAACCATTACAGTCGTAAGCACGTGGTCTATGTCTTACCTAACCATTAGAGTCGTAAGCACGTGGTCCATGTCTGGACCTGTGGCAGAAAGCTGGCCTAAAACATCAACTTATCTAACATATAGAGTCGTAAGCACGTGGTCCATGTCTGGACCTGTAGCAGAAAGCTGGCCTAAAACACCAAATTATCTAACAATTAGAGTCGTAAGCACGTGGTCCATGTCTGGACCTGTGACAGAAAGCTGGCCTAAAACACCAAATTATCTAACCATTAGAGTCGTAAGCACGTGGTCCATGTCTGGATCTGTGGCAAAAAGCTGGCATAAAACACCAAATTATCTAACAATTAGAGTCGTAAGCACGTGGTCCATGTCTGGACCTGTGGCAGAAAGCTGGCCTAAAACATCATATTCTAACAATTAGAGTCGTAAGCACGTGGTCCATGTCTGGACCTGTGGCAGAAAGCTGGCCTAAAACACCAAATTATCTAACCATTAGAGTCGTAAGCACGTGGTCTATGTCTTACCTAACCATTAGAGTCGTAAGCACGTGGTCCATGTCTGGACCTTTGGCAGCAAGCTGGCCTAAAACACCAAATTATCTAACAATTAGAGTCGTAAGCACGTGGTCTATGTCTGGACCTGTGGCAAAAAGCTGGCCTAAAACACCAAATTATCTAACAATTAGAGTCGTAAGCACGTGGTCCATGTTTTACCTAACCATTAGAGTCGTAAGCACGTGGTCCATGTCGGGATCTGTGGCAGAAAGCTGGCCTAAAACACCAAACTATCTAACCGTTAGAGTCGTAAGCACGTGGTCCATGTCGGGATCTGTGGCAGAAAGCTGGCCTAAAACACCAAATTATCTAACAATTAGAGTCGTAAGCACGTGGTCCATGTCGGGATCTGTGGCAGAAAGCTGGCCTAAAACACCAAATTATCTAACAATTAGAGTCGTAAGCACGTGGTCCATGTCGGGATCTGTGGCAGAAAGCTGGCCTCAAACTCCAAATTATCTAACAATTGGAGTCGTAAGCACGTGGTCCATGTCGGGATCTGTGGCAGAAAACTGGCCTAAAACACCAAATTATCTAACCATTACAGTCGTAAGCACGTGGTCTATGTCTTACCTAACCATTAGAGTCGTAAGCACGTGGTCCATGTCTGGACTTGTAGCAGAAAGCTGGCCTAAAACACCAAATTATCTAACCATTACAGTCGTAAGCACGTGGTCCATGTCTTACCTAACCATTAGAGTCGTAAGCACGTGGTCCATGTCTGGACCTGTGGCAGAAAGCTGGCCTAAAACACCAAATTATCTAACCATTACAGTCGTAAGCACGTGGTCCATGTCGGGATCTGTGGCAGAAAGCTGGCCTCAAACTCCAAATTATCTAACAATTGGAGTCGTAAGCACGTGGTCCATGTCTGGATCTGTGGCAGAATACTGGCCTAAAACACCAAATTATCTAACCATTACAGTCGTAAGCACGTGGTCTATGTCTTACCTAACCATTACAGTCGTAAGCACGTGGTCTATGTCTTACCTAACCATTACAGTCGTAAGCACGTGGTCCATGTCTTACCTAACTATTAGAGTCGTAAGCACGTGGTCCATGTCTGAACCTGGGTCAGAAAGCTGGCCTAAAACACCAAATTACCTATACAATAGAGTCGTAAGCACGTGGTCCATGTCTTACCTAACCATTAGAGTCGTAAGCACGTGGTCCATGTCTGGACCTGGGTCAGAAAGCTGGCCTAAAACACCAAATTACCTATACAATAGAGTCGTAAGCACGTGGTCCATGTCTGGACCTGTGGCAGAAAGCTGGCATAAAACACCGGGCATTCACCCAGCTTGGTTCAATGTTATGTTGTAACAGGGTGTCCGCAGGCCTTCTCTCTACCATGACCGTTCCCATTGTCGAGATATGACCTACAGAGATCAAGGCGTCTGCTTAAACTAACTAACTATACATGGCAAATACTTTACTTTTTTGATGACCGAGTAAATTGAGGCAACCGTCAGACAAACACGTTAGACACGTTAGACTAGTAGTATATATAGATATATGTATATATGTACACAATCATGTCTATCAGTCGTGTGTCTTATACAGTCCTCACAATATATTAAGTATAGAATTCGTCCCGGGGGAGGGGATATTGGAGGCCGTCAAAAATTTTAAAAATAGTTATATATTGGTCAGTGGAATAAAAGCACTTTAATTAAGCCATTTTCAGTGGTGAGGGCAAGACCAGAGTAGCGTTCGGTAAATGTATCCTTCTCGTATGCCGAGCACCGTGAGTAACCACGTGGTCTCTCCACGGGGGGGCAGGGTAATCTCGGTGTTCGACAGCGACCTCTGGCAGAAGGTCCGGAAGAAGATCGTGGATGAGTGGAAGACAGACAAGGACATCGACAGCCGGGTGGCCTGGGTCCAGGAGTGTCTGGAGCGTCGGGATCACATGACCGTCTTCCGGCTCGAGGGGGCCAACTCGGACAAGGACATCGACCTGGCCATCCTGCAGGCTCTCCTCAAAGGTCTGTAGCTACAATCTGGTGTGGCAGGCGGACTAGTGGGACATTGTGTGGTCGTCTACACCCTGGCAGATATCCAACCTGATGTTAGTAATAAGGTGCAGTTTGGCTATTGCATATATAGCCGGTGTAGTGCATTGTATTAATTTGATGTCTTAATGTCTTGATATGTGTATTTCAAGGCAATAAAAGACCAATTGTTTTACTGCTGGGGAGAAGCGTACTGATAACCGAGGTAGATTCCTTGAATCAATGTCTTGCACATTGTTGGTACCGGCTTTATTGTAGCACTGACATGCCCCCAATCTCTGTTTGTAATTAAGGTTGAAAAGGAGAGGACATATTTTGAGTGCGCCAGGATGTATGCTAGATATTTTTCGGTCAGACGGTTCGAAATTCAATGCGACCTTGAATATACAATTCCGCGTAACAACAAACCTCAAGGCAGGGGCTATATATATTTATATATATTTTATTTGAGAAACGCTCTGGCTGTCTGTCTGTATGTATGTATATCATCGTCCCTAGAAGTCCAGTTTGTGTACAGAAGCGGCCTAAGACACCATGCACTGTATTGTGGCTGGTTGCAGTGAACCGTGACGCCCGCCTGGACCAGCTGAAGCTCGCGCTGGCCTGGAACAGAATCGATGTCGCCAAGAGCGAGATCTTCACGGATGACGCCAAGTGGAACGTAAGTCGGCCTGCCGCCCTGTCGTGCTCACCTGTCTCACAAGAGACCCTGACATGTATGTTACGCCCGATGACAGTTGTCACCATAGTAGGGTCTCGTAGAATTGACTGGCTGGTTCCCTGGTAAAAAAATCCATACACCTTTCTTCCAACCCTATTTAGCAATATTATATTATTTGGGGGCATAACAGAATATAGAGCAAAGTAACAGTTTGCAGTTCTTAGAGATAGAAAAAATCACAAATAATTTTACTGGTACAACTATCTGCCGACTATGCAAGAGCGAGCGGGGTCAGAAATAAAGTATATTCTGCACTACCGCATTCTTATTACTGCCTTTTCGGAATATGCAATCAAAACGCTTCCTAACACAGACAGCTTAGGGCTGTTTCGGCCACCCAGTTTTACCCAAATGGAGAAAAATGCATCTGAGTTTTCGTGCCTACGACCGTCATGTGGACAGTATGTCTACAGTATCAGTGTCTCAGAAAATAGGTTTTCAACCTCTGAGTTTGGAAGGGAGCTTATCCCTGACGTGAAGGTCATATCGCGTCAATGGGAAAGATCAATTGAAGGGTAGAACGGAGCGATGTGCCTGGAGTAACCTCCTAATCTGATCACTGAAGGCAATGAGAAATTTATCATTTTTCAGCGCTATCACCTCACAATCTTCACTCCAGTGTCGTTCTCTCCAGAGAAAGTTTTTTTTTTAATGTTGGTTTTAAATTTAGTTTTTTATATTATACTATTCTTTTGCATCTTTCAGTTATTATCATATTGATTTTCATGCACAATTGTGTGTTTGCATGGTAGCCTGGCGAGCTGGACAACATCATGTTCACCGCCATCTTGGAGGACAGAAGCGACTTCATCGAACTCTTCCTCGACAACGGCGTCAGCCTGAAGGACTTCCTCACCATCGACAGGATCCTCAAGCTATACAACAAGGTCAGGTCAAGTCACGGTCAACTCGGGGTCGATTTGTCTGGCAGGGTCATGTCTGGGTCAACTCAGGGTCAATTTCTCTGTCTAAGGTCTAGTTGTGTATCTTGGTCAAGTCACGGCAAACTCTTTGTCAATTTGTCTGGCAGGGTGAAGTCTCGGTCAACTTAGGGTCGATTTGCGTGTCAAGGTCGAATTGAGGTCAAGTCAGCGTCCATTTCTTTGTCTATGGTCTAGTTGTGTTATCTAAATCGGGAGGAGGTCAATGTAATAGGACAAGGTAAGCACGCAATGTTACCAGCGTGGACTTTGGGCCAAGGTAAACACGGAATGCCGTCGACTTATAGAGCCGCTGGTCATTGTACTCACTCTTTAGCATTGGCTTTCAGTGTCCCACCAATTCCTTGCTGCATGCCTTGTTGATGAAGAAAAAGGACAAGGTAACGCATCATTAGTATTTATTATGACTTCGAAAGACCTCTAAAAAATATGTTATTTGGCGTAAAATATGTGTATTACATTTATAGCCACACGATCTGGACAGCAGCAGTCCTTGTTTGCTCGCGCATCAAAAATAACAAAAAAATACCAAGTACAGAGAAAAAACTCAAAAGATAGATCAAAACATATCTTATACAAATTAGTTATTTTGTCATAGCAATAAATGCATGCACCAAAAGCTATGTATGCTCACAAATACCATTCCGCAATTAACAATGAATATGTTTACAGTGTACTTTAAAATATGAAAGTTACGCTCCATCCCTGATACGAAGGGTCATATAATGGAACATTCCCCCAGTTTCTTTAGCTTTCCTAAATTTGCACCCCCCTCCTCCCCCTCCGCGGTTTAACACATGTGTGCACAAAGGTGGCCTAAACCACCAATCCATCTTCTGTGGTGGGGCCGCCTCGTTAGCTAAGTGGCTTAGAGCGCTCGCCTTGAATGCTCTGGCCACCTGAGAGCCTAACGGCAGGTGGATCGGTGGTTCGCGCCCCGCTGTGGCCACGTCTGTGTGGTCTCAGGATAAAGATCCCATGTTCTTCTTCGCAAAGAGTAGGGGGTTACCCCCGGGGACTTGGCTCCAATCTCCCTCCCTTCTCCCATTGACGCGATAAGGCCACAAGTGTTTAAAGCGTCCTGAATATGCACCCAACCAACCAATCCCTCGTCTGTGGTCGTTTCCAGAAGAAGAAGTACTTCTCGCTGCGGGACGTCGGCAACGTGATCACGGACCTGACCGGGGACTACTTTCACGACCTCTACCTCCGCGACAAGCGGTATGACGTCGACCCGGACGTGGAGTTGGCGCATTGGCACACTCAGCACGACAGCCGGGGCAGCATGGAGGGCGACCAGGACATGGCGGACTTCCAGGCAGACTACGGAGCCGCCGACATGGGGCCCAATGGCAAGAAGCCCGGCGGGGGTAAGGCCAGGATACCAGCCTCGGGCAGGCGATGCTGTAACCGTGGGATAAACTGCACTCATAAGGGATGGATTCATTTCGCCAGTTACGTGACGTCATCATGTCAAAAGTTATGGGACGTAATCATTTTAAGTTACGTGACGTCATCATTTCTAGAGTTATGTGACGTCATCATTTCAAAAGTTATGTGACGTCATCATTTCAAGAGCTTGTAGCCGTATGGAATACATGCTGCTTTAAGTAATGATTGTAGGTTTACGGAGAGAGTCGTTGTACAACCTCAGGAGGCAGCCATGTTCGGACATTTTATTTTATGCCTTCAATTAAAAAAAAGGGAAATATTTGATGATAGGTTTTCATTTCAACTCGGTTAAATCAATTTTAAAGTTTACGAGGGCTATTTAGGAGATCTTAGTGAAATAACCCCCGGACACTTATTCATGGGCCGCGAATTAACGTCGCCAACAACAGACTCTCCACCATGTAACCTGTAGCAGTAATATTACAGTATGATAAGAAGATAGTATTTAAGTGGAGATTCATGTATGCCCTCAGTGTTATAATGCCGCCTGTAACATTTTATCCAGCGGATGGCGGTGCTGGGGATGGAGGCCTGCTGTTTGAAGAGCCTGCTCGCGAGCTGTTTATCTGGGCTGTCCTCATGCACAGACTGGATCTCGCCATGCTCTTCTGGAACGAGGGCAAGGTAAGCACTCAATGCCACTAGCCTCGAATATGACAGGTAAGCACGCAATGCAACCAGCCTGGAATATGACAAAGGTTAGCACGCAATGTCACCAGTCTGGACTCCATGTCAAAGGTAAGTATGCTCTGCCACCGGTGTAGACTTTTAGATAATCACGCAATTAATGTCACCAGCGTGGATTCTTGGACAAAGGTAACCACGCAATGTTATAGGCTTAACTTTTAAAAATGGGTAAACACGCAATGACATGAGCGTGCGATATATAGGGAGGAAATCGCCAGCGCGATCACGTAAGGTAACCACGCAATGTTATAAGCTTAAATTTTGGAATAGGGTAAACTCGCAATGCCACAAGCGTGGAATTTCGTGGAGAAGAAAGCACGAAAAGCCGACATCGTCTGCCTGAATTGACGTGTGTCCCCTCCGTTACAGGAGGGCGTGGCTGCTGCGCTGACGGCTCAGAAGCTCACCAAGAGTCTCTGCCACAGCACGGACGACTCTGAGCTGGAGAAGTTGCTTGGCCTCCAGACACAGTGAGTGACTCAACGCTACACTTACATTCACACCGGGGTTCTAAGGCCGTGGTTCTCACACAATTTTGTTCTTTTCAGACACCGTTTAGCAGACATGAATGTTTGTGCTAAATAAAGATCCCAGGTCTTTCTGCGCAAAGAGTAGGAATTTAGTCGCTCTAGACAGCTCTTTACATACATTTTGAAAATTATACTTTACACTAATTTTGAAAATTAAACTTTACACTCATTTTGTAAAATTATACTTTACACTCATTTTTAAAATTATACTTTAGATTATAATTTTATAAAATTAATGTAGACATCCGCCGCCCAGGAGAACATGAACTTTCATGGTGTCATTCCTCCGCCAGGCACTTCGAGGACCTGGCCCTGGGCGTGCTCAGCGAGTGCTACGCGGCGGACGAGCGCAAGGCGCGGCAGCTGCTGGTCCGGGAGATGAACAACTTCGGGCGGACGACTAACGTGGTGCTGGCCGTGGAGGCGGACAACAAGCGCTTCATCGCCCATGCCGCCTGCCAGTCCCTGCTCAACAACATATGGATGGGCAACATGCAGCCCGACACCGGCGTGCTCAAGGTGGGGGCTGCCGTCAAGATAGAAATTCGCCATATAACGTAGGCCATATTGGAAAAAAACACATGACAAAGCTAGGGGGAATATTTTGGTGTTGTTTTGAATTTTACTTCGGAGACCACAAGAATACTCAGAATGCATTGCCAGCTAGGGTTCGAAACCACCACCTGTTGATTGTCAGCCCAGCCTGCTTACCAGCTCATCCTGCTTACCAGCTCAGCCTGCTTACCAGCCCAGCCTGCTTACCAGCTCAGCCTGCTTACCAGCTCATCCTGCTTACCAGCTCAGCCTGCTTACCAGCCCAGCCTGCTTAGCAGCTCAGCCTACTTACCAGCTCAGCCTGCTTACCAGCTCAGCCTGCTTACCAGCTCAGCCTGCTTACCACTTACCAGCTCAGCCTGCTTACCAGCTCAGCCTGCTTACCACTTACCAGCTCAGCCTGCTTAGCAGCTCAGCCTACTTACCAGCTCAGCCTGCTTACCAGCTCAGCCTGCTTACCAGCTCAGCCTGCTTACCACTTACCAGCTCAGCCTGCTTACCAGCTCAGCCTGCTTACCAGCTCAGCCTGCTTACCACTTACCAGCTCAGCCTGCTTACCAGCTCAGCCTGCTTACCACTTACCATCCCAGCCTGCTTACCAGCTCAGCCTGCTTACCAGCTTAGCCTGCTTACCAGCTCAGCCTGCTTACCAGCTCAGCCTGCTTACCACTTACCAGCTCAGCCTGCTTACCAGCTCTGCCTGCTTACCAGTTCAGCCTGCTTACCACTTACCAGCTCAGCCTGCTTACCAGCTCAGCCTGCTTACCAGCCCAGCCTGCTTAGCAGCTCAGCCTACTTACCAGCTCAGCCTGCTTACCAGCTCAGCCTGCTTACCAGCTCAGCCTGCTTACCATCTCAGCCTGCTTACCACTTACCAGCCCAGCCTGCTTACCAGCTCAGCCTGCTTACCAGCTTAGCCTGCTTACCAGCTCAGCCTGCTTACCAGCTCAGCCTGCTTACCACTTACCAGCTCAGCCTGCTTACCACTTACCAGCTCAGCCTGCTTACCAGCTCAGCCTGCTTACCAGTTCAGCCTGCTTACCACTTACCAGCTCAGCCTGCTTACCAGCTTAGCCTGCTTACCAGCCCAGCCTGCTTACCACTTACCACTTACCAGCTCAGCCTTCTTACCAGCTCAGCCTGCTTACCAGCTCAGCCTGCTTACCACTCACCAGCTCAGCCTGCTTACCAGCTCAGCCTGCTTACCACTCACCAGCTCAGCCTGCTTACCAGCTCAGCCTGCTTACCAGCTCAGCCTGCTTACCACTTACCAGCTCAGCCTGCTTACCAGCTCAGCCTGCTTACCACTTACCAGCCCAGCCTGCTTACCAGCTCATCCTGCTTACCAGCTCAGCCTGCTTACCAGCCCAGCCTGCTTAGCAGCTCAGCCTACTTACCAGCTCAGCCTGCTTACCAGCTCAGCCTGCTTACCAGCTCAGCCTGCTTACCACTTACCAGCCCAGCCTGCTTACCAGCTCAGCCTGCTTACCAGCTCAGCCTGCTTACCGCTTACCACTTACCAGCTCAGCCTGCTTACCAGCTCAGCCTGCTTACCAGCTCAGCCTGCTTACCAGCTTAGCCTTCTTACCAGCTCAGCCTGCTTACCAGCTCAGCCTGCTTACCGCTTACCAGCTCAGCCTGCTTACCAGCTCAGCCTGCTTACCACTTACCAGCTCAGCCTGCTTACCACTTACCAGCTCAGCCTTCTTACCAGCTCAGCCTGCTTACCAGCTCAGCCTGCTTACCAGCTTAGCCTGCTTACCAGCCCAGCCTGCTTACCACTTACCAGCTCAGCCTTCTTACCAGCTCAGCCTGCTTACCAGCTCAGCCTGCTTACCAACTCAGCCTGCTTACCAGCTCAGCCTGCTTACCAGCTCAGCCTTCTTACCAGCTCAGCCTGCTTACCAGCTCAGCCTGCTTACCACTTACCAACTCAGCTTGCTTACCACTTACCAGCTCAGCTGCTTACTAGCTGACTTAGGGACGCTCAGTGCATCGTAATTAATTATTTTGTTCTGTTCTTCCTGTTCCAGATGTGTGCCTGTCTGTTCTTCCCCTTCCTGATCTGGCCTCTGATCCGGTTCACTAGCTCCACCCACGACTTGGGGGACAGCCATGACAGGGACACCACTCCCACGGTAACCATGACAACATCTAGTTATCTTGGGCTTAATATAGCAAGTCAATGTAAAACGTGGGTCTCCTTGTAAGAAAGCTGACCATGCCATTTGCTGTCAGGACTGGTTCTAAGTCTAATTCTGTTTAAGGTAAGCTACCCATAATAAGCCTCGGCGATTTTGAGCAGATCTCGGTAAACATTGGCAAACATCAGCGGGCAGTAACCCTGAGATTTTACGCAGTCCTAATGGACAAAGTACGAATAAAGAACACAGCAAAAGAAGTGGTGACATAGGTAAAATGAACAGAGCATCTTATAATGAGCTTCGGCGATTTAGAAAAGACCTCGGTAAACATCGACAAACATCGGCGGGTGTCAGTAAAAGGGGAATCCCTAACTCGTTACGCTATTCACAGGGGAATTTCCAATTCGTGACATCATTCACAGGGTATTTTCCCGAGAATAGCTCTTCGTGATAAATTCGGAAAATTCAAGAAAAAGGCATCGAGAAAACTTGTAAATAGTTTAGAAAACATTCGTGTAGATCATAATTATATCGGAGACCATTACATATAACCAGATTAAAAAGGTGAACACAAGGCGTATGTTACTGATAATTGGTGTGACATAAGCTGCGCCAAGAAATATTTGTGAAATAACATTTTCAAGCTTCAGGACGTGCTTCTCGGGAAATTCGCACGCTTACCTATATTTTTCTTTATTTTTATTACAAGAATGATGTTTTTAGTACTATTTACATTGTTGAATATCTTTCCTGTATTGCACTAGGTGTAAGCTTTCTAAAGAGCTATTGCTGATAATAATGACTTAATATTGAGCTGAATTGTAGCAAAATACATATTCGTGGTAGGTGTCAAGTTTTGGTCATTTTATGAAATGGGGGTATACTTGGAAAATGGAGAATATTTTGTTAACGGGACGGTAAAGTATCCTAAAAATTCTCCAGAAGGTGTGTAATTGGGTATACTTTCATAAAATAATCACAAATACAGAGTTCTTTTACCTTGCTATTATGGGTAGCTTACCTTAAGCGCTAAATTAGGCAATAAAATAAGCATCCATCAACAAACAGACTGTAGTTTCCTGTAATATTGCCATTTCTTTTGTAATTTCGAAGTGTAATAATTTGGTAATCGATTTTGGCACATTAGTGAAGGTTGGAATCACAGGAAATGAGTTGTGACGTAGCGTCCTATGCAGCTTGCAGCGTCTTATATCATTTTATATCATTTGAATCGTTGTTGTAGAAATCTGGAGAAAACAGCACTTCGCTTGATTCAAGGTAGGCCCATTATCTAGTGTACCACCTCTTAAGTTTAAACAAGTCTTGTATTGCTCTGTCACACCATAGCCGAAGCGCTCAACGTTGAACTTATTTGTTACTAACAAAGTGAAGTAAATTATGTAGAAATTAAAGTTTGTATCTCTACACACATCGACCATGCCTGGATGCTTGCTCTGCTGGAATTGTTGTCAATAATATATGCCGACTGTTGCCATGGTGACCTTGACAGGCCTACCACCAGCTACAAGAGGGCGCGCACGCCGGGGTTGGAGAGGGGGGACGAGGAGGCATCCCCACCGCCCATACCCTGGTACCTCAAGATCGGCTACTTCTACAACGCTCCCGTCGTCACCTTCATCTTCAACTGTGTAAGTCAGCGGTCCGTCTTCCGCCCGTCTGAATACTATGTGACGTATGATGCCATGTCGTCTGAATACTATCTGACGTATGATGCCATGTCGTCTGAATACTATGCGACGTATGATGCCATGTCGTCTGAATACTATCTGACGTATGATGCCATGTCGTCTGAATACTGTGTGACGTATGATGCCATGTCGTCTGAATACTATGTGACGTATGATGCCATGTCGTCTGAATACTATCTGACGTATGATGCCATGTCGTCTGAATACTATCTGACGTATGATGCCATGTCGTCTGAATACTATGTGACGTATGATGCCATGTCGTCTGAATACTATCTGACGTATGATGCCATGTCGTCTGAATACTGTGTGACGTATGATGCCATGTCGTCTGAATGCTGTGTGACGTATGATGCCATGTCGTCTGAATACAATATGACGTCTGGTGCCATTGTGTCTAAATATAATATGACGTCTGATGCCATTGTGTCTAAATACTATATGACGTCTGATATCATTGTGTCCAAATACTATATGACGTCTAATGACATGTCTGAATCGTGTATGACCTCTTATGTCATTGTGTCTAAATACTATGTGACGTCGAATGCCATGTATGAATGCTATATGGCGTCTGATGCTATGTCTGAATACTATATGACGTCTGATGTCATTGTGTCTGAATACTATATGACGTCTGATGTCATTGTGTCTGAATGTGATATGACGTCTGATGTCCTGGAGTCCATTAAATGATTTACGACTGCTGGCGTCTTTGTGTGTATCTGTTGATTGCTTCCAGATATCCTACATGTTCTTCCTGTGTCTGTTGATTGCTTCCAGATATCCTACATGGTCTTCCTGTGTCTGTATAGCTACGTCATGCTCGTCAGCTTCCGGCCGCCATTGACAACGGAAGAGATTGTTCTCATCGTCTGGGTGTTCACGCTGCTCGTTGAGGAGATCCGCCAGGTAAGCTTGGGCTTCTGTCTCCAAGGGGACCGGCCCGGTAGTCAGTGGGCTAGAGCGCTCGCATTGAGTGCTCTGGTCACCTGAGAGCCTAACGGCAGTTGGATCGATGGTTCGAGCCCCGCTGTGCTCATGTCTCAGTGGTCGCAGAATAAAGATCCCATGTCTTTCTTCGCAAAGAGTACGGGTTTACCCCGGGGACGTGGCTCCACTCCCCGCTCCTTCTCCCATTGACGCGATATGACCAAAAGTGGTTAAAACGCCACTAGATGGCAGCACATGGAGACTCATGCAATGCATAAAGGCTGAAGGAACATAGATTTCCCAAGCGATACCAAATTACTTTGGTTAATCACACATTTGAAGAAACGAAGATCAGATATCATCTATAAAATATATATCTTGTTAAGATGATCAAGTCGCTTGCCGAATCTGAGGAAAATATGGAGAACGGTGGCTCGACCGCGTGAGTGACGTAAACAGTTATTTTAATGCGTTTGAATGCGTAATTGATTTAATTGGGGCTGAGCAAGCCAACATGGGAGTAAAGTTCCTATTATAACCAATTGTAATCAATCGCACCGGCGGGATTCATAATATGTGACGACCGTGGGGAGGACCTTTTTGTCAGAAAAATACGGGTTGTTTGTCATCATTAAATGCAAAACAAGGCAAAATTATGATCAAATGTTCTACAGACTGAATCATTTGGGCTTCATGGTGGCGTTTCAATCAGCCTGCCTCTGAACCCAGCTCTGGCGTTTCAATCAGCCAGCCTCTGAACCCAGCTCAGGCGGCCCGCCTGCCTCTAAACCCAGCTCAGGCGGCCCCGCCTGCCTCTAAACCCAGCTCAGGCGGCCCCGCCTGCCTCTAAACCCAGCTCAGGCGGCCCTGCCGGTTCGCTTGTTCACATGTTGTTGTAATAGCAACTTAAAACCGGACGCATTAATGAATAAGTGATCTAAAGCATTAATTATCAGCATCCCCCTGTTTCACCATATATTCTTGGATGATCACCCCTTGGCAGAGTAGGCGGTGTATATGGCTTTGGTTGAGTGTGCTATGCTAGACTAGCTAGATATGGCTCCTCTCCACTTTGACCTGCGATCAAGCCGTGCCGCGACTTAACCCATATCGCAACGGACAATGATTCTGGAATGAGCCTTCAGTGCTACACAAAGTACGACATTACCATAGAGAGGTTGACCACTGTGACTCCCTAACCCATGTTGCTTGTTTCCACCGCTAGGTGGCGGCCGACGAGTCCAGCAATCTCCGCCTCAAGTTTCGCAGCTACATCACGGACGTGTGGAACGTCCTTGACCTTGCCGCCATCACCATGTACCTTTCCGGACTGATCCTGCGCTTCATTCCGGACAACGTGGCGTGTTTCACGGCCGCCAGAGTCATCCTCTCACTCACGCTCATGACGTTTTTCTTCCGGATCTTGCACATGTTCTCCGTCCACAAGGAGCTGGGACCCAAGCTGGTGATGATTGGGCGGATGGTGAGTCTCCAGCCATGGAGTAGGGCCGCCCTGGATGAAGGGTTGGTTAGGGGTAGCTCAATGATTGATGGAATGATTGATGAAATGACTGATGGATGAAATGACTGATGGATGAAATGACGGATGGATGAAATGATTTATATATTGATGGACGGATTGACTGATTAACGGACCGATTAAGTGATGGAATGACTGATTAACTGATTAATTGATTTGTTGGTTGATTTGTAGCTTAATTGATTGGTTGGTTGGTGAATGGAGTCGTGCATATCACCAATGGTATATAAAGTGACATAAAATGGCGGTAACTGTCTTACCACTAGAGCTATTACTATTGTTACCACAACTATGACTAATAATAGAACAAGTGTGCATGTGTGCCGCAAGGTGGACTAAAACACCAATCTATCCATCTATCCCTGGAATTGATTACCTTTAGATGCTGATGTTAAGTATAGCTCGTAACTTTAAAAAAAATAACGACAAGACGAAAACTATAGTTCGTTTTCTTTCGTCAAAATGAGTGACAGGAAAAAGCCGTACCTAATGAAAAAACCAGTCAAGAACTGTACGAGTTCATATTTATTTGCCCACTAGGAGAGCAGCAGTGGCTGGTATAAAGACTCATTGAGACATTTTCTAATTGTGATGCTAAAATAAATAATAATCCCCCAGTGAGACCTTGGTCAAACGAAACCTGTCCCTGTACGTGGTAGCCTGTTTTCCCATGAAGTCTCGGTATATCTAACTGTGACACGCGTTTTCTCCCCCCACCCCCCCGCCGCCTCCCCCCACTCCACCAGATGGTTGACCTGACCTTCTTCGTGGTCATCCTCATGGTGTTCGTGTCGGCCTACGGGGTGGCCACCCAAGTGATTCTCTACCCCAACACCCCCCTCAACATCAACCTCGTCAGAGACGTCCTCAAGAAGGCCTACTTCCAGATCTTCGGGGAACTCTTCCTGGATGAGATCGAAGGTACGGGGCCCCATCTGCCAGGTCACGTGGTTATGTCGTTCCTCTATCGACATATGGTTATCGGCATATGATTTTCAATACATTATAATGTTATCGAATAACGTGTAAAATTATATATGGTTATCGAATACTACCGGTATGTAAAATTATATAGGTTATCAAATACTATGTAAACTTATGTATGTCTATCGAATACTATGTAAAATTATGTATATCGTTTATTTAGGTATCCCAAGAGGGATGTTGCCAGCCGCTGCTCGTGCCAATATCTAAAGTAGTATCTGTAGTGGCACGTGTATCAGAACGGCACGCTGCCCCGCTGTCGCCGCCAATCATGCCTCTATTATCGTCCAACCTGTTCCAGGTGACCTGGTGTGCAGCAGTGACCCGCTGGTGTACCAGAACGGCACGCTGCCCCGCTGTCCCCAGGAGGAGGCGACCTGGATTGTCCCCATCTTACTGGGCATCTACATCCTCATCACCAACGTCCTCATGCTCAACCTACTCATCGCCATGTTCAGGTGAGCAACAATATCCTGTCCACCCCATGTCATTATCCATGGAGGTCCCTTGGGGTAAGCTACCCTTCCATGTGAACCCGCGTGGTCCATTATTTTCATTTTTCTCTTAACTACGCCTGTCTGTTTCCCATGTGGTAAACATTTCAAACATGTTGACAAGCGCGCGTTTGTGATCGGCAGAATTTAGCATAACCAATAGAGTAATACTCGCTACTGGGCTGATGACGTCACGATTTAGTATTGATTGGCGGTCATATATTTTTTATTTATCCTTTCTTAAATATGAGTATGGGATGTAATGGGTTCATGCTAAAACCTGCTTTTGACGCCTCATTTTAACTGACACTTTCGTTACTCTCCCCCCCCCCCCGCCTCGCCTCCCTCCACCCCTACCCCCCCCCCCTCCCCCCTACCAGCTACACGTTCGCCGCCATCCAGGCGGACACGAGTAACGTGTGGAAGACGCAGCGCTATGACGTAGTGAAGGAGTATTGGTCCCGCACCCCCATCGCCCCGCCCCTCATCGTCTTCTCCCACATCTACCTGTTCGTGCGCCTCATCCTCCGCGGCTGTCACGTGGTCGCGTGCGAATCCGTGCCCAGCACCACGGGGTTCAGTAAGTGGTAACAGCCCCCCCCCCCCACCGGCCACCCACCCGCCCCACGGGGCGTCATCGTAACGTGATGTCATCGTCGCGTGATGTCTTCGGCGCGTGGCGTCATCGTCGCGTGACGTCACACCCACGTGACCCAATCCCCGTGCCCTTCCCTCTCGGTCGTTTGATGTGCCGTAGCTGGTGTGTCTCCCAATATCCCAATGCCAAATGTATTCCCACCTCACCCTATTCCATATCCCTCGGCTTTAGGCGTCTAGTCATGGTTTTTGTATATATTTTTGATTAGTATCCTGCGGTAATACATTTTTGGAACGTTGACAATGTGTGGATACATCGCCCTTGATGGTAGTTTGGTTCGTTGTGACCCCACAATCAAAAACAAACGTTTAGTTTGAGGAGTTCATTCCTGGCCACTCGGGAGAAGTGTCTCTATCAAACTTGCCATTTTTGCTCGTGATTATATTTTTCTCCTTTGGAGCAGTGATAACGATGGGCGTCCGTATGAAGCAATATTTGCATGGCAACGTTACCAAGGAGCTTTGAAACGTTACCAGTGAAAAATGCACAAGACATCAATATGTGTTCTAGTAGATATGAGCTGTTAAGGCCAGCAATTTTCAATCTCGGATTTTGTGATGCAAAATCGCCGACAAACACAAACAAAAAGGATAAAATACCACACTTGCATCTGTCAGCTACGGGTGCAGGTTAGAGAGCGGTTCACTCAAGAACAAGATCGACCAGTTTCCACACTGTAGCGTACTGCCTGAACATTTATGTGTCAGTGCCTTTCTCTACGAAGCTACCTTTTAATTAACCGAATCTTATGATGAGTTCAGATATGAGATTATGACCCACAACCCCAATTGAACGAACTTTGCATAGATAGTTAACTCCTCATAATAGTGATATCAATTAGCAAGGCATTGGGCACAATATTGTCACTTCATCTTCGTCTCCATGTTTAGACCACTTCTGCTCCGAGCTGCTCCACTGACATCAGGGTGGTTTAAGATTGTACAATGCATCATATTGGCCCTTCGTCAAGCTGTAGCAGTCCTTGAGTTTCATTGCTTCGTTGCTATTATTTGATGATATCAGCATCAAATATTATAATAATGTACTGTCTAGTAACTAGATGACGTCACGTTAGTATCTATGAAGACAAAACTACGCGTTGTCTAGGTACAAGCGTGCGTGACGTATGTATCTATAATAGGCCTATGGCTATGTGTTGACTTGCAACATGTTGACTAGTTGCACAGCACGTTGCAAAACGCCCACACTACTACGCACCAATATTTTTACCGACGCCTCTACACGTTGCCTAGCAACAAAGCATTGATGACATCACTTTTGTGGCCCACACTACTACGCATCAATATTTTTACCGACGCCTCTACACGTTACCTAGCAACAAAGCATTGATGACATCACTTTCGTGGCTCACACAACTACACGCCAGTATTTTTACCGACGCCTCTACACGTTACCTAGCAACAAAGCATTGATGACATCACTTTCGTGGCCCACACAACTACACGCCAGTATTTTTACCGACGCCTCTACACGTTGCCTAGCAACAAAGCATTGATGACATCACTTTTGTGGCCCACACTACTACGCACCAATATTTTTACCGACGCCTCTACACGTTGCCTAGCAACAAAGCATTGATGACATCACTTTTGTGGCCCACACAACTACACGCCAGTATTTTTACCGACCCCTCTACACGTTGCCTAGCAACAAAGCATTGATGACATCACTTTCGTGGCCCACACAACTACACGCCAGTATTTTTACCGACGCCTCTACACGTTGCCCGTTTTTTCTTACGTTCCCTGGTAACAAGACCTTGAGTGTCTGCCCACACAGCTAATCGTTGTCAAATAACAAGACTTTAACGTCAGTGTCATCGCCCACAATACACGTTGCCTAGTAACAAGACCTCGCTGACGTCAGTGTCTTAGCTCATACTACACATTGCCTAGTAACTAGACCCGTATGACGTCACGCAGTGTCTCTACCCACGCAGCTACACGTTCTCGCTGGTTCAGGACCGGACGGCGGAACATTGGCACTTCCAGCGTTACTTCCTGATCAAGGAATACTACCACCGCCCCCCACTACCTCCCCCACTCATCGCCATCATCCACGTCTTCCTCGCAATCCGCAAGTGTGGGCGCCACTGCTGCAACCGCTGTCAAAACGTGCGAAACGTATTCAGTAAGTGACGTCACCAGCTTCTCCTGTCGTCTGCTTTCGTATCTCGAACGGTTGTTGCATGCAGAAAGGGGGGGGGGGTGGGGATCCTGCTGTGGTTTTGGATTAAGTCACAGCGAATGCGCTTGGATTTATATGTTTTGTTAATAAAAGTCTTTATTCAGTATTCAAACACTGTTACGAAGTAAAAGAAAATGAAAATGAATTTATTGCCGCTTGTTTCAATGCCATGTTTCATGTTTTTCTTTCTTCGTAATTAAGTGTTCTTAATTTGGTAGTGTTTATTATGGTTCTGCATTCTACCCTGAAAGGAAATGACTAATGTCCCGGTGTTACTAATTGATATATGTTTACACTAATTAGTAGACCCTTTAATCCTGATGTTACGTTGTGTTATGTTGTGTGTCATGGAACCCCCAATGTAATTTATTTGATTTTATAGTTTTTATGGATGTCCTGAGGCTTAAAATTTGAGTTACAGCCCAGTGGATTTCTGTAAAAATCCTTGATTAATGATACGTGGATGTGGATAAGAAGTATATATTTATACATATTGACTATTTGACTTTGGTTTTGACCAGGATCAATCTCATGCCTTATTCGCCTTAATATTTAAGTGTCATAATATGGAGTATATTCATGGGTTGTCATGTATTTTTTCCAAATAATACTTAACGCAATGCAATCCTTTAAATAGAGGAAAACATGAAAGAAAATCTGAATAAAGGACTAACATTCGGTTCTTAGGTTTCGAGTTTAGTTTCAGAGGCATTATAAGCTTCGTGCTGTCAAGCTGGTATACTGTTAAAAAAATCCTAACATATCCTGAAACTGTCAAGCCCATATTGCTCATTGTATGAGCCTTAAAGTAACTTAGTACAACATTCTGCTTAATGTCAAGTACTCTTATATGGCTAATTATAGCTTTAAAGCTTCATTATACTGTCAGGATAATATGTCTAGCCTTATGGTTGTGTCAAGCTGATATTGATATTATAATTATCATAGTTATATCGTCATTGCAATGTCCTAGCATGCTAAGCATTCTTTGTTCCGGCCAGAGCTGAGATTCAACGACACGGACGAGAAGCAACTCGTCCTCTGGGAAAACATGAATGCGGATGAATATCTGCGGCGAACAGAGGGTGAGGAGCGACAGACGCTGGAGAACAGGGTCAAGGACACCAATGACAGGTTGGTATCCCTCCGCCGGCGACCGAGAAAAGAGTCCTCCGAAGAGTCTCTTCATCTGTAGTGGAGACTGATCGATATGTTATGCCACCGTTTTGGTCTGGTGGTTAGCGCCAGCGATCGCCCCCGCAAGTGAGCTCTGCCAAACCAGTTACCCTATCTGAGTTCGCGACCCACAATACAAATGTCTGTGTTCGTGCGGGATAAAGATTCTGTTCTACGTCGGGGGGTAGTTATCGCCGGATTCATGGCTGTCCTCTACCCCTGATTCTCCACATGCGCCATATGACCTGCACACACGAAACTGTCCTCCAAGCAAACCAAGCAATTTCTCCTACAATTCAAACACCGTCTTAGATACCTCGACCTAAGGCCGCATCCCATCGTGGTCGCTTTGAATTAAAGTAGTGATAAATATACAATCAAGTATGAAATATGAAGCAAGGTGAAATAATGCTATTAGTACAATGCTATTATTACATACACCATTCGTTTCAGGCCCAGTATACAATATTGGTGCATGCATAGATTATGCTAGAATAAGATGCAGATGCCAGCTATGTCGCTAATTAACCCACAGTCTTTTAGCCTGCTGCTCACCCTGCTGAGCAGGGCGTCGATATAATATGATCTAGTCTATTCTCGACTAGATCATATTATGAAATCTCGTCTGGATGGCACTCACGTCTCGCGTTGCTTGTAGGGTGGACTTGATCGCGGTCAAGGTGGATGAGATAGCCGAGGCCAGTCTCCTGATGCACACTGGGGGCCCCGGTACCAGCAGCGTGCAGGCGCCGGGTACCAGCCCACCCAAGCTGCCGGCGGTGCTGGACGACAGGCTGACCTACATAGAGGAACAGGTGGGTCTGCCGGGGGGAGCGCGTCCGCTCGTTAGATCAGCAATGTCAGGAAATACATGCAGTATTAAGAAGTAAAAATGGTATATTGACAGATTTGCCCGCGTTATACGCCTGCGATCTCTAACCTGCACCCGTAGCTCACTGATGCAAGTGTGGTATTTTATCCGTGTCTCCTGAAAGTTATTTCACTAAGTTCTCGTAACTTTTGGCCGTACAAGTATTAAAACTATCATTGCCGCGCCAAAGAGAAACAAAAAAATATTGAATTTATGATTAATATATTCCTAGCCTTAATTTAAATGATATTCGCCGGATAATAAGTTACAATACAGTCGGTTGCACCCTACAGTAGCTGCATACCGCTTCAGTCCTTCGCTCGTAAGGTTCTCGTCAGTCGTTAACTGGACAAGACTATTAGTGAAACGATCCGCTGGGTCTGAGCAACAAAACTGTCTAAAACTTTTACACCACTTTGACTTTACTCCTTGCTGTGTACCACACCTCGTTAACAAACAAGTTCCTTAGCTTTCCGATATATTCTTTATGGACAGCAATGTTAATTGGAAATGCATGCAATCATCAGTATAACTTCTCTGAACCGTTCGACGTTCGGCAATTGAGATAGAGGGGTGGGGTCTGACATATCTGGTGCTGTTTTTGTATTTCTCTTTGTATTTCTCCTTTAATCGCATTTTTGTCAAGCGTACGAAACATAAAACATAAGTCCCTCCATGCGAGAAAATGTTCCGTACCTACAATTAATTGCATGGAGCCTACACAGCGTGCCTAAAACTAGAACACAACAACGCGGTGGACAACATATAAATCTGTGACTTAGTACCCGGAGGTGACATAGTACCCAACTAACTATTAGCTGTTCAACAACAAATATTTTTGCTAACATCTACCATTCCATTTTGAAATAAATGTTGCGTCCAGTTAAATGTGAAGCCTAATTTTTCAATGCAGCATCCTATGCAGGAAAACGTGTATTTAATTGGCGGGACATATTTGTATACAGAAATCTACAGCAATACTATTTATACCAGTAATAGTGCCACAAGTCTTTAACGTGGATGTTTCCCGCGACACAGCTTCAAAGGACGTCGAGGGCTTTGAACTGGATTATGGACTCGATGGTAGACAAGGGGATGTCGAAGGGCGGACGTCCCAACCTCCCTGACGTAGACACGCTGCGAGAACGAGGTAAGATATCCCGCATACCGGCCGGTCCCTCAGGGAACTGGGTAATTAGCTAACCATGCAAACCTCTCGCTCTCAGGGAACAGGGTAAATAATTAACAATGCAAAACCGTTAACCCACCCTGTAAATCCTATTCCTTTATCTTTATATGTCTCTTCGGGTTTGCGATCTTTGAGACTTTTCTTGCTGGGATGACTTACACGATTTTCCATTGGGTTGTAGCGTAAATGGATATATGCAACCAAATACAACAGACTTAAGACGGTGCAACATTTGCATTGGAAAAAGGAAGTTGGGAGGGGTGGGGGGGGGTGAAGATCCCCAGGACTAAGATTTACCATTGGACCCTGTCTATTTATGTTGGTATGCGGGTTGCCCTGCATACTAAGAACTATATGATGGGTTCGCACCCAACCAGTGTCTGCCCCCCCCCTTTCATCTCGTTGTCAGGAGGGACCCCCACCTGTGTCTGCCCCCCCCCTTTCATCTCCTTGTCAGGAGGGACCCCCACCTGTGTCTGCCCCCCGCCCCCTTTCATCTCCTTGTCAGGAGGGACCCCCACCTGTGTCTGCCCCCCCCCCCTTTCATCTCCTTGTCAGGAGGGACCCCCACCTGTGTCTGCCCCCCCCCCCTTTCATCTCCTTGTCAGGAGGGACCCCCACCTGTGTCTGCCCCCCGCCCCCTTTCATCTCCTTGTCAGGAGGGACCCCCACCTGTGTCTGCCCCCCCCCCCTTTCATCTCCTTGTCAGGAGGGACCCCCACCTGTGTCTGCCCCCCCCCCTTTCATCTCCTTGTCAGGAGGGACCCCCACCTGTGTCTGCCCCCCCCCCCTTTCATCTCCTTGTCAGGAGGGACCCCGACCTGTGTCTGCCCTCCCCCCCCCCTTTCATCTCCTTGTCAGGAGGGACCCCCACCTGTGTCTGCCCCCCCCGCCTTCTTTCATCTCCTTGTCAGGAGGGGTTTCTCTACATGATTTATTGCTTCGCCCTTATGTGCACAATAGTAGCGCCAACCTTTCCTTTCATTTCGACCTCACCTGTACCTGGGACTTCATTATCCCCCATTATCGCCCATTGTCCGGGACGGTTGCTTACCTCGACTCGGGCATGCTATTATCCCATGTGTGTACAAACCTGGCCCGAACACTTTCTCCTTGATTCGCCATGCAGATGCCCGGCATAAGAAAGAGTAAGAATTGGTTAATTTCTCACGTTTTTCCATTTCGTGTTTGCATGCGTTCGATCTTGCTCAAATAAATGATATTGAATCTGAATCTGAGGGGACGAGGGCCAAGAAGACGAGAATTCGAAGCCCTGCCGCGCGTGCGACTTTCATCTGATTGTCCTTACCCGGTTGTGCTGTTTACTTCATGTATTGACAAAACTAGCCTAAAGCACCTTCTCTCTGATTGGCCGCGCAGCCCGCCAGAAGAAGGACGAAGAGACGAGGGCCAAGAAGAGGGAGTTCGAGGACAACCTGCGGCGGCTGCTGGAGCTGCACGTCAAGTCTCGGAACTCGCGCTACCCGACCCACGACCCCCAGCAGCTCATCCACCGAGTGGCCGTGCCGGACGACAAAGTGCCCTGGGCCGTGAGTCAGGGAGGGTGTGGGGGTGGGGGTGTGGGGCGCGCTGGGGCGGGAGTCAGGGAGGGAGGGGGTGAGGGTGGGGTGTGGGGTGCCCTGGGCCGTGAGTCAGGGAGGGAAGGTATGGGTGGGGGTGTGGGTGGGGGACGCCCTGGCACGTGAGTCAGGGAGGGTGTGGGGGTGTGGGTGGGGGTGGGGTACGCCATGGGCCGTGAGTCAGGGAGGGAGGGTGGGGTTGGGGGTGCTCTGGGAGGTGACTCAGGCAGGATGGATGTGGGTGTGGAAGCGACTTGCTGGTGACCAAGAAAAAAAAGAATTTTGCTCATGAGGAAACTAAAGATCGTTTGCATTCCTTTCTGGATCTCGTAACTTACCAGCTGCAGTTTTAACCAAAAAATGTTTTGTGATGAAACTCCAAATACCCTTAATTTTACCGGTTGTGACGGTATAGCAGTAACTGAGACATGATATCTGTCTGATCTTTGTTTCAGGTGGATTGGCCAAGCTACGAGCCCGTTGACTTCACTGACGCCAAGATCCTGTCTCAGCCTTCATACGCAGATGTGGATCTGCAGATTTAGTGAGTTCATATATGAATGGCTCCATTACCATTGAGTGACATAATAATGCACAAGTATAATATTGATGTGATTATTTATAGAAGTATTCTCTGTGGCGTCATATTGGTCTCCGCTGGACCATGCCATAGCCTTCCAACACACGATGTTCATTGTTCATACGGCGAAAGTAACCAACCATCCAACCATCCATCCATCTATCCATCCAAAAATAGCCAGCGTCGTCGTGCTACTGATAAAAACATTATATATATTAACCCGTATATGCACACAGTTGGCGTAAAACACCATCCATCCATCAAAAAATTTGCCCCCTACCCCCTACCCTACCTTTGACCCTATGTGCCTTTCAGTTGCGTTGCCGAGCGACCGCAGCTGCCGTTCAACAGCCCTGATCCGGTGTGCCGTATCAGCCGCGTCAGCCACTGCGGTCACTACGAGGTCAAGGACAAACTGCCCCTGAACCCGATGGGGCGCACGGGGCTGAGCGGCCGCGGGGTGCTGGGGCGGTGGGGGCCCAACCAAGCCGGCGACCCCGTCGTCACCAGGTCAGTGCTGCTGCCCACGTCCGGCTCTGTGTCTGCCGCTTGGTGAAGTGTCATCGTGACGCGTATTAATGGTCCGTGACCGAACTGTTGCGGTCTTTTGTGTGATTTTGCTGTGGCATATGTTCATGAGATATAGTGATGACATTTCTGTGACCAATAGTGATGACATTTCTGGTACCAATAGTGATGACATTTCTGTGACCAATAGTGATGACGTTTCTATTTATAAATAATTGTCAAGTTTCTTTCTATGTTGTATATTGATACACTTTCTATTATATGAAGTGGTGAACCTTTTTTTTTGATATGGAGTCATGCAAATCTTGGTAATATGAAGTGTTGACCTTTCTGTGATATTGAGTGATAAACCTTTCTGTGATATGGAGTGATGACCTTTCTGTGACATGGAGTGATGAACCTTTCTGTGATACGGAGTGATGACTGTTCTATGATATGTAGTGAGAAACCTTTCTGTGATATGGAGTGATGAACCTCTCTGTAATAGGGAGTGATGAATCTTTCTGTGATATGGAGTGATGAACCTTTCTGTGATAGGGAGTGATGACCTTTCTGTGACATGGAGTGATGAACCTTTCTGTGATACGGAGTGATGACTGTTCTATGATATGTAGTGAGAAACCTTTCTGTGATATGGAGTGATGAACCTCTCTGTAATAGGGAGTGATGAATCTTTCTGTGATATGGGGTGATGAACCTTTCTGTGATAGGGAGTGATGAACCTTTCTGTGATACGGAGTGATGACTGTTCTATGATATGTAGTGAGAAACCTTTCTGTGATAGGGAGTGATGAACCTCTCTGTGATATGGAGTGATGAACCTCTCTGTGATAGGGAGTGATGAATCTTTCTATGATATGTAGTGAGAAACCTTTCTGTGATAGGGAGTGATGAACCTCTCTGTGATATGGAGTGATGAACCTTTCTGTGATAGGGAGTGATGAACCTTTCTGCTCTGACTGCTCTCTACCTTGACTCTTTTCATTGTGGCGATATGACCTACAGAGTAGGGGGTTACTCCCGGGGACATGGCTCCTCTCTACCTTGACCCTTCCCATTATCGCGATATGACCTACAGAGTAGGGAGTTACTCCCGGAGACATGGCTCCTCTACATTGACCCTTCTCACTGTGGCGATATGACCTACAGAGTAGGGAGTTACTCTCGGAGACATGGCTCCTCTACATTGACCCTTCTCACTGTGGCAATATGACCTACAGAGTAGGGGGTTACTCCCGGGGACATGGCTCCTCTCTACCTTAATCCTTTCCATTATCGCGATATGACCTACAGAGTAGGGAGTTACTCCCGGAGACATGGCTCCTCTACATTGACCCTTCTCACTGTGGCGATATGACCTACAGAGTAGGGAGTTACTCCCGGAGACATGGCTCCTCTACATTGACTCTTTTCATTGTGGCAATATGACCTACAGAGTAGGGGGTTACTCCCGGGGACATGGCTCCTCTCTACCTTAATCCTTCCCATTATCGCGATATGACCTACAGAGTAGGGAGTTACTCCCGGAGACATGGCTCCTCTACATTGACCCTTCTCACTGTGGCGATATGACCTACAGAGTAGGGAGTTACTCCCGGAGACATGGCTCCTCTACATTGACTCTTTTCATTGTGGCAATATGACCTACAGAGTAGGGGGTTACTCCCGGGGACATGGCTCCTCTCTACCTTAATCCTTCCCATTATCGCGATATGACCTACAGAGTAGGGAGTTACTCCCGGAGACATGGCTCCTCTACATTGACCCTTCTCACTGTGGCGATATGACCTACAGAGTAGGGAGTTACTCCCGGAGACATGGCTCCTCTACATTGACCCTTCTCACTGTGGCAATATGACCTACAGAGTAGGGGGTTACTCCCGGGGACATGGCTCCTCTCTACCTTAATCCTTTCCATTATCGCGATATGACCTACAGAGTAGGGAGTTACTCCCGGAGACATGGCTCCTCTACATTGACCCTTCTCACTGTGGCAATATGACCTACAGAGTAGGGAGTTACTCCCGGAGACATGGCTCCTCTACATTGACTCTTTTCATTGTGGCAATATGACCTACAGAGTAGGGGGTTACTCCCGGGGACATGGCTCCTCTCTACCTTAATCCTTCCCATTATCGCGATATGACCTACAGAGTAGGGAGTTACTCCCGGAGACATGGCTCCTCTACATTGACCCTTCTCACTGTGGCGATATGACCTACAGAGTAGGGAGTTACTCCCGGAGACATGGCTCCTCTACATTGACTCTTTTCATTGTGGCAATATGACCTACAGAGTAGGGGGCTACTCCCGGGGACATGGCTCCTCTCTACCTTAATCCTTCCCATTATCGCGATATGACCTACAGAGTAGGGGGTTACTCCCGGAGACATGGCTCCTCTACATTGACCCTTCCCACTGTGGCAATATGACCTACAGAGGTTATAGCGTCCTACTTAAAGTCATGTTACGAGGTGATCGTAGCAATGGTTGGATCAAAGTGAACTTTTTCCAATCTAGGCCCCAGGTTTGTGTTCTTATGCGCAAAATGGACTTTAAAACATAGCGAAACACCTAGACATGTACCTTTAAGCCCCAACAACAACAGCGTCATCGATGACGTCATAGTGAGCTGTCGGCTCTTCCGGTCTCTGCAGGTGGAAGCGGACGCCCAAGGGAGAGGTGGAGCAGGATGGAGGCCGGCCTGTCCTGGAGTTCGTCTCGATCCAGAGAGCGGACAACAAGGAATGGGCGATCCCGGGCGGCATCCTGGAGGCCGGTGTGGCCGTGCACGAGCACCTCAAGGCGGAGTTCACCCAGGAGGCCCTGGGTACCCTCATGGAGGATGAGTCCAGGAGGATGGAGATCCAGAAGAAACTAGATGAACTCTGGTCCGAAGGCGAGGAGGTGAGTTAATGAATGTGGGTCCATCTGCCATGTTTAAGGTCCTTGAAATGGATTATATGGTAGTCGTGAGTCATACGTGAGCTATACTAAGACAATTTTACGCATGTACGAACGACCTTAATGTGTTAGTATGTAGTGTTTTTGTAAATTGTTAGTCAATTTTATGGACGTATAGTTAATAAAGGTTAATAGCACAACATAGGCTACGAGGGAAATATCTTGGGTCAAATAGTAATCAATTGTAAGGGAGTAAAGTTAATGTGTGTGTACACCATACCAGTGGCTTATGCTGCGATGTTGAATGTGTGTTGCATACGCAGTGAAAGCGTTGGCTTAAATGCTAATATTAAGTTGATATTAGTGTTCGTATCTTTTATGTTTCGTCTGAGTGTTTTCCTATATAAATTCAGTATATAACGTTTTAGCGGCTTGGTGGTAATGAACGAAAAAACAGCTACGCCTGGGATAACAATAAGGCTACTAAGCGACCTATCGGAGACTTGGCGCATAGACTAGGGGGCGCTAACTGACCACGTTATGATGGAGATTGGTTCAAGAAATCATCGGGCGCATAACGCCGATGTCACACAGAAGCCCATTGATCGCAAAAAAACCTATGGTCGGATGACCTTTCGGTTAGATTATCTCTTTGATGACTTGACCTTTCATCTCCTGACCTTTGATCACTTGACCTCTCGTTCATATGACCTTTGATCTCATGGCTTTTGATCACTTGACCTCGTTGACATGACCTTTGATCCCTTGACCTCTCGTTCACATGACCTTTGATCACTTGACCGCTTGTTCACATGACCTTTGGTCTCATAGCCTTTGATCACTTGACCTCTCGTTCACATGACCTCTGATCTCATTTTCTTTGACCACTTGACCTCTCGTTTACATGACCTTTGGTCTCATGGCCTTTGATCACTTGACCGCTCGTTCACATGACCTTTGATCTCATAGTCTTTGATCACTTGGCCTCGTTCACATCACCTTTGGTCTCATGCCCTTTAATCATTTGACCTCTGGTTCACATGACCTTTGATCTCGTTTTGACCTTTCGTTTGGATGATCTCTTCGATCACTTCGCTGACATCACCCCCCCCCCCCCACCCCACCTCATGCAGCCGTGCTTTCGTCTACATGACATGCGCGTTGGTTACAAATACAACGCGTTGTGTGAAGTACTAAATATAAAGGTCATCAATCTTGAAACATGGGTCATTGGCGGTATACCGATTGGACGGTATTGACGGCTTTGCGCCATTTAGAGACGACTCTTTGGTCATCGATTTCTGCCGCCGATCGATAAACTCTAACAAGTAACTGTGAGGGTGTAGCGGAAAACGTGAGCTTGAAAACATTTCGCCCTGTTGACATGGTTTTCCTAATAAGACCGCCCTTGGGTTGCATAGTGTGACTATGAGAGCCTGGTCAATGGTTGGCATCCGTCCGCCTGCGAAAGACGATAGCTTTGCAGCTTTTGTTTTGGTTTATTAAGTAGTAATAATTCTTTTGCGGAATTTGCGCTTATGAATAAATACGCCTATATGTGACCGACAGAGCTTACCGCAGTCGTCGCATCGATGACCTATCGTTTGGTCTATTTTTATACTCACTGGATGCCTAGATTGGCGTTTCAAATCCAGTTTCTCAAACCAGAGCCTGTCGTGGTGGGCCATTTCCTCTCGCACGAGACGTGCTCAGCCCCTAATTTGAGATGCTAGATCCTCCCAAGAATTCGAATCGATGCCGAAAGCCTTTATGTCACGCTTATAGACATCGTTAAACCTGATCTTTGGAGTATGTAACTCGCTTGTTTCTTGCTGGGCGCTGGATAGCGATTACAACGTTAGACACTAGACCTATCAACCGCGTGTTGAAGGATGATGGCGAAAATACATATGACACAATCACGTCGGCCAATTCTCATCATTTGATTGGTTGGTTGTATATCCAGGACGCTTTTGGTCATATCGCGTCAATTGGAGAAGGAAGGGAGAGTGGAGCCATGTATCAGGGGGTAACCCCCTACTCTTTGCGAAGAAGGACATTGGATCTTTATCCTCCGACGACACAGACATGGCCACAGCGGGGCTCGAACCATCGATCCACGTGCCGTTAGGCTCTCAGGTGGTCAGAGCACTCAAGGCGAGCGCTCTTACCCACTGAGCTACCGCGCCGACCCCTTTTTTGTCAATTGAGGCGCACATAATATCAGTGATATTGGTACCTACTCCAAAAAGTTTATTGACCTATCTGTACTCACGAAGTCGCCGGCAACATATATTTTGTACTCAGTTTTCTCAATACATGCTTGACCGATAACTATAACTATAAATCGGACGAAAGAGGAGAATTCTGAAACCCCATTACTTGTCTGTCTTCAGCTGTCTTAATTTGGAGGATACTTTCAAAGAATCCACAACTTGGTAGACCTTATGCTAAGGAAGTTATGGCCAAAGTAGGTTTCTGAATCACCATATCACCCAGCTGTGACCTTCACCTTGACTCTGGGACCCCGATGTTTCGTCGAAGTCGAAGGTCACATATCCATTGATTTCGATGTACTTTGCCTCATAAAGGAGAGTGAATCGATACTGGCGAAGCAGCCGGTTAACAGTCTGGCCTCAGTAACCGTTTGATCCAATAATGGCCCTATCTCGCAATGTTTAAGGGACGGATGATAAACACATTCGTATGACCTTGACCATTGACCTTGATATGCCGACAACGAACTGGCCTGAGGTAATTTCACCTAACGATTCTTCAACATAGCTTTACGGCGAGATGTTGCGTTGTGCGATCTGTGGACGACACTCAGACACACACAGACGAGGCGGCGCGATAGCTCAGTGGGCTAGAGCCCTCGCATTGAGTGCTCTGGTCACCTGAGAGCCTAACGGCACGTGGGTCGGTGGTTCGAGCCCTGCTGTGGCCATGTCTGTGTGGTCGCAGGATAAAGATCCCATGTCTTTCTTCGTAAAGAGTAGGGGGTTACCCCCGGGGACATGGCTCCACTCTCCCTTCCTTCTCCCATTGACGCGATATGACCAAAAGTGGTTAAAACGTCCTGAATAACCAACCAATCAGACACACACACACCCAGACACACACACACAGACACACAGACAGACAAACAGACACGGACACATACACACAACACACGGATGGATGACTGATCTTATAGATTGATCGAGGCAAATCGACGTTATACCATCGTATTTCACTATATGCAAAGTATGTCGTTATCGAGATATAAACCTGTAGATCCATCTGTCCACTCGCTAAGTGATGTTCAAGCGTTGTCAACACGAGGGCCTCGGACCTATTGTTGGTGTATAAATAAATATAGGTATAACCTATAAAAATATACGAGGACGCGCCGCCATCTGCTGGAAAACCCTGACACCACACGCCCTCATGGCTTGCCGAACAACGCAGTGGTTGCCGTGGTTACGCCGCCAGTTCTTCTTTGTTATAGTAGTTATTATGATGTCATATTTTCGGACTAGACGATCGGATCTATATCAGATATAGCTCACACGTTACTCACGCCTACCATTTACTACAGTTACAAAAGTGCGCTCAAACCCCAACATTTCATTTCTTGATTGTCTGCAGATCAACTGGTCCTGGGTTCGACTCCGGACCCGGGGCGACTAATTTTGGGTTTTATCCATTCCTCCTTCAACGGTATGTTCCATTGGCCCTGCTTAGTCCTCGTGTGCACAAAAGTGGCTTTAAACACCAACATTTCGCTTCATTTTATTTCCTTTCCTTTCCTTTTGCCGCAGGTATACCGTGGGTACGTGGATGACCCTCGCAACACAGACAACGCGTGGCTGGAGACTGTGGCCGTCAACTTTCACGACCAGGACGGCGGGCTCCTCAATCACTTCCAGCTCCGGGTAGGCCTCCCACCCTGTCCAGTGTTACATCTGTTTATAAAGTCCAGTGTTGTGTATTGGGAACCAGATTATTGTGATCTTATGAAATAGCTAAGGTGTTTGGCGTAAATAAAATGAAAGCTGGGTAAGCTAAGTGGGGATTTGGATATGGTTTTATTTTGCTCAACCAAAGTGCTGATTTTTCTCTCTCTTTCTGTCGCCCGATTCCACCGTCAAGTTCTTTTGGTTGTCCCGTAAGATCATGTTTAAAATCTGATTGATCAATTTCTGACTGTTTAAGTGCCTGACATATTGCCTATCGGACAAATTATAGATAAAGTGCTAACCTACGGCCAAAGTAGAAACAAAACTACGTTAATAAGTATTGCTTGCTATTTTATATATTCAAAGAGACCAACTGAAAATTGTTGTAATGTTACGTGTGCCCTGCGTTATGTTGATGGACAATTGTGTCTTCCCTACAGGCCGGCGACACGGCTGAGATGGCACGCTGGCAGCGTGTGACGTCACGACATTCTCTGTATGGTACCCACCTCAACATCCTGCAGAGGGTGGCAGAGAAACACAAGGCGGCCTTCTGAGGACATTCCCATGTGCCACCCAGGCCATTTGGGGCGTACAGCCTCATGTGCCACCCAGGCCATGTGGGCCGGTAGCCCCATATGCCGCCTAGGTCATGTGGGACCGGTACATGGGGGCCTACAGCCTCATGTGCCACCCAGCCCATGTTTGGCGTACAGCCGCATGTGCCACCCAGGCCATGTGGGTCGGTAGCCCCATATGCCGCGAAGGCCATGTGGGACCGGTACATGGGGGCGTACAGCCCCATGTGCCAACCAGGCCATGTGGGGCGTACAACCTCATGTGCCGCCCAGGCCATTTAGGACGGCTAGCCCTATGTGTCACCCATGCCATGTAGGACGGCTAGCCCCATGTGCCACCCAGGCCATGTGGACCGGTAGCCCCATGTGACACCCAGGCCATATGAGTCGGTAGCCCCATGTGCCACACGAGCCATGTGGGCTAGTAGGCCCATGTGCCACCCAGGCCATGTGGGGTCGACAGCCCCATATGCCACCCAGGCCATGTGGGGCGTACAGCCTCATGTGCCACCTAGGCTCTGTGGTTTACCTTAGCTGACATAATACTGTGGTTTCTAGGAATGTAACTGATATATTTCAGCGATGACAGGGTTACTGATATTGTCAAAATTTCACACCCCTCAGGCATATTATTCGTGGAACAACTTCTGACTTTGTATGGCGTCATATTCACGAGCCCTGGACCCCGAGAGGTTTAGTAGTAAATATTCTTACCTGCCATAATGACATAATTATGTGCATTTATGTATGTATGTATGTATGTATTTAGTATTAACCGTCGTGCCGGTGACAAAGTACACAGCGACTGTCCATGTTTTTAGCAGTACTACATGTTTTTGTCAGCCTAAAATTCAGACACTGCTCTAGTGGAGGTGTTTATGTAGCTTTACAGATCTGAATTTGTCCTTGTGGCTTAATGTCTGACTGCAGCGTTAACGCCACGATATGACGCATTATTTAATTTAACTCTCAAGGTCATTCGTGATAGTGTTAGGGGGCAATCTCCTTCTGTGATATTAGAGGTCAGCGTCTCTGTGGTTGTGTCCGATGCGATCCGTGGGTTTGAACCCCGCTCGTGCAAGGATCCGTTCTTTCTGGAATTTTCGAATTTGAAACTGAGGTAGCCCTGCGATATGATCACTTTATCGAAATGTATTATTTTAGCCGATCCACTGCCCACCAAAGCAGACATTCATCGCTTTTATTTTCCAGGGTCACTATAGCATGTGTTTTTTTTTCGAAAACATGTGGGGGATTCTCCCCCAGGACGTGGCTCCTATTCACTATTGTTCCTCCCCATAAGCATCCCCAAATCAGGCCTGTGATATATAATTGTTTGAAGAAGGTGATGATAATTGTGGCTTTCCTGTACGTCATCAGAGTTCGGACGTCGTTCCGGTTGTTCCTGTGTTGATCCACATAGCGCATATACATTGTTTATAGACTTTAGTCAGACTGAAGGTCAGACCAGTAATGCCAAAACAATCGTTTTTAAAGGCCATTATGTAGGTCGAAGATTGCTGTATGAGCAGCTTTAACTCCCGTGTGTGAGACAATCCAATATGGACGGGTACTAGTGAAGCACACACCACAACGTGTTGCCGGTCACTCGCATCTAGTCTTTCACCATGACACCTGCTATTTACCACTATCGCCTTGTGTTTTTGTGTTAGTTTTTTAACCATGTACAAGTGATCTGATGTGTACATATAGCAGTTGTAAAATGAGGTAGCTAGAACATGACTATCTTGTTCACTGACAGCGTAATATGATTGCCACATAACATGTTTTCGTGCTGGCAGTGATATGTAACCCTATAAATGTTGAATTAATTATTTATTAACCTGCACATGCTGCTATTAAGGCCGGGATTTCATCCAGTTAGCGAATGCAGCCCAAAAAAACTCCAAATTTGTGTTTAGAACGCGAGGTATATTATGGGAGTATATTACGCTCATCTCCATAGCAACACTTCCGGTACGTGACTTCTTCGTGACGTATCTCTCACGTTGGGTTTGCCGCTATCTACGGAGAGTGGCCGGCCACTGACGTCAAGGCCATATCTCACAGAGGTCACTGTAAGGTCACACCGAGGCTGGTAATACACCATTTTAACTTAAAATCTCACAATATCTTGCATAATAATGCGTAACCGCTATGTATACCGCGTATAGGTGTCCACGGTGTCCACAATATTTCTTAGGATACCTTGGATGGAGGCACATTTTGATATTATCATTGTATAAATACCGTCCTACATTGCGTAACAATATGATCATTTTTATTGACACACCGGGAAATGATGACATTTGTGTGTTTTACTTCATGGAAGTACGCACGTTAACACCGCTATAATTAAATATGAAAAACTGATGTGATAACAGTGTTCGTGGGTAGATATCTGAGAGAGGCTGGGTGTGGTGTGAGGAAGAAGCGGGTTACTAAATGTAAATAACAAGTGAAGCATCTTCTAAAGTCGTACTTTACAACATGTGAACAACTATCACATAACTATAACAGAAATAGTGCCTTCAGCTAATCGACTGTAGTGTAAATGGACAGTTTACTTGTGATATACAATCACATGTCTATATCCTAGTGTGTACAAGACAGCCTTTGGCGGAAGATGTTCCTATTAAACGGATAATTACGTACAATTATGCAAGATTTTTATGTGACAGGCTTACCAATCTATCACACAAAATCGATTAATTATTATATGTATTAGATAATTACGTATAAATGATAATAGTCATATGTAACATATAATATTTTTCAGTGTATTGTATATACCAGTCCTGCTATAGGTATTTGTGATACTATGTCTGGATACCTTGTGTTAAGATCGGTTAATCAGAGATCGATCCAAAATTGTGAACATTTCAAGATCTTCGGCTGTAGCATTTTAAACTTGTATTGCCGTATTGACGAACAAGGAAAAGTATATCATATATATCTTGCAAAGATCGTTTTTATTATTATTATTATTATTATTATTATTATTATTATATTATCCACGGCCCAATGCTCTACAGACTGAGCTTAACCCGGTCTCCATGGTGACAGGTCGCGTTTGACCGCGCCACTCTGAATTCACATTTCAGAGCTGGCAACTCCTAAGATTTCAGATGAGTTTCAGTTCGGTCTTCATGTGAGCAAATTGGCGTTCCAACAGTTCTCTTATTACCTAGTCCCCTATGGTAGTCAGGTACCCTACAACGTAGCCTACAGCTCCTAAAGCCTTATATCGATTCACCAGTTTGGTTAACTACAGATGATAAGTCACTTTATTCTTTAAACCCATCCTATGTTATCGATCGTGGCGTATAAAAACCCAGAAATGTTATACGGCGCCATCTGTTTAGAATGGTATTAGGTACGGAGTCGTTTATCATTTGACATGTTTTATAATTGTAAAAAGAGTACGTACATATATATAAATGGCTGGTAACTTTTCCCCAGGCCTGTGCAATTGTGGTGAATAACTGGATAGATATATTTATCAGTGAAACCTTCTCCGCATATGATATTTTATTTTATTGTACTACGCGAACGCAACGAATGGTAGAAGGGAAGAACTCTGCTATTACTTGTCTTGTCGTGTTTGAATAAAGTGCTAAAAGTATAGGAAATGACGCATTGCGTTTTTCCCATCATAAGGCAGTCGGACATTTATTGGTATCTATTGGGATAATTACCGTATATTTATTGGTATCTAATGGGAGAGAAGCCGTGCATTTATTGGTATCTAATGGGAGAGAAGCCGTGCATTTATTGGTACCTAATGGGAGAGAAGCCGTGCATTTATTGGTATCTAATGGGAGAGAAGCCGTGCATTTATTGGTATCTAATGGGAGAGAAGCCGTGCATTTATTGGTATCTAATGGGAGAGAAGCCGTGCATTTATTGGTATCTAATGGGAGAGAAGCCGTGCATTTATTGGTATCTAATGGGAGAGAAGCCGTGCATTTATTGGTATCTAATGGGAGAGAAGTCGTGCATTAATTGATATCTAATGGGAGAGCAGCCGTGCATTTATTGGTATCTAATGGGAGAGAAGCCGTGCATTTATTGGTATCTAATGGGAGAGAAGCCGTGCATTTATTGGTATCTAATGGGAGAGAAGTCGTGCATTAATTGATATCTAATGGGAGAGAAGCCGTGCATTTATTGGTATCTAATGGGAGAGAAGCCGTGCATTTATTGGTATCTAATGGGAGAGAAGCCGTGCATTTATTGGTATCTAATGGGAGAGAAGCCGTGCATTTATTGGTATCTAATGGGAGAGAAGCCGTGCATTTATTGGTATCTAAAGGGAGAGAAGCCGTGCATTTATTGGTATCTAATGGGAGAGAAGCCGTGCATTTATTGGTTTGTAATGGGAGAGAAGCCGTGCATTTATTGGTATCTAATGGGAGAGAAGCCGTGCATTTATTGGTATCTATTGAGATAATTACCGTATATTTATTGGTATCTAATGGGATAGAAGCCGTACATTTATTGGTATCTAATGGGATAGAAGCAGTGCATTTATTGGTATCTAATGGGAGAGAAGCCGTACATTTATTGGTATCTAATGGGAGAGAAGACGTGGATTTATTGGTATCTAATGGGATAGAAGCCGTGCATTTATTGGTATCTAATGGGAGAGAAGCCGTGCATTTATTGGTATCTAATGGGAGAGAAGCCGTGCATTTATTGGTATCTAATGGGAGAGAAGCCGTGCATTTATTGGTATCTAATGGGAGAGAAGCCGTGCATTTATTGGTATCTAATGGGAGAGAAGCCGTGCATTTATTGGTATCTAATGGGAGAGAAGCCGTGCATTTATTGGTATCTAATGGGAGAGAAGCCGTACATTTATTGGTATCTAATGGGAGAGAAGCCGTGAATTTGTTGGTATCTAATGGGAGAGCAGCCGTGCATTTATTGGTATCTAATGGGAGAGAAGCCGTGCATTTATTGGTATCTAATGGGAGAGAAGCCGTGCATTTATTGGTATCTAATGGGAGAGAAGCCGTGCATTTATTGGTATCTAATGGGAGAGTGCCGTGCATTTATTGGTATCTAATGGGAGAGAAGCCGTGCATTTATTGGTATCTAATGGGAGAGAAGCCGTACATTTATTGGTATCTAATGGGAGAGAAGCCGTGAATTTGTTGGTATCTAATGGGAGAGCAGCCGTGCATTTATTGGTATCTAATGGGAGAGAAGCCGTGCATTTATTGGCATCTAATGGGAGAGAAGCCGTACATTTATTGGTATCTAATGGGAGAGAAGCCGTGCATTTATTGGTATCTAATGGGATAGAAGCCGTACATTTATTGGTATCTAATGGGAGAAGCCGTGCATTTATTGATATCTAATGGGAGAGAAGCCGTGCATTTATTGGTTTGTAATGGGATAATTACCATATATTTCTTGGTATCCTTGACATCGTATCCGCAGTATCCTTGACATCGTGTCCGCAGTATCCTTGACATCGTGTCCGCAGTATCCTTGACATCGTGTCCGCAGTATCCTTGACATCGTGTCCGCAGTATCCTTGACATCGTGTCCGCAGTATCCCTGACGTCATATACGCAGTATCCTTGACATAGTGTCCGCAGTATCCCTGACGTCATATCCGCAATAGCCTTGACTTCGTGTCCGCAGTATCCCTGACGTCATGTCTGCAGTATCCCTGAAATCGTGTCCGCTATCTTTCTAATGTAATGCCGACAACGTACCGACGTCCCCCCTGACCATGCGGCGAGCACCAGACTTCTCAGCGACGCCTTTTTTTTGCAGCGTCGATTTCACGTCACAATTCCGACGACGTCTTAACGTCTTATAATTCAATGTACGACGACGGTGAAAACGTATAACGTCAATTATTTCAGTGTACGACGACAGTAACACGTATAGTCACACGTATAACGACGTTATACCGACCCCTTGAGTCACCAGCTATACAATCTTTCTGCCGCACCACACCATCACTCCTTTCTATATCACAGACAACGCTAGCTGAGCTACCAGTTTGACTTCCGCCCGGTCGCCAACCACTGTTGGTGCGCCCTGATCGTGGCTAGCATCCTCTGGAACCTCTGCCTCGTGAACTGGTAAAGGTCGTGGTTGTGGCTGAGGTGCTTTCTCATGTACGCTATCGTCCTGGCACTCACATTCTCATGCTGGGACGTCATGTACAGGGCGCGACTGTTCGATTCTGCAGAGGAAGACAGCACGTCACCTCACATTTGATTCAAAAAGTGTCCAAAAGTGCTATTTACTCAGCTCAAGGAATATGTATATATAACGAAAAACTATGTTTTACGATGACTGTCCATTTTTTGTTAAATAGTATTGTTCAACTTACCGTCTGCCGTTGACAGATTCACTTACCCATCTGCCTTCCCGACAGTCACTTTCCCATCTGTCTTCCAGACAGATTCACTTGCCCATCGGTTTTCCAGACAGATTCACTTACCCATCTATCTTCTATACAGATTCACTTACCCATCACTCTCGCAGACCGATTTACTTACACATCTATCTTCCAGACAGATTCACTTACCCATCTATCTTCCAGACAGATTCACTTACCCATCTATCTTCCAGACAGATTCACTTACCCATCTATCTGCCTGGCAGGTTCACATACCTATCTGTCTTCCAGACAGATTCACTTACCCATCTATCTTTCAGACAGATTTACTTACCCATCTATCTTTCAGACAGATTCACTTACCCACCTATCTGCCAGGCAGATTCACTTCTCTTTTTTTCTTTAATTTTTCTTTTCAATAATTGATTGGTTTAAATAAAAATGCATACATTCGAAGAATAGTCTGACATACAAAGTGCACAGTATAAGAGTATATTGGTTTCATGTAGTACGCTAGTTATAATTAATATGGGGGTATTAAAGAAGGACATTCACAGAACCTTTAACCACTTGTTTCTGAAAGCCAACATTGTATTATTCTTTACCGCGATTTGTTCTATTCATAAATGGCGCTCAAACCTTACTATGAACTTGGCAGGCAGATTCACTTACCCATCTATCTTCCATACAGATTCACTTCCCCACCTATCTGACAGACAGATTCACTTACCCATCTATCTTCCGTACAGAATAATTTACCCATCTATCTGCCATGCAGATTCACTTACCCCTCTATCTTCCAGAGAAATTCACTTGCTGCCAGACTGATTCACTTACTGCCAGACTGATTCACTTACCCATCTATCTGTTGGACAGATTCACTTACCCATCTATCTTCCAGACAGATTCACTGACCCATCTATCTTCCAAACATATTCACTTGCTGACAGACAGATGCACTTGCTGACACAGATTCACTTACCATCTATCTGTCAGACAGATTCACTAACTGCCAGACATTTTCACTTATCATCTATCTGTCAGACAGATTCACTTACTGCCAGACAGATCCATTTACCATCTATCTGTAAGACAAATTCATTTACCCACCTATCCTCCAGACAGATTCACTTACCCATCTATCTTCCAGACAGATTCACTTACCCATTTTCTGCCAAACAGATTCACTTTCTGACAGACATATTTACTTACCCATCGATGTGTCAGACAGATTTACTTATCTGTTGGTAGACAGATTCACTTATCCATCTGTTGGTAGACAGATTCGCTTATCCATCTGTTGGTAGACAGATTCACTTATCCATCTGTTGGTAGACAGATTCACTTGCCCATCTGTTGGTAGATGTGACAGATTCACTTACCCATCTGTTGGTAGATGTGACAGATTCACTTACCCATCTATTGGTAGATGTGACAGATTCACTTACCCATCTATTGGTAGATGTGACAGATTCACTTACCCATCTGTTGGTAGATGTGACAGATTCACTTACCCACCTATCTGTCGGACAGATTCACTTACCCATCTGTTGGTAGACCTCTGTAATGCCGCAGAAGAACTGTGGCAAGAGGACTTCGAGGACCTCGGCGAAGCCCCCCATGTCCTCCAGCACCCCCACCGCCAGGAAGCTGTTGCTCACGTGCCACTTGGCTCGGGACACGCGCTCGGCACTTGGCTCCTCAATGTCCCTTAATGACGTCACAAAGGGTAAATAATCAGGGCCTGCCTCGCTTAAACCTTGGTACCTTTCACACAACTGAAATCGTCAATATACGTCATTGCTCCACGAAGAAGGAATATGACTGGCGTGTCTAGGTAATATGTGTGTCGGGGCTTTCTTTTTTTCTTACTGCAAAGATAGAGGTAACCTTTTGATGGGACTAAAATCAGTTTGTCTAAACCACATCTCATGGGATCTTGCTTTTCCTCCGTGTTAAAAACCACGAAATTATTCATTTTAGTTAACGATACCTGACATTGGAATGGTATGACTGATGAATACAGCAGTCCCTGCTAAGGCAGGCAACATGTCGTACCCTTTACATAAAACTTAATTCCATCTACACCATTTGCTCTGGGAAATTTAGTGAACATATAGTCTGGTCTTGTCACAGTTAACTGTTCAACACCTGTGTGCATGCGTTGTTTTATATCTATCTTCCTGATATCTTCGTGTGCTATGTTACTTACCAGCAGCCCGCTTGGGGGTCGCAGAAAAAAGGGACGGACGTCATCTGCCAGTGGAAGCACTCCCTCCCCGTACCATACTGCTCAATGCACTCATCCAGGCTCTGCGAGGAACGAATTGGTGCTTAAAGCAGCCTACTTACATGCGCCATCTTAGATGTTTTACATTGTAGAATCAAGAATAAAATTACCGCAAAATTATGATGCATATGTTTTATATCTCGTTGAGTGTGTAAAACATCAATATCAACATAAAACTACGCGGACTAGTTTATGGCGCGGACGTGATAGCGAGCCGCGGTCGACATCACACAGAATACCGAACGGCGAACAGGCGCGCAGGGATATAAAGCCGGCCACTAACTTCTGCTTAGGTGAACAAATTCGCTTCTCTCCGCATAGCCCACGGGCTTTCAGGATTTAAATTCGACACAGAATATACTTATTTGACATGGAGCATAGATTGTTAATATAAAAATTACAGAACATATTGCTTTAATTGGGCCCCTTCCATTCCTGTGCACACAGGTGCTAAACTGGACCAAGGACCGTCCAGAACGACGACGGATTATTAGATGTAACATATTATGTGACTCGGATTCGAACCCAAGACCCCTTGATCTGAGAGATTGGTCTGCGGGCTAATGCTCTAACCACTACACTGGCGATGCCCCATTCCCGCCTATGCAACACTAGCATGATTGGGGTCATCAATTCCACATAAATATTTCAATAAAGAATATTTACGATTTTCTCATTTTATCGATCAAATCAAGGAATTTCCGCCCCATATTTGGTATATGATATTTTAGTCTTGATAACGTTGTCCGCATCAAAAAGCTCTTGTATGTGTGGTCAAGCTTCAGTCTTTTAGATTAGTTTAGAACCCGAACAGCTGTTGTCCGTGTGTTTAGTTCGGGACTATCCGTACTATGTAACGTTGTGCAAAATCACCCGCAACCATATTTTCAAAATGACATTTCGAAACCTTTCGAAGTGCATATATTTCAAGTCACTGCGTTTTGTATGTGGAGTGTTGTGACGTAATCATATTGACATTATTGTCGATTGTTTATCCCGACAAAGTCTGGCGAGCCAATGATGGGAACGCTTGGACTATGAAATTCGAAAAAAAACGATGAATACATTGCCCTTTCAAAACGGGGTTGGCCTGTCTGCACTGGAGGCGGACATCTCAACTCCCCCGGACAATGCCCCCCCACCCCCACCCAGGCGGGGCCGGCGCGATAGCTCAGTGGGCTAGAGCACTCGTCAACTGAAAGCCTAAAGGCACGTGTCTTTCTTCTTAAAGAGTTCGGGGTTAATCCCGGGGACATGGCTCCACTCTCCCCCCCCCCCCCTTCTCCTATTTACGCGATATGACCAAAAGTGGTTAGAGCGTCCTGAATAACCAACCAACCTATCACTCATCATATGGACATTGACTCCCGGGGCCTATCTCTCATCATGTGGACATTGACTCCCAGGGCCTATCTCTCATCATAGGGACATCGACTCCCGGGGCCTATCTCTCATCATGTGGACATTGACTCCCGGGGCCTATCTCTCATCATGTGGACTTTGACTCCCAGGGCCTATCTCTCATCATGTGGACATTGACTCTCAGGGCCTATCTGTGGACATTGACTCCCAGGGCCTATCTCTCATCATAGGGACATCGACTCCCGGGCCCTATCTCTCATCATGTGGACATTGACTCCCGGGGCCTATCTCTCATCATGTGGACAGTGACTCCCGGGGCCTATCTCTCATCATGTGGACAGTGACTCCCTGGGTCTATCTCTCATCATGTGGACATTGGGTGCCAGGGCCTATCTCTCATCATGTGGACATTGACTCTCAGGGCCTATCTCTCATCATGTGGACATTGCCTCCCGGGGCCTATCTCTCATCATGTGGACATTGCCTCCCGGGGCCTATCTCTCATCATGTGGACAGTGACTCCCAGGGCCTATCTCTCATCATGTGGACAGTGACTCCCAGGGCCTATCTCTCATCATGTGGACATTGACTCTCAGGGCCTATCTCTCATCATGTGGACATTGGCTCCCGGGGCCTATCTCTCATCATGTGGACATTGGCTTCCGGGACCTATCTCTCATCATGTGGACATTGGGTGCCAGGGCCTATCTCTCATCATGTGGACATTGACTCCCGGGGCCTATCTCTCATCATGTGGACATTGGCTCCCGGGGCCCATCTCTCATCATGTGGACATTGGCTCCCGGGGCCTATCTCTCATCATGTGGACAGTGATTCCCGGGGCCTATCTCTCATCATGTGGACATTGGCTCCCGGGGCCTATCTCTCATCATGTGGACATTGACTCCCTGGGTCTATCTCTCATCATGTGGACATTGGGTGCCAGGGCCTATCTCTCATCATGTGGACATTGCCTCCCGGGGCCTATCTCTCATCATGTGGACATTGACTCCCGGGGCCTATCTCTCGTCATGTGGACATTGGCTCCCGGGGCCCATCTCTCATCATGTGGACATTGGGTGCCAGGGCCTATCTCTCATCATGTGGACATTGCCTCCCGGGGCCTATCTCTCATCATGTGGACATTGACTCCCGGGGCCTATCTCTCGTCATGTGGACAGTGACTCCCAGGGCCTATCTCTCATCATGTGGACATTGACTCCCGGGGCCTATCTCTCATCATGTGGACATTGCCTCCCGGGGCCTATCTCTCGTCATGTGGACAGTGACTCCCAGGGCCTATCTCTCATCATGTGGACAGTGACTCCCAGGGCCTATCTCTCATCATGTGGACATTGACTCTCAGGGCCTATCTCTCATCATGTGGACATTGGCTCCCGGGGCCTATCTCTCATCATGTGGACATTGGCTTCCGGGACCTATCTCTCATCATGTGGACATTGGGTGCCAGGGCCTATCTCTCATCATGTGGACATTGACTCCCGGGGCCTATCTCTCATCATGTGGACATTGGCTCCCGGGGCCCATCTCTCATCATGTGGACATTGGCTCCCGGGGCCTATCTCTCATCATGTGGACAGTGATTCCCGGGGCCTATCTCTCATCATGTGGACATTGGCTCCCGGGGCCTATCTCTCATCATGTGGACATTGACTCCCTGGGTCTATCTCTCATCATGTGGACATTGGGTGCCAGGGCCTATCTCTCATCATGTGGACATTGCCTCCCGGGGCCTATCTCTCATCATGTGGACATTGACTCCCGGGGCCTATCTCTCGTCATGTGGACATTGGCTCCCGGGGCCCATCTCTCATCATGTGGACATTGGGTGCCAGGGCCTATCTCTCATCATGTGGACATTGCCTCCCGGGGCCTATCTCTCATCATGTGGACATTGACTCCCGGGGCCTATCTCTCGTCATGTGGACAGTGACTCCCAGGGCCTATCTCTCATCATGTGGACATTGACTCCCGGGGCCTATCTCTCATCATGTGGACATTGCCTCCCGGGGCCTATCTCTCGTCATGTGGACAGTGACTCCCAGGGCCTATCTCTCATCATGTGGACAGTGATTCCCAGGGCCTATCTCTCATCATGTGGACAGTGACTCCCGGGGCCTATCTCTCACCATGTGGACAGTGACTCCCAGGGCCTATCTCTCATCATGTGGACAGTGACTCCCAGGGCCTATCTCTCGTCATGTGGACAGTGACTCCCAGAGCCTATCTCTCATCATGTGGACATTGACTCCCGGGGCCTATCTCTCATCATGTGGACATTGCCTCCCGGGGCCTATCTCTCGTCATGTGGACAGTGACTCCCAGGGCCTATCTCTCATCATGTGGACAGTGATTCCCGGGGCCTATCTCTCGTCATGTGGACAGTGACTCCCGGGGCCTATCTCTCATCATGTGGACATTGCCTCCCGGGGCCTATCTCTCATCATGTGAACATTGACTCCCGGAGCCTATCTCTCATCATGTGGACATTGACTCCCGGGGCCTATCTCTCATCATGTGGACATTGCCTCCCGGGGCCTATCTCTCGTCATGTGGACAGTGATTCCCAGGGCCTATCTCTCATCATGTGGACAGTGATTCCCGGGGCCTATATCTCATCATGTGGACAGTGATTCCCGGGGCCCATCTCTCATCATGTGGACATTGGGTGCCAGGCCCTATCTCTCATCATGTGGACATTGGCTCCCGGGGCCTATCTCTCATCATGTGGACATTGACTCCCTGGGTCTATCTCTCATCATGTGGACATTGGGTGCCAGGGCCTATCTCTCATCATGTGGACATTGACTCCCGGGGCCTATCTCTCATCATGTGGACATTGCCTCCCGGGGCCTATCTCTCGTCATGTGGACAGTGACTCCCAGGGCCTATCTCTCATCATGTGGACATTGACTCCCGGGGCCTATCTCTCGTCATGTGGACATTGCCTCCCGGGGCCTATCTCTCGTCATGTGGACATTGACTCCCGGGGCCTATCTCTCATCATGTGGACATTGACTCTCAGGGCCTATCTCTCATCATGTGGACATTGACTCTCAGGGCCTATCTCTCATCATGTGGACATTGACTCCCGGGGCCTATCTCTCGTCCTGTGGACATTGACTACCGGGGCCTATCTCTCATCATGTGGACATTGACTCTCAGGGCCTATCTCTCATCATGTGGACAGTGACTCCCAGGGCATATCTCTCATCATGTGGACAGTGACTCCCAGGGCCTATCTCTCATCATGTGGACATTGCCTCCCGGGGCCTATCTCTCGTCATGTGGACATTGACTCCCGGGGCCTATCTCTCATCATGTGGACATTGACTCTCAGGGCCTATCTCTCATCATGTGGACATTGACTCTCAGGGCCTATCTCTCATCATGTGGACATTGACTCCCGGGGCCTATCTCTCATCATGTGGACATTGACTCCCGGGGCCTATCTCTCATCATGTGGACATTGACTCTCAGGGCAAATCTCTCATCATGTGGACATTGGCTCCCGGGGGCTATCCCTCAGCATGTGGACATTGGGTGCCAGGGCCTATCTCTCATCATGTGGACATTGACTCTCAGGGCCTATCTCTCATCATGTGGACATTGACTCCCTGAGTCTATCTCTCATCATGTGGACATTGACTCCAGGGGTCTATCTCTCATCATGTGGACAGTGACTCCCAGGGCATATCTCTCATCATGTGGACATTGGCTCCCGGGGCCTATCTCTCATCATGTGGACATTGGGTGCCAGGGTCTATCTCTCATCATGTGGACATTGGCTCCCGGGGCCTATCCCTCAGCATGTGGACATTGGGTGCCAGGGTCTATCTCTCATCATGTGGACATTGACTCCCGGGGCCTATCTCTCATCATGTGGACATCGACTCCCGGGGCCTATCTCTCATCATGTGGACATTGACTCCCAGGGCTTATCTCTCATCATGTGGACAGTGACTCCCGGGGCCTATCTCTCATCATGTGGACATTGACTCCCGGGCCTATCTCTCACCATGTGGACATTGACTCCCGGGGCATATCTCTCATCATGTGGACATTGGCTCCCGGGGCCTATCTCTCATCATGTGGACATTGGGTGCCAGGGCCTATCTCTCGTCATGTGGACATTGGGTGCCAGGGCCTATCTCTCATCATGTGGACATCGACTCCCGGGGCCTATCTCTCATCATGTGGACATTGGCTCCCGGGGCCTATCTCTTATCATTTCGACATTGGGTGCCAGGGCCTATCTCTCGTCATGTGGACATTGGGTGCCAGGGCCTATCTCTCATCATGTGGACATCGACTCCCAGGGCTTATCTCTCATCATGTGGACATTGACTCCCGGGCCTATCTCTCATCATGTGGAAATTGGCTCCCGGGGCCTATCTCTCATCATGTTGACATTCGGTCCCGGGGCCTATCTCTCATCATGTCGACATTGGGTGCCAGGGCCTCTCTCATCATTTCGACATTGGGTGCCAGGGCCTATCTCTCATCATGTCGACATTTGGTGCCAGGGCCTATCTCTCATCATTTCGACATTGGGTGCCAGGGCCTCTCTCATCATTTCGACATTGGGTGCCAGGGCCTATCTGTCACCATGTCGACATTGGCTCCCGGGGCATATCTCTCATTAAGTGGAAGGTGGCTCCCGGGGCCTATCTCTCATCATGTCGACATCGGTATTGCAATAGTGACTGAAAAGACTAATCCATACACTCATTTCATGGATACATGCTTTCATTTCGTGGATGCATTTTTTCAATTCGTGGATACATATGTTGCCCGATGATAAGTTAATTGGCGAAACATCCCCCTCAATAAAATAGAAACACTGTTTCCCCACTGTCCGCCCTTTTTGGCTTGAGGTGTGTCAAATTTCCCGTAGTAGCTAAGTGAAGTACCAATCTCCACGTGAACCCTTCAATATTATACATGTTCTCTCTGCACTTAAACTATAGCTTACAGTGTTGTTTCAGTTGATATGAGTATAAATTTCTCTGTGTCCAGTAAGCGTAGCTCCAGTAAGTCAACATACGACCCATATATCGATCTTATTGATTTCCATTCGGCCATTGCTGATTGATGGCTTCATCAAGGTTCATCCACTGCTGCTAAATGTCGTGGCTAGAGTGTGCGGAGCCAGTGACGGCAGTCTAACCGAGGTGTGGCAGTGGCCGGCATAGCTACGGGTGCTTAGTTATATATATCGCAAAAAATGTCTCAATTTGTGTCCCAATAAAGCGTGGCCTTTAGTCAACAGGTGTTGCCACCCCGTGACGCAACCCCAAAACTTGGAGGGCGGGGGGAGGCGGGCAGAGGGAAATGAAATGCCTAACGGCACGTGGGTCGGTGGTTCGAGCCGTGCTGTGGCCATCTGTGTGTGTGTGGTCGCAGGATAAAGATCCCATGTCTTTCTTCGTAAAGAGTAGGGGGTTACCCCCCGGGACATGGCTCCACTCTCCCTGGTTAAAGCGTCCTGAATAATCAACCAACCAACACACCCAAATGACCTCTGTTTTCGCCAGTTTTCTCTCGTTCCTCGGATCAGAAGCCTTCATTGTCTCTCAATGTGTCCAACATTCCTCTCTCTCATCAAGGAAGGAAATTGTTCCATATGTTCCCCGCGTATTTCTGTGCTTCCGAGGCCCAGACATCTTCATCTGCTGTCCCCCGCCCCGCTATACGCTGCAGTACTAGGGTGGGGGGGGGGGGGTCCCGTGTCGAGTGTCTGATTTTCAAATGTCTATTTTTCAAAAGTGTCATTTCCAAATGTCTTTTTTTTTAAATTGTCAGTGTCAAATGTCTATTTTTAATATGTTCCGTCTCGCTTTTTGGATCAGTTCAGTGTAAATTTTTTTATGAAATGCCATTATATCTGTGTCGATGTCGCTTTTTTATATCCTCAGTGTCGGAATTTAGGGGTCAAATGTCGGAAGTTGATTTTTTCAATATGCCCGTGTCGCATGTCGTCATTTACCCCTGTTAGACCCGTATTACTGTCAGTGTCTAATGTGGATGCAATTTATTCGCCAAAATATTCTCTCTCGGTGACCACAATATCGCGTCCTTGTCTGTCACTCTCCATATGCAGAGTATGCCTTGGGCGGCAAACCCGCCAACATTCTCGAGTAATAACGCCCAAATATTAGTGGGTGAGGGGGGGGGGGTAATATTCTCAGTGCATTTCATAGCTTCCCATCTGAATTGTATTATGGGTGGGTGGGTGGGTGAGTGGGGGTGATGTCAAAGAGAAACATAAATCCACGTGACTTCATACTGAGATTATTATTATGTTCCGTTTGAGTGGCTGTAACTGAACGAAAAACGATATGACTACATCACACCCTTAAGTGGGACAATTTATGTGTCTATGTATATTAATACAGCTCACATAACAATATTGTCACATCCACAATGACCCCAGAATTAAACAAAACCGACCTTAGTTTTACTACTTTGACGAATGAATGTTTAGTAATTTCATGGAATGAAAGCCATTAAAACACATTTTTATTTGGTGATCTTCGAATGACGAAGTTTAGTTTGAACTAAAAAAAAGTGGCATCAGCACTCAGCAAAATTGAAAGAAAAACGGCATCACCGCGAACCTCGGAGAATTGCAGAATGCCAGGGGCGGGTCTATGGAGGGGAGCGGGGGGTGGGGGGTAGGATGATCCCCCTCGCCTTTGCATTTTCCTAGACCCTCCCCTGAATGTCAATGGGCAGCACTGACCATTTTGTCTCGCTGGTCGTGGAGTTGCGTGTAGTCATCGCGGTACTTCTTCCAGCTGTAGATGGAGATGACTTGCTCGAGGGGGTCCCTCATGACGTTAATCATTGCCAGCGGCTTGGTCGGCAGTCTGTCACGGGAAACACAAGGACACAAGCAGGGTTTATAAAGGACCCCAGTCTCAAGCAAACACTGTGTCCGCCGCTGTTTATTCAGCGTCTTGACCGGGTATGAATGTTAAATTTAAATTTAAATATTCCAGTTTAAATTGTTATATTGCCCGTGTGCGGAAACAGTTATTTACTTCTGTCGCTAACACTCATTGCATGGGGCCCGCTAGAATTGTACAATACATCGAAAACATATCCAATGATCGAGAGCGACATTTTGTGATCACATTTATTTACCAAACCATACGAAGCAAATCGTTCTGCTAAATGCGCACGTTAAGCCTTCACTTCAGTACACTATGCAGAATTGTGTTCATTTTGGGCAAATATATGTATGAATAACTTTACTATTTTAAGGTTCTGATCAATTAAGGCCAAGAAAATGCTGGTCAGTGTAACTTCGATGTTTTATATATATTACTGCCGGAAATCCTACACAATTTGCCGGTCAGGGTAATTTCGATGTTTTATATATATTACTGCCGGAAACCCTACGCAATTTTCGGAATGGCCGCCAAAATCGTCATTCGTTTCAGAATTAAAAATGTGTTCATCAAATACTCGGATATGCATGACGGCATCTAATACAATCTGCGTTACCTCGATAGATCCAGGAAATACAAATGCTTCATAAACACTGTTGGCTCTTTCAGTTGATCCATTTTCTCTATGAATGCATCCTGCAAAAATAAAGCAACATTGATAGCAATATTCGAATATAATTTGCGTGGTAATGACACAACGAAATGAAACGTTGGTGCTTTAGACTGCTTGGATGCTACTACTTATAAATGACTGAATCAGCTGTCTCGGCTATTTCTCCGTCCTCACAATTGAAAACACTGCGTAGAAGCTTCAACTTATAGACTGGACAAATGGTGAGACATTTTGAATCTTTCTTTTCATGTTGGATTTGCAGCTTTGTTTTGATCTAATACGATTTGCGTCGCGGCATTTGCCGAATAAGCCATAATGTGTGAACGACAGAGCTAACCGCAGTCGTCGCATCGATGACCTGTCGATAGGTCTTGGTTTGTACTTACTGGGTGCCAAGATTTGTGTTTCAAGTCCTGTAGCTTCTCAAACTAGAGCCCGTCGTGGTGAGCCATTCCCTCACGCACGTGCCCATCCCCTCTTTGGGATGCTAGACCCTCCCAAGAATTCGAATCGATGCCAAAAGCCCTCATGTAACCAAGGCCGTAACTTCACGTTGCGGATTGCTAGTATGCCCAAGAGGAACATTTAAAGTTATTGGCTGGATTATTTTATTTTTTTCTATTTAAACATCATTTAGTTAACGAGGTTCGCCTGAAAGGGATTGCCATCTGGCAGGGTCACCTCAACAACCATACATAAATCAACATAAATTAACATAAAATACATGGTTAATTACCTCTATTGTGACCGTAAATTTCAGTGAATAAAACTAAAGATGATAATTTGTGATATTGAGTAATATGATCGTACAACAAGATCGTACACTAATAATAATAATACTACGATAATTGTTAGACATTAAACCGACCAGAATCATGGATAAAACGCTGGACCTGATAACATAATAATAAGTTTTTTTCCAGTGGAAAATCATTAGACCCGTAGAGTAACATAGATTCCAGGCTTTGCAGGTTTTGGGAAATCGTGATTACTTCAGAAATATTATCAAACAGGGTAAGTGGATCATTTTCGGCACAGTGGTTGTAAACAGCTTTAAATACCAATCTTTCCATTACATGATAACAAGGATACTGGCCTGTAGTTATTACGTAGATGCCTGACGGCAGGAAATACACTGAACACCGTTTTCTTTTGATTTTTGGGCAGATAATCCGTTTGATGCTATCGTGATGTTACTGATTTTCAAGACGTTCCGTGTCGCTTTTTGGCTAAGTTCATTGTCGTTCTAAAATGCCACTATCTATGTCGATGTCGCTTTTTCAGATTTGTTTTCCGAACATGCCTGTGTCGCGTGTCGCCATTTACTCCTTCCAGCGCATACAACGCAACGCGCTTGTCAGTATTCTGAGGATTCCACTACGGCAAATGTCCATACGTAAGTTACGAAGTGATTATTACTACGGCACCAGAAGACGAGAAGGCACTTGACATATTGGAGTCTGCTTGTAATTGCTGATTGTTTATTACTAGTAGGACATTTCAACTTCTGAATGTCATCTTGCGACAACATGAACAGAGGAAAAGCCGTAAAGATTTTTTTGGATTTTTTCTTTTTCTTTATCTACGATATTGGTCATTCTTCCATGTTAGGGCAAACTTTTCTTTCAACATAGCTCACGTATGACTCATGTCTACAATTCACTGTCATAATCCATTTCGGGGGCCCTAACATGGAAGATGGATCAGGATATTTATCCTGCACAAACATATTTCTACAAGTGGCATTTGATTCACGCACCGACAGCTTGGGCTGGCCAGGATAACAGAGCACAATCGACATGAACCAATTAAGACGCACTACCCACTAGGCCAGGGGTCGGGGTGCGGAGGGGTGCCCGCTCCATACGCGGCGAACAGAGAAGAGCAGGCTTGCCGCAAATGCTTTAAGCTGAGCCGGGTAAACACATGGGGCAAACTGATCGACGGATATTGACTTTCACAAGTCACGCTTGTTTGTCACCTGTTGATACGAACACAACAGTGGAAACAATTTGCCGCGGGCATTTGAAGGTTAAAGGATAGACACGTTTGCCATATCACAGCCGAAACGATGATTTTTATTAGGTTTCTGAATTTATAGAATGAAACAATCTGCAAATTGTGATATAAACGTCGTCTGGGCTTAGTTTTGGCGGGAAAGAGCTCGATTTGCCGCTTTAACGGCACCATGGGTGCAGTGGCGTTCGCAGCATGTTGCATCCGATGGTCGTGTGTGTGTGTTTGTGGGAGAAAGTGTGGGGGAGGGTGGTGGGGGGGTGTAAGATTACAGAAGCTGAGAAAAGGGCTGGGGATGGGGGAAAGGAGGAGTAATATCAAAAAAATAAATGGCGACCAGGGGTCGTCGAGAGATCAATTATTGAGGGATATTTGTACCCTGGCCTTCCGCCAATATTTGCTTTGTGTGAAATACCCAAAGCAAGTATTGGCTCAGAGAGGTACACTTCGTACCCACTCCGAAAATCTTTTAGACATAAGGGATGGGGTGAGCTCTCTGAAAATCGACCGGGTTGGGGCGGGGTGGAGGGTCAAACACAAGAGGGGCGTCCGTAACATGTCCATGGCCCTAGATCTATGGATGTCTGACAGGCAGTCTGACAGGCAGTCTGAAAGACAGTCTGACAGCCAGTCTAACAGCCAGTCTGACAGCCAGTCTGACAGGCAGTCTGACAGGCAGTCTGACAGGCAGTCTGGCAGGTATTTTAACAGGCAGTCTGACAGGCAGTCTGACAGACAATCTGACAGGCAGTCTAACAGGCAGTATGGCAGGTATTTTGCCAGACAGTCTGACAGACAGTCTGACAGGCAATCTGACAGGCAATCTGACAAGCAATCTGACAGACAGTCTGACAGACAGTCTCACAGACAGTCTGACGGACAGTCTCACAGACAGTCTCACAGCCAGTCTAACAGACAGTCTGACGGACAGTCTCACAGACAGTCTCACAGTCTCACAGACAGTCTGACAGACAGTCTCACAGATCCGACTCACCACTTTCTGCTGATGACGAGGATCCTTCGCGCTACCCCTCCCCATGCCGCTGCCCACGTGCTTCGTGACGCTGTAGTTGTAGGACTCCCCCAGAGTGGCCACCACGTCGTGCAGGCTGCGGCTCCCCGCCTTGGGCAGGCGGTTGTTGAAGACGAGGTGGCAGCCGGCGAGGTAGTGGAGGGGTAGAGGCTCTCGCGTGGTGCCCCGCTCGCGGTCCATTGCCCGGTTGAGTTGGTGGGTGAAGGCCGGCACGTCGCAGGTACCGGCGGCTATCTCAGCCCAGTCCTGCATGGCCAGCAAATAGATACGCCATATTATAATAATTATATACACAATGATATCGTAATCATATATGCACAGTATTATAATAATTATATTTGCACAGTATTATAATAATTATATATGCACAGTATTATAATAATTATATATGCACAGTATTATAATAATTATATATGCAACATGTTGTCTTCATAATTTAAGCACATTGTGATCACAATTATAATAATAGACTATCATAATTATATATATATATATATGTTATACATGAAACCATGTTATCAATGTTTAAACGCGCATATTAATATCATTATTTCAGAAATAACACTATTGAAGCAAAAGTGGTGGATGGATAAAAAGTAGTACATACTAGACCGTTCCAGATACCCCTGGCGACATCTATCGTAAAAAATAGACACTGCGTGTTTCGGGTTAGAAAACATGCGTTTACCATGCATGCGTATGGAGTTGGTTCAGGTGCCCCGGCTTCAACGTTTCTTTTGTCAGGCATTCGCATTGAAAAGACAGTGTATACCATTCCACATCATCGCTTTATACTAAGTTATAATCGGTTCACATCGGGTACCGGGTTAATAGGTATTTTGAACAATATGTATTCCTGAATTATATTTTTAGTATCTCTAGACAAAATAGACGCAAGAACGATCAATATTTCCGCACTGAAGAATATCAGCAAACCGAGAATATGACCGCTTTCATGAGAGAATCATTATTTATTTTGACCAATTAAACAGCAATACAATACAGCATACAGCCAAAAAAGAAAAGATTCTAATACCTGGCCGAGGAGACCACTATTATGACAGTCACTCGCGTGGTGGCCACCTCACCGAAACAAAAATAATTAAAAAAAAAACGGCGGAGAACAAAACTCTATAAAGACAAATTAACAAAGTTAACAATTACCAAGAGACGATTATAACTCGATAGTACAAATATGAAATAAGAATAATATTTTGGGGGACTAGATAAAACGCAATTCTTTTGGGCAGACATAAGAATTAACTTTAAAACGGTCAAAACAGCTGTAGAATACACATAGAAGTTATGAAGAGATATTCAGTGCTGTCAAATTGAGCTGTAATACATATCAATTAGTGTGAAAACACGTTTGCGAATCACGTAATCCAACCCAGATGGTGAGAAACACGACGTATATGTATGTATAGGTGTTGGCCGCGTCGATCGATAGCCTGCTGGTAGGCGTTGATATGAAATGTCTGTAACACCTCTTGTGCGCTTGGTTTGTAGGTGCAGCTGGTATTTGGATGTCTATACGTCGATATGCATCGGATCAATGACATTTCAGTATCGGAGTATTGATTTTACAATTTGACTTTACCAGTTTTATTTTCTCCTTAAAGTAACGGGTTTCGACGTTAACAATATTTATTTTCAATGGCTCTCGATTGTTACCGATACATGACCGATAAATCTTGATAGTTAAATTCGACGTGGGGTAGTGGGACTATAGCGCAGGCGGAACGCCCTCTGCCGGGAGATCAACTCCGTACGTATGAGACGTGGGCACCCATTACATTGCTGTCGGTAAAGACTTGTTTCAGCTCATCGTGGGTTTAACTGTTATTCCAGACATTTTAAGTTCAACACCTCGAACACTTGGCATGATCAACAGATAAACCGGAGACTGTATCTAATCTGCGTCACTCACTAATCTGCGAAATTATATTTTCGATCGTTGAGGACGGATGCCCAGAGTTTGTTCAGATTCACAAAATGAACATAAAGACCGTTAAAGTTTTGTTTGTGCTTTAGAGGTACTTCAGGTATTTATACTGGCCTCAAGTAAAGCCTGTTTGTACTTTAGAGGTACTTCAGGTATTTATACTGGCCTCAAGTGAAGCCTGTTTGTACTTTAGAGGTACTTCAGGTATTTATACTGGCCTCAAATGAAGCCTGTTTGTACTTTAGAGGTACTTCAGGTATTTATACTGGCCTCAAGTGAAGCCTGTTTGTACTTTAGAGGTACTTCAGGTATTTATACTGGCCTCAAGTGAAGCCTGTTTGTACTTTAGAGGTACTTCAGGTATTTATACTGGCCTCAAGTGAAGCCTGTTTGTACTTTAGAGGTACTTCAGGTATTTATACTGGCCTCAAGTGAAGCCTGTTTGGCATTAGCATGGTCACGGGCAGGCCAATTGATAAACCGGAGCTAGGGAAGGCGGGGCGGTGTGGGGAATGGGCACAAATATTGAGAACACGGTGCCCCGCAAGGGACATTCAGAAATAACAGTCGTTCTTCACAGGGGATGGGGGGGGGGGGGGTAAGGGTAGGTTAGGTAATAGGTGAGGGATAGCGATAAATCAAATGACGCATGAACTTATATATTAGCAGGATTGGTCAAATCGAACGGTTGCCAAAACAGAATTGAATATAGTCAGCACTGAATATATTTAAGGGAAGATCTATATGACATGACAAGCCTCAACTGTTTCGTCAGGTAAGGTATTCTGGCGATCGACTTGAACAGATCAAACAAGACTGACGCTGCAGCTTTTGATGAATATCTGTTGTTCGGTGTCGTCTTGAATTAGTTTTTTTCTTTCTGTCCACGATTTATTTGTTCGACGTATGAGTCATTTCATTGTCCACAGATTAAATTAATACTAGGATGAGTTTTTGACGTCCACTACAACAAATCAACGGTAACACTTTCCTAAATCGAACCTCGAATAAATAAAAATCAGGTCATTATATATCGGATTTTTTTTCTCCAAATATCGCCCCTGTTTTTATTATTCGTTTTTCACATCACTTCTGCCCCACGTAACAACAGCTGTGGTCCCGATTGGTTTTAGATGGTTGTTTAGCTTGCACTTGCAGAGTTTCAAACATATATACATTCCGTTATTTTTTTATTTTTTTTTTATTAAGCATCATCCATTGTAAAAGCAATACATCGATCACATTTAGCAGAGGTTACGACACACAAAACACTGCAATGACTAAGTAGCGTTATATAGAATTTGATATAAATTGTAACATGTCACATATGCTGCTAAACTTTGTTAATCTGTAGACTTGGATCTTTAAAGAGAGCTCTGACCTTAAAAACTGTCTAATAAAACTCCATTGTCTTTCATCTTCGTTCAAATCTTAATGTAATAGCCACATTTTGAATATCAGGTAACCAATTATGGATATTACAAAATTGTCGTTTTTCTGACTGCAACCCAAAAGTAGTATTTCCACGGTGATAGTTTTTTCATACACCATGATACCACATGCCATATTTTCTTTACCGCGTTGCACATCTACAACATATGTGGTATCCTGTGTTCTTCTTCACAATAAATGCATTGCGCACTGGATCGTAACTTCCATTGTTTCATGTTAGCGTTACAAGGTAGTATATTATGTAGCACCTTATAGTTAAATTCTGCCATCTTGTAGTCGTTGATCTCGACAACCTTACTTACAAAAGCGCGGTATAAGTCCAGACCCGTAAAATGTTCATTTATGAGCCAGCCCCTACATTCTCAACGAGTTCAAAAAGACGACTATGAATTCTCCCCTTGATGTGGGTGGGATAACCAGTCCAAAAATTTGGAGTCTCCTTTGAATGTGGTGAGCTCTCCGATAACCTTTTTTTTTCTGTATCCTGTGATTCTGTACATCTACAATGATCTAAAATATTTGCATTTAGTTGAATATTCTGCTACTTTTTTCTTCGCTTCTGTTTGAGGTGGTCTAATTTGCTTCTAATTACGGTCCTACCTGTGGTCTAATGCAATGTCTGGTATATTGAATTGAATACCTGTTGTTTGTAGGGCTCGCAGCGAGCCGGGGGAGTGGGTGGCTGGTACTCCCACATGATGGAGGTGTCGTATCCCCCGAAGCTCCATACCGTCGGCTTCCCTAATAGAGACAATGCCACGCTGGACACCAGACAAGTAGCGAGCAACACACGGAAACGAACGATGGAGGCGGTCAGTCTATCCAGCGCCCTCGTCTTCTTCATCGTGGACGTGCACTGCTGGCCGCTCCCTAGCGCGAAACAACCGCGCTAGGGTCGCCTCAACACCTCCCCTCCCCGCCCCGCCCCCTCCCCCGCACCCGCCCCGGCTCGGCGCCTCCACTTGCAACCTACCGCACTATACAGTTATTTTAATGAAAACGGCTTTTGACATTTGGCCGATGAGGGATGTGAGCGGGTTGAAGAGGAGGCAGGGAGGAGTAAAAGCCGCATTAACGAACTCAGCTGTGAGCGGTGGGAAGTTTAAACAGTAACTGTTTTAGGGCTATGATACGCTATAGGCCTATATTTTATGACCTAATGAGTGTTTTATGACCTAATGAGCTTTGTTTATGCATCGGTATGTAAAAGTCCTTATTTGCTCAATGGTTACTCGATCGATAATATAGTGTGTTTATGTATATGTATCTTTGAAAATGTCAATGAAACCCTTCCTGATCAACAGCCCCGTTTTTCTAGTGTGTTCCTCACTAAAATATATGCTGCAGATCTAGCAAGTGCAATTAGGTTACCTTACACATGATAATGTGCCGACGATCGATTTTGTTCTTAAATGTTCATGCATATACTTTTGACAATGAAAAGGAAACCTTGTCTGATCAACAGGCGTCGTCTACCCACATAGGTTGACGCCATATTGTATCGATGTTTGACCAATCAGCGACGTCGCCTTTTCCCTTTCTGGTCAGCTATCGAGGAAGGTAGATCCAGGTAAACCCATATTTTATTCTGGTTTAATTTGTGATGGTTGAATTATCGATTATATTGTGATCCGTGAATTTTAAGCCACCCACCATCCCCTTCCGCATGTGTAAATGCTTTCTACTGTGGATGTCTAGCCTACACGGGGTCTGCATCATATGTCATTAGTTTGTTAAATATCTCGCTTTAGCCCATAGTTGGTACAAAACATCAGTCCATGCATTCAATATGTTGCCTATTACCACCAAATCGTATGAACTTGGTTGCTTGGTTGTATATTCAGAACGCTTTAACCCCGAGAAGGAATGGAGAGTGGAGCCATGTCCCAGGGGTAACCCCCTACTCTTTGCGAAGAAGGACATGGGATCTTTTTTTTGCGACCACACAGACATGGCCATAGCCCCTATGAACTTGGTGTGCAGGATTTATTTCTCATTCCTTTATATATATATTGCTATGAAGAGATGCACCCACGTGTATATGTACACTAAATAGATACATATGGTTGGCATCCGTCCGTTTGCGAAAGACGATGGATGTGCAGTTTGTTTTGGTTTAAGTAATAAGCTTCGCGGCATGTGCGCTTATATGACTGAATAAGCCTGTCACCGACAGAGCTTACCGCAGTCGTCGCATCGATGACCTGTCGATAGGTCTTGGTTTATACTCGCTGGACGCCTAATCCAAATTGGAAATTGGCATTTCAAATCCAGTTTCTCAAACCTGGGCCCGTCGTGGTGGGCCATTCGTTCTCGCACGAGACGAACCCATCCCTTCTTTTGAGATAATAGATCCTCCCAAGAATTCGAATCGATGCAGAAAGCCTTCATGTCACGCTCGAAGACATCCTTAAACATGAGCTTTGGCCGTCCAATTAGAGTTTCGCCGGCGAGCACATCCCTGGTAACGCGTTCATCGTGTCACCCAAGGCCAACGAAGACGTCTTTGTTTCACAAGAGCACAAATTCTTGCTTGGCTAAGTTCGGTGTCATTTTTTTCTAAAATGCCACTATCTGTGTCGATGTCGCTTTTTCAGATCCTCAGTGTCGAAATTTGGGGGTCAATGTCGAATGTCAATTTTTCAAATATCCCTGTGCGGCGAGTCGCCATTTACCGCCTTCCAGATCTCTAACTATACTCGAAAACATGTAGGCCGAGTGCCGTGAAGCCTACTTTGTATCGCAACAATGAAATTACCTAACTGAGTATGGCCAAACCTAACTAAGTACCACGAAACCTAACTGAGAAGCACAATACCTGACTGAGTATCATCAGTCCTGACTGCGTAATCACCAGAACTAACTGAGCATCACCAAACCTAACTGAGTAACCCGAGTCCTGACTGAGTCTCTCCAGTTCTGAGTATGACCAAAACTAACTATCACCCAATCTAACTGTGTATCACCAAATCTAACTGTGTATCACCAAATCTAACTGTGTATCACCAAATCTAACTGTGTATCACCAAATCTAACTGTGTATCACCCAATCCAAATGTGTATTACCAAATCTAACTGTGTATCACCAAATCTAACTGTGTATCACCCAATCTAACTGTGTATCACCAAATCTAACTGTGTATCACCAAATCTAACTGTGTATCACCAACTCTAACTGGGTATCACTAAACATGACTGAGTATCACCAAACCAAAATGAGTACCACCGAATCTAAGTCCAAATCTGACTGAGTATCACCAGATATCATACAGTAACTTAGTAGTCTCTGGTATCACCAAACCTGACTGAGTATTGCCAAACGGATGGTTCAGTTGGCTCGTCAGGGGTAGATTGGCTCGTCAGGGGTAGATTGGCTCGTCAGGGGTAGATTGGCTCGTCAGGGGTAGATCGGCTCGATGGTATTATTATTCACAGAACAAACAAAACAAATGTCTCTATAAACTTTCCTATTAAGAATAATAGAATCACACCTTATATTCCATTAGATCAAGAACGGTTTTACAGTCCTGTCTGCCGTTAGGCATGCCTGGTTGCCATGCAACAAGCCGCCACAAAGCCAATGTCACGCGAGTTATAATGCCGGGGCGGATCCAGGATCCAGGACCCAGGACCCAGGACCCAGGACCCAGGACCCAGGACCCAGGACCCAGGATCCAGGACCCAGGACCCAGGACCCAGGACCAAGGACAGTCCGACTGGGGCGGGGTCCACTGGAAACTTGCGACCGAAGGTTCCACGCCGCCTCGGATAGCGTGCCTCCGTCAAAAAGGGGGTCCGGACCCCCCCCCCCCTCTGCCCCCCCCCCCCTGCCCCCCCCTCCCCCGTTGGATCCACCGTTGCAATGGGTAGACGTCGGATACAAAGTTATGGATTCTGTAAAATATATATTACTGAACTGCATCTCCAGACAAAGTAACTTCCAGAAAGATCATTATTATTTTAGCACTGAAGTACCTCAACAAACCGGTAATATGATCGCTTTCCGGCTTCGCACAGCGTTGTGAACTTCCTTACATTCGCCTGCTGGCATTTATTTAATATCGCGGCTGTTTTCTTGGCTTGTATGTTCCGATCTCATTCTTAAAATGGTATCCTTTAAATAAAAAGAAATTTATGTACACATTTTTTTGGGGGGTTGAGAAAACACCCTGTTAACCTATGATAAACCGTTAAGAATTATGTAGCTATAAATCGGTACTCGCCTTTTGTGTGCTGCGCAAACGACTATGCAGCGCAGAACGAGCTATTGTCACCCGAAACACACGTATGCCAAATTTGCGACTGGAACGGTCTAGTTTCGGATTTCTTGTTACGCGCACTTTGTTCGCCAGATGGCGCGCAGGCGGCAGAGAGGAAACGCACGTGTACTAAAGTAGCAGGACTGCGCATAACGTTTTCACAAACGTTAACAAGTGAGACCTGGAACCCTTTTCTGGAGTTTTCGTCACCTTGAATTATCAGCCTAATAAATAAAGCGCGTTCCGTCTTCATGAAACGCCTTCATTAAGCCCGCTCTGCCTTCATTAAGCCCGCTCTGCCTTCATTAAGCCCGCTCTGCCTTCACTAAACCCGCTCTGCCTTCATTAAGCGCGCTCCGCCTTCATTAAGCCCGCTCCGCCTTCATTAAGCCCGCTCTGCCTTCATTAAGCCCGCTCTGCCTTCATTAAGCCCGCTCTGCCTTCATTAAGCCCGCTCTGCCTTCATTAAGCCCGCTCTGCCTTCATTAAGCCCGCTCTGCCTTCACTAAACCCGCTCTGCCTTCATTAAGCCCGCTCTGCCTTCATTAAGCCCGCTCTGCCTTCATTAAGCCCGCTCTGCCTTCACTAAACCCGCTCTGCCTTCATTAAGCCCGCTCTGCCTTCATTAAGCCCGCTCTGCCTTCATTAAGCCCGTTCTGCCTTCATTAAGCGCGCTCCGCCTTCATTAAGCGCGCTCCGCCTTCATTAAGCGCGTTCCGCCTTCATTAAGCCCGCTCTGCCTTCATTAAGCCCGCTCTGCCTTCATTAAGCCCGCTCTGCCTTCATTAAGCGCGTTCCGCCTTCATTAAGCGCGTTCCGCCTTCATTAAGCCCGCTCTGCCTTCATTAAGCGCGTTCCGCCTTCATTAAGCCCGCTCCGCCTTCATTAAGCCCGCTCTGCCTTCATTTAACCCGATCTGCCTTCATTAAGCCCACTCCGCCTTCATTAAGCGCGTTCCGCCTTCATTAAGCCCGCTCTGCCTTCATTAAGCGCGTTCCGCCTTCATTAAGCCCGCTCTGCCTTCATTAAGCGCGTTCCGCCTTCATTAAGCGCGCTCTGCCTTCATTAAGCCCGTTCTGCCTTCATTAAGCCCGCTCTGCCTTCATTAAGCGCGTTCCGCCTTCATTAAGCCCGCTCTGCCTTCATTAAGCGCGTTCCGCCTTCATTAAGCGCGCTCTGCCTTCATTAAGCCCGCTCCGCCTTCATTAAGCCCGCTCTGCCTTCATTAAGCGCGTTCCGCCTTCATTAAGCGCGCTCTGCCTTCATTAAGCCCGCTCTGCCTTCATTAAGCCCGCTCTGCCTTCATTAAGCGCGTTCCGCCTTCATTAAGCCCGCTCTGCCTTCATTAAGCGCGCTCCGCCTTCATTAAGCCCGCTCTGCCTTCATTAAGCCCGCTCTGCCTTCATTAAGCCCGCTCTGCCTTCATTAAGCCCGCTCTGCCTTCGTTAAGCCAGTTCTGCCTTCATTAAGCGCGTTCCGCCTTCATTTAACCCGATCTGCCTTCATTAAGCCCACTCCGCCTTCATTAAGCGCGTTCCGCCTTCATTAAGCGCGTTCCGCCTTCATTAAGCCCGCTCTGCCTTCATTAAGCGCGCTCTGCCTTCATTAAGCCCGTTCTGCCTTCATTAAGCGCGCTCTGCCTTCATTAAGCCCGCTCTGCCTTCATTAAGCCCGTTCTGCCTTCATTAAGCGCGCTCTGCCTTCATTAAGCCCGCTCTGCCTTCATTAAGCGCGTTCCGCCTTCATTAAGCGCGTTCCGCCTTCATTAAGCGCGTTCCGCTTTCATTAAGCCCGCTTTGCCTTCATTAAGCGCGTTCCGCCTTCATTAAGCGCGTTCCGCCTTCATTAAGCCCACTCTGCCTTCATTAAGCGCGTTCCGCCTTCATTAAGCCCACTCTGCCTTCATTAAGCGCGTTCCGCCTTCATTAAGCGCGTTCCGCCTTCATTAAGCGCGTTCCGCTTTCATTAAGCCCGCTTTGCCTTCATTAAGCGCGTTCCGCCTTCATTAAGCGCGTTCCGCCTTCATTAAGCCCACTCTGCCTTCATTAAGCGCGTTCCGCCTTCATTAAGCCCACTCTGCCTTCATTAAGCGCGTTCCGCCTTCATTAAGCGCGTTCCGCCTTCATTAAGCCCGCTCTGCCTTCATTAAGCCCGCTCTGCCTTCATTAAGCCCGCTCTGCCTTCATTAAGCGCGTTCCGCCTTCATTAAGCCCGCTCTGCCTTCATTTAACCCGATCTGCCTTCATTAAGCCCACTCTGCCTTCATTTAACCCGATCTGCCTTCATTAAGCGCGTTCCGCCTTCATTAAGCGCGTTCCGCCTTCATTAAGCCCGCTCTGCCTTCATTAAGCGCGCTCTGCCTTCATTTAACCCGATCCGCCTTCATTAAGCCCGCTCTGCCTTCATTTAACCCGATCTGCCTTCATTAAGCGCGTTCCGCCTTCATTAAGCGCGTTCCGCCTTCATTAAGCCCGCTCTGCCTTCATTAAGCCCGCTCTGCCTTCATTAAGCGCGCTCTGCCTTCATTTAACCCGATCCGCCTTCATTAAGCCCGCTCTGCCTTCATTTAACCCGATCTGCCTTCATTAAGCGCGTTCCGCCTTCATTAAGCGCGTTCCGCCTTCATTAAGCCCGCTCTGCCTTCATTAAGCGCGCTCTGCCTTCATTAAGCCCGTTCTGCCTTCATTAAGCGCGCTCTGCCTTCATTAAGCGCGCTCTGCCTTCATTAAGCCCGCTCTGCCTTCATTAAGCGCGTTCCGCCTTCATTAAGCGCGTTCCGCCTTCATTAAGCCCGTTCCGCCTTCATTAAGCCCGCTCTGCCTTCATTAAGCCCGTTCTGCCTTCATTAAGCGCGCTCTGCCTTCATTAAGCCCGCTCTGCCTTTATTAAGCGCGTTCCGCCTTCATTAAGCGCGTTCCGCCTTCATTAAGCGCGTTCCGCTTTCATTAAGCCCGCTTTGCCTTCATTAAGCGCGCTCTGCCTTCATTAAGCCCGTTCTGCCTTCATTAAGCGCGCTCTGCCTTCATTAAGCCCGCTCTGCCTTCATTAAGCCCGCTCTGCCTTCATTAAGCGCGTTCCGCCTTCATTAAGCGCGTTCCGCCTTCATTAAGCGCGTTCCGCCTTCATTAAGCCCGTTCCGCCTTCATTAAGCCCGCTCTGCCTTCATTAAGCCCGTTCTGCCTTCATTAAGCGCGCTCTGCCTTCATTAAGCCCGCTCTGCCTGCATTAAGCGCGTTCCGCCTTCATTAAGCGCGTTCCGCCTTCATAAAGCGCGTTCCGCCTTCATTAAGCCCGTTCCGCCTTCATTAAGCCCGCTCTGCCTTCATTAAGCGCGTTCCGCCTTCATTAAGCGTGTTCCGCCTTCATTAAGCCCGCTCTGCCTTCATTAAGCGCGTTCCGCCTTCATTAAGCGCGTTCCGTCTTCATTAAGCGCGTTCCGCCTTCATTAGGCCCGCTCTGCCTTCATTAAGCGCGTTCCGCCTTCATTAAGCGCGTTCCGCCTTCATTAAGCGCGTTCCGCCTTCATTAAGCGTGTTCCGCCTTCATTAAGCCCGTTCCGCCTTCATTAAGCCCGCTCTGCCTTCATTAAGCCCGTTCTGCCTTCATTAAGCGCGCTCTGCCTTCATTAAGCCCGCTCTGCCTTCATTAAGCGCGTTCCGCCTTCATTAAGCGCGTTCCGCCTTCATTAAGCGCGTTCCGCCTTCATTAAGCCCGCTCTGCCTTCATTAAGCGCGCTCTGCCTTCATTAAGCCCGTTCTGCCTTCATTAAGCGCGCTCTGCCTTCATTAAGCCCGCTCTGCCTTCATTAAGCCCGCTCTGCCTTCATTAAGCGCGTTCCGCCTTCATTAAGCGCGTTCCGCCTTCATTAAGCGCGTTCCGCCTTCATTAAGCCCGTTCCGCCTTCATTAAGCCCGATCTGCCTTCATTAAGCCCGTTCTGCCTTCATTAAGCGCGCTCTGCCTTCATTAAGCCCGCTCTGCCTTCATTAAGCCCGCTCTGCCTTCATTAAGCGCGCTCTGCCTTTATTAAGCCCGTTCTGCCTTCATTAAGCGCGCTCTGCCTTCATTAAGCCCGCTCTGCCTTCATTAAGCCCGCTCTGCCTTCATTAAGCGCGTTCCGCCTTCATTAAGCGCGTTCCGCCTTCATTAAGCGCGTTCCGCCTTCATTAAGCGCGTTCCGCCTTCATTAAGCGCGTTCCGCCTTCATTAAGCGCGTTCCGCCTTCATTAAGCGCGTTCCGCCGTCATTAAGCCCGCTCTGCCTTCATTAAGCGCGTTCCGCCTTCATTAAACGCGCTCCGCCTTCATTAAGCGCGTTCCGTCTTCATTAAGCGCGTTCCGCCTTCATTAGGCCCGCTCTGCCTTCATTAAGCGCGTTCCGCATTCATTAGGCCCGCTCTGCCTTCATTAAGCGCGTTCCGCATTCATTAGGCCCGCTCCCCCTTCATTAAGCCCGCTCTGCCTTCATTAAGCCCGCTCTGCCTTCATTAAGCGCGTTCCGCCTTCATTAAGCGCGTTCCGCCTTCATTAAGCCCGCTCTGCCTTCATTAAGCCCGCTCTGCCTTCATTAAGCGCGTTCCGCCTTCATTAAGCGCGTTCCGCCTTCATTAAGCCCGCTCTGCCTTCATTAAGCCCGTTCTGCCTTCATTAAGCGCGCTCTGCCTTCATTAAGCCCGCTCTGCCTTTATTAAGCGCGTTCCGCCTTCATTAAGCGCGTTCCGCCTTCATTAAGCGCGTTCCGCTTTCATTAAGCCCGCTTTGCCTTCATTAAGCGCGCTCTGCCTTCATTAAGCCCGTTCTGCCTTCATTAAGCGCGCTCTGCCTTCATTAAGCCCGCTCTGCCTTCATTAAGCCCGCTCTGCCTTCATTAAGCGCGTTCCGCCTTCATTAAGCGCGTTCCGCCTTCATTAAGCGCGTTCCGCCTTCATTAAGCCCGTTCCGCCTTCATTAAGCCCGCTCTGCCTTCATTAAGCCCGTTCTGCCTTCATTAAGCGCGCTCTGCCTTCATTAAGCCCGCTCTGCCTTCATTAAGCGCGTTCCGCCTTCATTAAGCGCGTTCCGCCTTCATAAAGCGCGTTCCGCCTTCATTAAGCCCGTTCCGCCTTCATTAAGCCCGCTCTGCCTTCATTAAGCGCGTTCCGCCTTCATTAAGCGTGTTCCGCCTTCATTAAGCCCGCTCTGCCTTCATTAAGCGCGTTCCGCCTTCATTAAGCGCGTTCCGTCTTCATTAAGCGCGTTCCGCCTTCATTAGGCCCGCTCTGCCTTCATTAAGCGCGTTCCGCCTTCATTAAGCGCGTTCCGCCTTCATTAAGCGCGTTCCGCCTTCATTAAGCGTGTTCCGCCTTCATTAAGCCCGTTCCGCCTTCATTAAGCCCGCTCTGCCTTCATTAAGCCCGTTCTGCCTTCATTAAGCGCGCTCTGCCTTCATTAAGCCCGCTCTGCCTTCATTAAGCGCGTTCCGCCTTCATTAAGCGCGTTCCGCCTTCATTAAGCGCGTTCCGCCTTCATTAAGCCCGCTCTGCCTTCATTAAGCGCGCTCTGCCTTCATTAAGCCCGTTCTGCCTTCATTAAGCGCGCTCTGCCTTCATTAAGCCCGCTCTGCCTTCATTAAGCCCGCTCTGCCTTCATTAAGCGCGTTCCGCCTTCATTAAGCGCGTTCCGCCTTCATTAAGCGCGTTCCGCCTTCATTAAGCCCGTTCCGCCTTCATTAAGCCCGATCTGCCTTCATTAAGCGCGTTCCGCCTTCATTAAGCGCGTTCCGCCTTCATTAAGCGCGTTCCGCCTTCATTAAGCCCGCTCTGCCTTCATTAAGCGCGTTCCGCCTTCATTAAGCCCGCTCTGCCTTCATTAAGCGCGTTCCGCCTTCATTAAGCCCGCTCTGCCTTCATTAAGCCCGCTCTGCCTTCATTAAGCGCGTTCCGCCTTCATTAAGCGCATTCCGCCTTCATTAAGCCCGCTCTGCCTTCATTAAGCGCGTTCCGCCTTCATTAAGCGCGTTCCGCCTTCATTAGGCCCGCTCTGCCTTCATTAAGCGCGTTCCGCCTTCATTAAGCCCGCTCTGCCTTCATTAAGCGCGTTCCGCCTTCATTAAGCGCGTTCCGCCTTCATTAAGCGCGTTCCGCCTTCATTAAGCGCGTTCCGCCTTCATTAAGCGCGCTCCGCCTTCATTAAGCGCGTTCCGCCTTCATTAAGCGCGTTCCGCCTTCATTAGGCCCGCTCTGCCTTCATTAAGCGCGTTCCGTCTTCATTAAGCCCGCTCTGCCTTCATTAAGCGCGTTTCGCCTTCATTAAGCGCGTTCCGCCTTCATTAAACGCGCTCTGCCTTCATTAAGCCCGCTCTGCCTTCATTAAGCGCGTTCCGCCTTCATTAAGCGCGTTCCGCCTTCATTAAGCGCGTTCCGCCTTCATTAGGCCTGCTCTGCCTTCATCAAGCGCGTTCCGCCTTCATTAAGCCCGCTCTGCCTTCATTAAGCCCGCTCCGCCTTCATTAAGCCCGCTCTGCCTTCATTAAGCCCGCTCTGCCTTCATCAAGCGCGTTCCGCCTTCATTAAGCCCGCTCTGCCTTCATTAAGCCCGCTCTGCCTTCATTAAGCGCGCTCTGCCTTCATTAAGCCCGCTCTGCCTTCATTAAGCCCGCTCCGCCTTCATTAAGCCCGCTCTGCCTTCATTAAGCCCGCTCTGCCTTCATTAAGCGCGTTCCGCCTTCATTAAGCGCGTTCCGCCTTCATTAAGCGCGTTCCGCCATCATTAGGCCCGCTCTGCCTTCATTAAGCGCGTTCCGCCTTCATTAAGCGCGTTCCGCCTTCATTAGGCCCGCTCTGCCTTCATTAAGCGCATTCCGCCTTCATTAAGCGCGTTCCGCCTTCATTCGGCGCGTTCCGCCTTCATTAAGCGCATTCCGCCTTCATTAAGCGCATTCCGCCTTCATTAAGCGCGTTCCGCCTTCATTGAGCCCGCTCTGCCTTCATTAAGCGCATTCCGCCTTCATTAAGCCCGTTCTGCCTTCATTAAGCCCGCTCTGCCTTCATTAAGCGCATTCCGCCTTCATTAAGCGCGTTCCGCCTTCATTGGGCCCGCTCTGCCTTCATTAAGCGCATTCCGCCTTCATTAAGCCCGCTCTGCCTTCATTAAGCCCGTTCTGCCTTCATTAAGCGCATTCCGCCTTCATTAAGCGCGTTTCGCCCTCATTAAGCGCGCTCCGCCTTCATTAAACGCGCTCAGCCTTCATTAAGCCCGCTCTGCCTTCATTAAGTGCGTTCCGCCTTCATTAAGCTCGCTCTGCCTTCATTAAGCGCGTTCCGCCTTCATTAAGCGCGTTCCGCCTTCATTAAACGCGCTCCGCCTTTTTTAAGCCCGCTCTGCCTTCATTAAGCGCGTTCCGCCTTCATTAAGCGCGTTCCGCCTTCATTAAGCGCGTTCCGCCGTCATTAAGCGCGTTCCGCCTTCATTAAGCCCGCTCTGCCTTCATTAAGCCCGCTCTGCTTTCATTAAGCGCGCTCCGCCTTCATTAAGCCCGCTCTGCCTTCATTAAGCGCGTTCCGCCTTCGTTAAGCGCGCTCCGCCTTCATTAAGCGCGCTCCGCCTTCATTAAGCCCACTCCGCCTTCATTAAGCGCGTTCCGCCTTCAATAAGCGCGTTCCGCCTTCATTAAGCCCGCTCTGCCTTCATTAAGCCCGCTCCGCCTTCGTTAAGCGCGCTCCGCCTTCATTAAGCGCGCTCCGCCTTCATTAAGCCCACTCCGCCTTCATTAAGCGCGTTCCGCCTTCAATAAGCGCGTTCCGCCTTCATTAAGCCCGCTCTGCCTTCATTAAGCCCGCTCCGCCTTCATTAAGCCCGCTCTGCCTTCATTAAGCGCGTTCCGCCTTCATTAAGCGCGTTCCGCCTTCATTAAGCCCGCTCTGCCTTCATTAAGCCCGCTCCGCCCTCGTTAAGCGCGCTCCGCCTTCATAAAGCGCGCTCCGCCTTCATTAAGCCCGCTCTGCCTTCATTAAGCGCGTTCCGCCTTCATTAAACGCGCTCTGCCTTCATTAAGCGCGTTCCGCCTTCATTAAGCCCGCTCTGCTTTCATTAAGCGCGCTCAGCCTTCATTAAGCCCACTCCGCCTTCATTAAGCGCGTTCCGCCTTCATTAAGCGCGTTCCGCCTTCATTAAGCCCGCTCTGCCTTCATTAAGCCCGCTCCGCCTTCATTAAGCCCGCTCTGCCTTCATTAAGCGCGTTCCGCCTTCATTAAACGCGCTCTGCCTTCATTAAGCGCGTTCCGCCTTCATTAAACGCGCTCCGTCTTCATTAAGCCCGCTCTGCCTTCATTAAGCGCGTTCCGCCTTCATTAAACGCGCTCCGTCTTCATTAAGCCCGCTCTGCCTTCATTAAGCGCGTTCCGCCTTCATTAAACGCGCTCCGCCTTTATTAAGCGCGCTCCGTCTTCATTAAGCCCGTTCTGCCTTCATTAAGCGCGCTCCGCCTTCATTAAGCGCGTTCCGCCTTCATTAAACGCGTTCCGCCTTCATTAAGCGGGTTCTGCCTTCATTAAGCCCGCTCTGCCTTCATTAAGCGCGTTCCGCCTTCATTAAACGCGCTCCGTCTTCATTAAGCCCGCTCTGCCTTCATTAAGCGCGTTCCGCCTTCATTAAACGCGCTCCGCCTTTATTAAGCGCGCTCCGTCTTCATTAAGCCCGTTCTGCCTTCATTAAGCGCGCTCCGCCTTCATTAAGCGCGTTCCGCCTTCATTAAACGCGTTCCGCCTTCATTAAGCGGGTTCTGCCTTCATTAAGCCCGCTCTGCCTTCATTAAACGCGTTCCGCCTTCATTAAGCGCGCTCCGTCTTCATTGGGCCCGTTCTGCCTTCATTAGGCGCGTTCCGCCTTCATTAAGCGCGTTCCGCTTTCATTAAGCCCGCTCTGCCTTCATTAAGCGCGTTCCGCCTTCATTAGGCGCGTTCCGCCTTCATTAAGCCCGTTTTGCCTTCATTAAGTGCGCTCCGCCTTCATAAAGCGCGCTCCGCCTTCATTAAGCCCACTCCGCCTTCATTAGGCGCGTTACGCCTTCATTAAACGCGCTCCGTCTTCATTAAGCCCGCTCTGCCTTCATTAAGCGCGTTCCGCCTTCATTAAACGCGTTCCGCCTTCATTAAGCCCGCTCTGCCTTCATTAAGCGCGTTCCGCCTTCATTAAACGCGCTCCGTCTTCATTAAGCCCGCTCTGCCTTCATTAAGCGCGTTCCGCCTTCATTAAGCGCGTTCCGCCTTCATTAAGCCCGCTCTGCCTTCATTAAGCGCGTTCCGCCTTCATTAAACGCGCTCCGTCTTCATTAAGCCCGCTCTGCCTTCATTAAGCGCGCTCCGCCTTCATTAAGCGCGTTCCGCCTTCACTAGGCCCGCTCTGCCTTCATTAAGCGCGTTACGCCTTCATTAAACGCGCTCCGTCTTCATTAAGCCCGTTTTGCCTTCATTAAGCGCGTTCCGCCTTCATTAAGCGCGTTCCGCCTTCATTAAGCCCGCTCTGCCTTCATTAAGCGCGTTCCGCCTTCATTAAGCGCGTTCCGCCTTCATTAAGCGCGCTCCGCCTTCATTAGGCCCGCTCTGCCTTCATTAAGCGCGTTCCGCCTTCATTAAGCGCGTTCCGCCTTCATTAAGCCCGCTCTGCCTTCATTAAGCGCGTTTCGCCTTCATTAAACGCGCTCCGTCTTCATTAAGCCCGTTTTGCCTTCATTAAGCGCGTTCCGCCTTCATTAAGCCCAATCTGCCTTCATTAAGCGCGCTCTGCCTTCATTAAACGCGCTCCGTCTTCATTAAGCCCGTTTTGCCTTCATTAAGCGCGTTCCGCCTTCATTAAGCGCGTTCCGCCTTCATTAAGCCCGCTCCGCCTTCATTAAGCGCGTTCCGCCTTCATTAAGCCCGCTCTGCCTTCATCAAGCGCGTTCCGCCTTCATTAAGCCCGCTCCGCCTTCATTAAGCGCGTTCCGCCTTCATTAAGCCCGCTCTGCCTTCATCAAGCGCGTTCCGCCTTCATTAAGCCTGCTCCGCCTTCATTAAGCGCGTTCCGCTTTCATTAAGCCCGCTCCGCCTTCATTAAGCGCGTTCCGCCTTCATTAAGCGCGCTCTGCCTTCATCAAGCGCGTTTCGCCTTCATTAAGCCCGCTCTGCCTTCTTTAAACGCGCTCCGTCTTCATTAAGCCCGCTCTGCCTTCATTAAGCGCGCTCTGCCTTCATTAAGCGCGTTCCGCCTTCATTAGGCCCGCTCTGCCTTCATTAAGCGCGTTCCGCCTTCATTAAGCCCGCTCCGCCTTCATTAAGCGCGTTCCGCCTTCATTAAGCCCGCTCCGCCTTCATTAAGCGCGTTACGCCTTCATTAAGCGCGTTCCGCCTTCATTAAGCCCGCTCTGCCTTCATCAAGCGCGTTCCGCCTTCATTAAGCCCGCTCTGCCTTCATTAAGCGCGTTCCGCCTTCATTAAGCGCGTTCCGCCTTCATTAAGCGCGTTCCGCCTTCATCAAGCGCGTTCCGCCTTCATTAAGCCCGCTCTGCCTTCTTTAAACGCGCTCCGTCTTCATTAAGCGCGCTCCGCCTTCATTAAGCGCGCTCCGCCTTCATTAAGCGCGTTCCGCCTTCATTAAGCCCGCTCTGCCTTCATTAAGCCCGCTCTGCCTTCATTAAGCCCGCTCTGCCTTCATTAAGCGCGTTCCGCCTTCATTAAGCGCGTTCCGCCTTCATTAAGCCCGCTCTGCCTTCATTAAGCGCGTTCCGCCTTCATTAAGCCCGCTCCGCCTTCATTAAGCCCGCTCTGCCTTCATTTAACCCGATCTGCCTTCATTAAGCCCACTCCGCCTTCATTAAGCGCGTTCCGCCTTCATTAAGCCCGCTCTGCCTTCATTAAGCGCGTTCCACCTTCATTAAGCCCGCTCTGCCTTCATTAAGCGCGTTCCGCCTTCATTAAGCGCGCTCTGCCTTCATTAAGCCCGTTCTGCCTTCATTAAGCCCGCTCTGCCTTCATTAAGCGCGTTCCGCCTTCATTAAGCCCGCTCTGCCTTCATTAAGCGCGTTCCGCCTTCATTAAGCGCGCTCTGCCTTCATTAAGCCCGCTCCGCCTTCATTAAGCCCGCTCTGCCTTCATTAAGCGCGTTCCGCCTTCATTAAGCGCGCTCTGCCTTCATTAAGCCCGCTCTGCCTTCATTAAGCCCGCTCTGCCTTCATTAAGCGCGTTCCGCCTTCATTAAGCCCGCTCTGCCTTCATTAAGCGCGCTCCGCCTTCATTAAGCCCGCTCTGCCTTCATTAAGCCCGCTCTGCCTTCATTAAGCCCGCTCTGCCTTTATTAAGCCCGCTCTGCCTTCGTTAAGCCAGTTCTGCCTTCATTAAGCGCGTTCCGCCTTCATTTAACCCGATCTGCCTTCATTAAGCCCACTCCGCCTTCATTAAGCGCGTTCCGCCTTCATTAAGCGCGTTCCGCCTTCATTAAGCCCGCTCTGCCTTCATTAAGCGCGCTCTGCCTTCATTAAGCCCGTTCTGCCTTCATTAAGCGCGCTCTGCCTTCATTAAGCCCGCTCTGCCTTCATTAAGCCCGTTCTGCCTTCATTAAGCGCGCTCTGCCTTCATTAAGCCCGCTCTGCCTTCATTAAGCGCGTTCCGCCTTCATTAAGCGCGTTCCGCCTTCATTAAGCGCGTTTCGCTTTCATTAAGCCCGCTTTGCCTTCATTAAGCGCGTTCCGCCTTCATTAAGCGCGTTCCGCCTTCATTAAGCCCACTCTGCCTTCATTAAGCGCGTTCCGCCTTCATTAAGCCCACTCTGCCTTCATTAAGCGCGTTCCGCCTTCATTAAGCGCGTTCCGCCTTCATTAAGCGCGTTCCGCTTTCATTAAGCCCGCTTTGCCTTCATTAAGCGCGTTCCGCCTTCATTAAGCCTACTCTGCCTTCATTAAGCGCGTTCCGCCTTCATTAAGCCCACTCTGCCTTCATTAAGCGCGTTCCGCCTTCATTAAGCGCGTTCCGCCTTCATTAAGCGCGTTCCGCCTTCATTAAGCCCACTCTGCCTTCATTAAGCGCGTTCCGCCTTCATTAAGCCTACTCTGCCTTCATTAAGCGCGTTCCGCCTTCATTAAGCGCGTTCCGCCTTCATTAAGCCCGCTCTGCCTTCATTAAGCCCGCTCTGCCTTCATTAAGCCCGCTCTGCCTTCATTAAGCGCGTTCCGCCTTCATTAAGCCCGCTCTGCCTTCATTTAACCCGATCTGCCTTCATTAAGCCCACTCTGCCTTCATTTAACCCGATCTGCCTTCATTAAGCGCGTTCCGCCTTCATTAAGCGCGTTCCGCCTTCATTAAGCCCGCTCTGCCTTCATTAAGCGCGCTCTGCCTTCATTTAACCCGATCCGCCTTCATTAAGCCCGCTCTGCCTTCATTTAACCCGATCTGCCTTCATTAAGCGCGTTCCGCCTTCATTAAGCGCGTTCCGCCTTCATTAAGCCCGCTCTGCCTTCATTAAGCCCGCTCTGCCTTCATTAAGCGCGCTCTGCCTTCATTAAGCCCGTTCTGCCTTCATTAAGCGCGCTCTGCCTTCATTAAGCGCGCTCTGCCTTCATTAAGCCCGCTCTGCCTTCATTAAGCGCGTTCCGCCTTCATTAAGCGCGTTCCGCCTTCATTAAGCGCGTTCCGCCTTCATTAAGCCCGTTCCGCCTTCATTAAGCCCACTCTGCCTTCATTAAGCCCGTTCTGCCTTCATTAAGCGCGCTCTGCCTTCATTAAGCCCGCTCTGCCTTTATTAAGCGCGTTCCGCCTTCATTAAGCGCGTTCCGCCTTCATTAAGCGCGTTCCGCTTTCATTAAGCCCGCTTTGCCTTCATTAAGCGCGCTCTGCCTTCATTAAGCCCGTTCTGCCTTCATTAAGCGCGCTCTGCCTTCATTAAGCCCGCTCTGCCTTCATTAAGCCCGCTCTGCCTTCATTAAGCGCGTTCCGCCTTCATTAAGCGCGTTCCGCCTTCATTAAGCGCGTTCCGCCTTCATTAAGCCCGTTCCGCCTTCATTAAGCCCGCTCTGCCTTCATTAAGCCCGTTCTGCCTTCATTAAGCGCGCTCTGCCTTCATTAAGCCCGCTCTGCCTTCATTAAGCGCGTTCCGCCTTCATTAAGCGCGTTCCGCCTTCATAAAGCGCGTTCCGCCTTCATTAAGCCCGTTCCGCCTTCATTAAGCCCGCTCTGCCTTCATTAAGCGCGTTCCGCCTTCATTAAGCGTGTTCCGCCTTCATTAAGCCCGCTCTGCCATCATTAAGCGCGTTCCGCCTTCATTAAGCGCGTTCCGTCTTCATTAAGCGCGTTCCGCCTTCATTAGGCCCGCTCTGCCTTCATTAAGCGCGTTCCGCCTTCATTAAGCGCGTTCCGCCTTCATTAAGCGCGTTCCGCCTTCATTAAGCGTGTTCCGCCTTCATTAAGCCCGTTCCGCCTTCATTAAGCCCGCTCTGCCTTCATTAAGCCCGCTCTGCCTTCATTAAGCGCGCTCTGCCTTCATTAAGCCCGCTCTGCCTTCATTAAGCGCGTTCCGCCTTCATTAAGCGCGTTCCGCCTTCATTAAGCGCGTTCCGCCTTCATTAAGCCCGCTCTGCCTTCATTAAGCGCGCTCTGCCTTCATTAAGCCCGTTCTGCCTTCATTAAGCGCGCTCTGCCTTCATTAAGCCCGCTCTGCCTTCATTAAGCCCGCTCTGCCTTCATTAAGCGCGTTCCGCCTTCATTAAGCGCGTTCCGCCTTCATTAAGCGCGTTCCGCCTTCATTAAGCCCGTTCCGCCTTCATTAAGCCCGATCTGCCTTCATTAAGCCCGTTCTGCCTTCATTAAGCGCGCTCTGCCTTCATTAAGCCCGCTCTGCCTTCATTAAGCCCGCTCTGCCTTCATTAAGCGCGCTCTGCCTTCATTAAGCCCGTTCTGCCTTCATTAAGCGCGCTCTGCCTTCATTAAGCCCGCTCTGCCTTCATTAAGCCCGCTCTGCCTTCATTAAGCGCGTTCCGCCTTCATTAAGCGCGTTCCGCCTTTATTAAGCGCGTTCCGCCTTCATTAAGCGCGTTCCGCCTTCATTAAGCGCGTTCCGCCTTCATTAAGCCCGCTCTGCCTTCATTAAGCGCATTCCGCCTTCATTAAGCGCGTTCCGCCTTCATTCGGCGCGTTCCGCCTTCATTAAGCGCATTCCGCCTTCATTAAGCGCATTCCGCCTTCATTAAGCGCGTTCCGCCTTCATTGAGCCCGCTCTGCCTTCATTAAGCGCATTCCGCCTTCATTAAGCCCGTTCTGCCTTCATTAAGCCCGCTCTGCCTTCATTAAGCGCATTCCGCCTTCATTAAGCGCGTTCCGCCTTCATTGGGCCCGCTCTGCCTTCATTAAGCGCATTCCGCCTTCATTAAGCCCGCTCTGCCTTCATTAAGCCCGTTCTGCCTTCATTAAGCGCATTCCGCCATCATTAAGCGCGCTCCGCCTTCATTGAGCCCGCTCTGCCTTCATTAGGCGCGTTCCGCCTTCATTAAGCGCGTTTCGCCCTCATTAAGCGCGCTCCGCCTTCATTAAACGCGCTCAGCCTTCATTAAGCCCGCTCTGCCTTCATTAAGTGCGTTCCGCCTTCATTAAGCTCGCTCTGCCTTCATTAAGCGCGTTCCGCCTTCATTAAGCGCGTTCCGCCTTCATTAAACGCGCTCCGCCTTTTTTAAGCCCGCTCTGCCTTCATTAAGCGCGTTCCGCCTTCATTAAGCGCGTTCCGCCTTCATTAAGCGCGTTCCGCCTTCATTAAGCGCGTTCCGCCTTCATTAAGCCCGCTCTGCCTTCATTAAGCCCGCTCTGCTTTCATTAAGCGCGCTCCGCCTTCATTAAGCCCGCTCTGCCTTCATTAAGCGCGTTCCGCCTTCGTTAAGCGCGCTCCGCCTTCATTAAGCGCGCTCCGCCTTCATTAAGCCCACTCCGCCTTCATTAAGCGCGTTCCGCCTTCATTAAGCGCGTTCCGCCTTCATTAAGCCCGCTCTGCCTTCATTAAGCCCGCTCCGCCTTCGTTAAGCGCGCTCCGCCTTCATAAAGCGCGCTCCGCCTTCATTAAGCCCGCTCTGCCTTCATTAAGCGCGTTCCGCCTTCATTAAGCGCGTTCCGCCTTCATTAAGCCCGCTCTGCCTTCATTAAGCCCGCTCCGCCCTCGTTAAGCGCGCTCCGCCTTCATAAAGCGCGCTCCGCCTTCATTAAGCCCGCTCTGCCTTCATTAAGCGCGTTCCGCCTTCATTAAACGCGCTCTGCCTTTATTAAGCGCGTTCCGCCTTCATTAAGCCCGCTCTGCTTTCATTAAGCGCGCTCAGCCTTCATTAAGCCCACTCCGCCTTCATTAAGCGCGTTCCGCCTTCATTAAGCGCGTTCCGCCTTCATTAAGCCCGCTCTGCCTTCATTAAGCCCGCTCCGCCTTCATTAAGCCCGCTCTGCCTTCATTAAGCGCGTTCCGCCTTCATTAAACGCGCTCTGCCTTCATTAAGCGCGTTCCGCCTTCATTAAACGCGCTCCGTCTTCATTAAGCCCGCTCTGCCTTCATTAAGCGCGTTCCGCCTTCATTAAACGCGCTCCGTCTTCATTAAGCCCGCTCTGCCTTCATTAAGCGCGTTCCGCCTTCATTAAACGCGCTCCGCCTTTATTAAGCGCGCTCCGTCTTCATTAAGCCCGTTCTGCCTTCATTAAGCGCGCTCCGCCTTCATTAAGCGCGTTCCGCCTTCATTAAACGCGTTCCGCCTTCATTAAGCGGGTTCTGCCTTCATTAAGCCCGCTCTGCCTTCATTAAGCGCGTTCCGCCTTCATTAAACGCGCTCCGTCTTCATTAAGCCCGCTCTGCCTTCATTAAGCGCGTTCCGCCTTCATTAAACGCGCTCCGCCTTTATTAAGCGCGCTCCGTCTTCATTAAGCCCGTTCTGCCTTCATTAAGCGCGCTCCGCCTTCATTAAGCGCGTACCGCCTTCATTAAACGCGTTCCGCCTTCATTAAGCAGGTTCTGCCTTCATTAAGCCCGCTCTGCCTTCATTAAACGCGTTCCGCCTTCATTAAGCGCGCTCCGTCTTCATTGGGCCCGTTCTGCCTTCATTAGGCGCGTTCCGCCTTCATTAAGCGCGTTCCGCTTTCATTAAGCCCGCTCTGCCTTCATTAAGCGCGTTCCGCCTTCATTAGGCGCGTTCCGCCTTCATTAAGCCCGTTTTGCCTTCATTAAGTGCGCTCCGCCTTCATAAAGCGCGCTCCGCCTTCATTAAGCCCACTCCGCCTTCATTAGGCGCGTTCCGCCTTCATTAAACGCGCTCCGTCTTCATTAAGCCCGCTCTGCCTTCATTAAGCGCGTTCCGCCTTCATTAAACGCGTTCCGCCTTCATTAAGCCCGCTCTGCCTTCATTAAGCGCGTTCCGCCTTCATTAAACGCGCTCCGTCTTCATTAAGCCCGCTCTGCCTTCATTAAGCGCGTTCCGCCTTCATTAAGCGCGTTCCGCCTTCATTAAGCCCGCTCTGCCTTCATTAAGCGCGTTCCGCCTTCATTAAACGCGCTCCGTCTTCATTAAGCCCGCTCTGCCTTCATTAAGCGCGCTCCGCCTTCATTAAGCGCGTTCCGCCTTCATTAGGCCCGCTCTGCCTTAATTAACCGCGTTACGCCTTCATTAAACGCGCTCCGTCTTCATTAAGCCCGTTTTGCCTTCATTAAGCGCGTTCCGCCTTCATTAAGCGCGTTCCGCCTTCATTAAGCCCGCTCTGCCTTCATTAAGCGCGTTCCGCCTTCATTAAGCGCGTTCCGCCTTCATTAAGCGCGCTCCGCCTTCATTAGGCCCGCTCTGCCTTCATTAAGCGCGTTCCGCCTTCATTAAGCGCGTTCCGCCTTCATTAAGCCCGCTCTGCCTTCATTAAGCGCGTTTCGCCTTCATTAAACGCGCTCCGTCTTCATTAAGCCCGTTTTGCCTTCATTAAGCGCGCTCTGCCTTCATCAAGCGCGTTCCGCCTTCATTAGGCCCGCTCTGCCTTCTTTAAACGCGCTCCGTCTTCATTAAGCCCGCTCTGCCTTCATTAAGCGCGCTCTGCCTTCATTAAGCGCGTTCCGCCTTCATTAGGCCCGCTCTGCCTTCATTAAGCGCGTTCCGCCTTCATTAAGCCCGCTCCGCCTTCATTAAGCGCGTTCCGCCTTCATTAAGCCCGCTCCGCCTTCATTAAGCGCGTTACGCCTTCATTAAGCGCGTTCCGCCTTCATTAAGCCCGCTCTGCCTTCATCAAGCGCGTTCCGCCTTCATTAAGCCCGCTCTGCCTTCATTAAGCGCGTTCCGCCTTCATTAAGCGCGTTCCGCCTTCATTAAGCGCGTTCCGCCTTCATCAAGCGCGTTCCGCCTTCATTAAGCCCGCTCTGCCTTCTTTAAACGCGCTCCGTCTTCATTAAGCCCGCTCTGCCTTCATTAAGCGCGCTCCGCCTTCATTAAGCGCGTTCCGCCTTCATTAAACGCGCTCCGCCTTCATTAAGCCCGTTTTGCCTTCATTAAGCGCGTTCCGCCTTCATTAAGCGCGTTCCGCCTTCATTAAGCCCGCTCTGCCTTCATCAAGCGCGTTCCGCCTTCATTAAGCCCGCCCTGTCTTCATTAAGCCCGCTCTGCCTTCATTAAGCGCGTTCCGCCTTCATTAAGCGCGCTCCGCCTTCATTAGGCCCGCTCTGCCTTCATTAAGCGCGTTCCGCCTTCATTAAGCGCGTTCCGCCTTCATTAAGCCCGCTCTGCCTTCATTAAGCGCGCTCTGCCTTCATTAAACGCGTTCCGCCTTCATTAGGCCCGCTCTGCCTTCATTAAGCCCGCTCCGCCTTCATTAGGCCCGCTCTGCCTTCATTAAGCGCGTTCCGCCTTCATTAAGCGCGTTCCGCCTTCATTAAGCGCGTTCCGCCTTCATTAAGCGCGTTCCGCCTTCATTAAGCGCGTTCCGCCTTCATTAAGCGCGTTCCGCCTTCATTAAGCGCGTTCCGCCTTCATTAAGCGCGTTCCGCCTTCATTAAGCGCGCTCCGCCTTCATTAAGCGCGTTCCGCCTTCATTAAGCGCGCTCCGCCTTCATTAAGCGCGTTCCGCCTTCATTAAGCCCGCTCTGCCTTCATTAAGCGCGTTCCGCCTTCATTAAGCCCGCTCTGCCTTCATTAAGCGCGTTCCGCCTTCATTAAGCGCGTTCCGCCTTCATTAAGCGCATTCCGCCTTCATTTAGCGCGTTCCGCCTTCATTAAACGCGCTCCGCCTTCATTAAGCCCGCTCTGCCTTCATTAAGCGCGTTCCGCCTTCATTAAGCGCGTTCCGCCTTCATTAAGCCCGCTCTGCCTTCATTAAGCACGTTCCACCTTCATTAAGCGCGTTCCGCCTTCATTAAGCCCGCTCTGCCTTCATTAAGCGCCTTCCGCCTTCATTAAGCGCGTTCCGCCTTCATTAAGCCCGCTCTGCCTTCGTTAAGCGCGTTCCGCCTTCATTAAGCGCGTTCCGCCTTCATTAAGCGCGTTCCGCCTTCATTAAGGGCGTTCCGCCTTCATTAAGCGCGTTCCGCCTTCGTTAAAGTGTTCGTGCCACGCCAAGACAACTTTAGCTCATATTAATCTTCTGTGTGTCCGCGCTTATATTATTGAGCTTTAACGCCCCAAATAGTAGAATGGCATACTTTTTCCACTTGTTTTCGCACTTACCAATTTAACTTCTGCGAGCGAGGAAAGTGACGTCAAAGGAGAATACAAACGATTCTGTCTGCTCAGTGGCTTGAACTCAACGAAACGCACTCAACCATGAAAACAATACACGCCCTGGGCCACAGATGTCTACGCACTGCATCTAAGCTGACCTGTCAATTCATGTGACATCATTGGAGAATTTTCAAATAACGCTCAGATGCAAAAAAATAAACCCGCCGGACCTCACTTTTGCTACTCTAACGAACCCGTTTATAATGATATCGTGGAATAAAAACTGTAAACTCCCATTAAAACAAATTGTTATTTGTTTATCTTCCCTAAACCAAGTTAACTCTGAGCAAGACAAAATCGTGGCACGAACACTTTAAGGGCGTTCCGCCTTCAGCGAACGCGTTTGGTCTTCATCGAGCGCGTTCGAGCTTTGTCAAGAATGTAATTATTTCCACCAGGAATAAATGATTTAAACCCGGAATAAATTATTTCCACCGGGAATATAATTAATATAATTAATTTCCGGTGGAAATAATTAATTCCCGGTGGAAATAATTAATTCCAGGTGGAAATAATTTATTCCAGGTGGAAATAATTTATTCCAGATGGAAATAATTTATTTCGGGTTTAAGTCATTTATTCCCGGTTTTAATCATTTTTTCTTGGTTTGAGTCATTTATTCCCGTGGAAATAATTTATTCCCGGTTTAAATAATTTATTCCCGGTTTGAACAATTTATTCCCGGTGGAAATAATTAATTACCAGGGGAAATAATTGATTCCAGGTGGAAATAATTAATTCCGGGTTTAAATAATTAATTCCAGGTTAAAATAATTTATTCCCGGTTTAAATCATTTATTCCCGGTGGAAATAATTCCTTTATGGTTTAAAGCGCCGTAAAAAAATTGATAAAAATTTAAAAATGCATGGCCCTAATAGGCTTCCGTAGACAGGTGAGGAAATTACAGCAAGACTGACGCAGGACTGTCGGTTACATTATGATTCCGTTTGCTCATCAACCCAGCGAGATGCCCAGACAGTGGCGCCGCCTAGCGAATGGACGAATAGTGGGGCGTTTACATTCACTAGACGGAGCCATCGTACATTGAAAGATTCAAGCTTCCCGCACGGTAGCGCTACGCAAGCTCCGCTTTTACCGCTGCTGTCGGCCGGCGGCAAATTTCAAGATTCTTGAAAAACGGTCAAATTAGCTGTAATTTTCTGCAACATTTTCAATTAGTTTTCAAAAATCAAACATAAAAATAACGAGCTTTGCATATTTAATACAGCAAAATAAATCTTGTACCCTCTCGAAAAAGTTATAATTGTGACAAAACTCTTTCTTTTCATCACCTGATTTCATGCGTTATTAGGCTTAGGCTGGGTCCCAGCACTAATTTGTAGAAATGCGCGACGCAATTTTCCTATCAATCTGCCCAGCGCCGCCCTGGCGAGCGAGTGTGAAAATATATTCAGGACGTAGGCGACAGCAGAGATATAATGGAGCCCTAGCAGAGTGAGTCGAAGGCAGGTTTGTTGACAATTTCTCAATCTCGGGTTGCAAGTGACTGGCATAATAAGCCTGGGGCTTAGGCTCAATTTGTAAGCACCAAAGCATACCAAAATTCGCCATTGTTTATTGAAGCACTAAGCCTAGTAATTATCATGGTTTTCGCCATTTACAAAATTGCGATTTAAGCCAATTAAGGGGTATGAAAGTCTATGCCTAGCCCTAATAAGTTGCATGGGCATGGCATGGCCACATCTGTCATACATGTCATAGCGTGGCTGAATGTTCAAACGTTACAGTTTGACAGTAGGACTGTTACAGTCACAAGAACAAGTCTCAAGACTGTACCGTCTGAACTTTCAGGCTACATCTGTCACTGACTTCGACTTAGGGCAAGCTATGGCTATAGATCTATGGCTATGCATGGAGGGTGAGGGTGGGGGGGGGGCTTGGGGTATTTGCGTTCCTTGTGATTGGGCTTTTTATTTCACTGTGAACTGGCATTTAGGAAAATAATTGTTCATGAACTGGGAATTCATCGTGACCTGGGAATAAAGAATAAAGAATTTATTTTTTGTGATATGGGAACAAGACCACCCCTTGCACCTCCCCCCTATGGAGAAAAGCAGATGGTGGACCAGTGATTGCGCACTTGCAGAAATGCACTTTCGTTATTTTATTCATGTGAATTTGTGTCCAAACTTTTACCAGACAGATGCCTTTATATGTGACAGCTACCTTGAGATCTATTTTGTAACATTCCAAGAGATCTGCATATTATTTTTATTGTCTGTTTGCTTGGTGCAAAATTATTGGTACTTGCGCAATCACTCGTCCATGTACTATATGGTATAAGCATAAAAAAAAGATGTTACTGTTGTTATGTAACTGCATAAGACAGTGTAGTTGTCTTGTTTTTAGGCTATGTCAGTATTAATTTATGAGGGCATGATGCATTGAAAACAGTCTCAGAATCATTAGGGTCTGTATAGTTATCACTAGGCCTATCAGTTATTACTAATCAGTGATCAGTAAGTCTTACTCCTCTGATAGTTCCAGTGTAACCTAATAAACTGTCCAGAACCTGTCTTAAACCAGAACTCTGGCTCTAACCTAACCCTAACCTTATCCTAAATCTAACATACATGTTCTATTTGCAGTAACGTCGCAAAGCCCATTCAATGCGCATGCACACAAGTCAGCTGGATACTTTTTCACACCGAATAGGTTATCATCCTGGGGCATCTCAGCCCAGGCCCGGTGGATAAAACACACCAAGAGCTTCAGGCCAAATGGGAAGTTCCCTTTGGTCTAATGCGATAGGGTCACCGGTTCAAATCCCGCCGGGGCAGGTAGGGAACTTTCGGCGTCCATTCAGGCCTGGGACCAGAAATACTACAATCCTACACCGGGTATATAGCCCTAACCTAACCGTAAAGCATGCCAATTTGCTGTGCATGCATACTCGATCATCAGCTGGACACTTTCTCATGCCGGACAGATTATCATATGCTGTGCCAGTATTATTCTGCAATATCTCCAGATCTCTGGTCTGAAATTGGGTATCTTATTTTTGTGTGGATTGCAAATATCTTGCGTTGTAAGCTCTAAGCTAATATATAGGAAATGAAATATCAGCTTAAATTAATGTAATAATTCACTGGTCTCTGTATTGCCTGTAAACAAGATTTTACTGTCGTGATGACAATTGGGAAGGGACGACTTGTAACATTTCATCCCTTCACTTGCTTAAGAACTGGAGTCAAGTGAAAGTAATACATTCATTCCTAGAAGCTGATCATAGGGAATTTGAGGTAACTGTATTATGTACAGTATAGAGCTTGTTGGGCCAGGTAGGGTCTTAAAGACATCTCTAGCCTGTCTATATATGTAAACTCTTGTACATCAGGATCCCTCCACAAGTGTCCGATGCCCAATGATTTATGACACTGGGTGCTGGAATGCATGTTATCTGGCCTGGTCTCAAAGTGATGTCATTCATCATGTGGTAAGGGTAAAAATCAGTAAAAATGCAGAAAAGCTGTAGCTAGCTTTCATCCCAATGCCCTAATGTTTTTCCAGAGGTTCCTACTTTTCTACTTTATCCCAAATTTTTTGTGAGGGGTCAATCACAGGCCTGAATTAAATTATTCTTTAATTGGGCTAACATTTATTTGATAAGGTAGGGTTATTGAGTGGTATAGTTGCGGGGGGGGGGGGTAATTTGTATCTAAGATGTAACAGAGATAGAGGCTCAATCGATCATCTGACTAGTTCAGGTGGTTATAAATGAATGTATGTCTCTGAATGTATGTCCAATTAAGGTCAACTGTTACATTGTTTCAATGTCTTAAATTTCATTGATATTTGAGAAATATAAAATGCGCACAAAAATTTCGTTTCAGGTGAGTCGATGTGCATGCCAACCGTTTGGTCGTCATGGCAACCAAGCTGGCCGCGCCGCTTTTGACACTTTTGATGCGTTGAACGTGATCACGTGTCACCTTGCGCCTCGAAGGAGGTGGTACCAACCGGCCGCTGCCCCCTGGTCGCCATGGCAACCAGGTGCCGGCTGCGGCTCTACGAGCTGGCGAAGCTTTCCGTCGCCTTCTTCCTGGGATTCGTCACAAAGAGTCTCGTCGACTTGCCCGCCTTGCCGGATTCCGGATTTTGCCCGCCATGCGCGGCCCCGAGTCCGGAACAGGAGGGCGACGACCTCCTCGCGGGATCCGACCAGTACCAGCTTCGGGAAGCCTTCCTGCCCAAGACCATGTACGAGGTCCTGCGCTACGATTACCTCAACTCGTCGGTCATTTTCAACAACTTCGACGACAACCCGGCCACGAGTCTGCTGGGTCACCAGAAGGGAGACCTGAAGGACGTGTTGCACCAGGCGATGGCGCTCCTCAACTCCGCCCGGCCGTCCGACCCCTGCCGACTGCAGCAGCTCGTCAACGGCTACCGACGCTTCGACCCGCTGAGGGGGGAGGAGTACTCGCTGGACGTGCGGGTCAAGCCGGACGGCGACCCGCGGGGGGAGGAGCGACATACCATCCGGCTGGTCAAACCCTTCGGCGCCGCCCAGCTGGTGAGCCACGCCAAGATGGACGCCAGTCGGATGATCCACTTCCTATTGCCGGTCACCACGGAGATACCGCGCTTCGAGGTCTTCCTCAAGAACTTCCAGGAGGTGGTGGTGGCGGCCGATGAGGATATCTACCTCTTCGTAGTCCTCTTCGTCGGGAAAGGTCCCGATGAGGATCACCGAGCGCGAACCATGAAGGAACTGTGCCTCAAGCTCTCCCGCGGCCATAAGAGGGCCCACGTCAAATTCGTCCAGACGAAAGCGGCGTTTTCGCGGGCCGCGGGCTTCGACATGGCCATTAAGAACCTCCCTCCCGAAATGCTTCTCTTCTTCTGTGACGTCGACGTGGCCTTCACGGTGGACTTCCTGTCACGCTGCCGCCAGAACTCGGTACTGGGGCGTCAGGTCTTCTACCCGATGGTGTTCGCGCAATACCACCCGACGGTCGTCCGACGCTTCTCTCCACAGGACAAGGTCAAGGACATGTTTAGCATCAACAAATATACCGGTAAGTGTGATCGAAGATTTTTGTTGCAAAAACGATAAAAAAATTCTCGTGTTTCACCCAGTAATGTGGTAGAGAGGAGGGCCGTCAGTATATATATATATGGAATAAGTCTGGACACGAATGGACACGATGTTTATCACACTAGCCTCCATTGTGAACGCATGATGATGGGTTCTACTCTGCATAGACAATATAACTTTCACTCCTATCACAAGACCGTCACCCTATACCTAGGCTTGGCTAGATGGGCCCGATTATTCGCCTACAGTGTCAGTGTGTATATATAACGGATTATTTGCCTGTTCCGCGCGGCGGGCCGCCCGGCCTCAGGTCACTGGGTGCACTACGGCTACGGAATGGCCTGTATGTACGCCCTGGATTACCGGATTGTGGGCGGCTTTCAACCCGGTGTCCAAGGCTGGGGCGGCGAGGACGTCGACCTCTACAAGAAACACGTCCGGAGTCAGCTCAAGGTCAGCCTCGACCACGTGGTCTCCGCGTCCCGTGGTATCCGCGTCACGTGGTCTCCACGTCACGTGATTTCCATGTCACGCCACATGATCTCCACGTCACGTATTCTCCGCGTCACGTGGTTTCCGCGTCACGTGGTCTCTGCGTCACGTGGTCTCCACGTCATGTGGTCTCCCCGTCACGTGGTCTCCGCGTCACATAGTCTCCGCGTCACGTGGTCTGTATATTCTTTTATCTCTTATTATTCTGTGCTGCTTTGAACCCAGGACAAATTGTTCATGATTCTTTAAACACGGTTAAATCCTTTATAATTTATTTTTAAATTATCATTCACTGAAATAAGCAATAAACTTAACTTAAATAGAGTGACCAGTTGTGTCACTAAAATATCGTCAACTGAGAGCGAACTAGTCTCTACTCAGCCAATACGTGTTATAATCACAAGATGAGTCCCTGGCATTCATGTTTAGAAGTCTGCGATGCCATGGCACTATCGCTTTGCACAGCGCCGCCTGGCGGATGGACTGAAGGAGTGCACGACACCAGTGCTATAACGTATCCTTGCTTCGATATTGTCTCCCAGTGTTCCCCCTCCCCCCCTCTCCCACCACCATGTTTCCCCCTTCCCGCTTCAGCTTTCACCTCACGTCTTCTTGTTCATTATACTGGCTGCAGGTAATGAGGGCGGCGGACCCCGGGCTAATCCATCGTTACCATGACAAGTCATGTGACCCCGCCCTGGCAGCCGAGCAGCTGCGCATGTGCCGCGATTCTGCGGCCGACGGTCTGGGCGCCAAGCAACAGCTGGGCAAGCTGCTTATGGAACAACACCAACCGATACTCTGACGACACGCACTGCTTCAACCATTGGTTCTAATGGTTCTAGTCCATGAAGCTTCCACCGCCTAGTTCTGGTCCGTGACACTTCAACCACTGGTTCTGTCGGTTCTAGTCCATGAAGCTTCCACCGCCTAGTTCTGGTCCGTGACACTTCAACCACTGGTGCTGTTGGTTCTAGTCCATGAAGCTTCCACCGCCTAGTTCTGGTCCGTGACACTTCAACCACTGGTTCTGTTGTTTCTAGTCCATGAAGCTTCCACCGCCTAGTTCTGGTCCGTGACACTTCAACCACTGGTTCTGTCGGTTCTAGTCCATGAAGCTTCCACCGCCTAGTTCTGGTCCGTGACACTTCAACCACTGGTGCTGTTGGTTCTAGTCCATGAAGCTTCCACCGCCTAGTTCTGGTCCGTGACACTTCAACCACTGGTTCTGTTGTTTCTAGTTCATGAAGCTTCCACCGCCTAGTTCTGGTCCGTGACACTTCAACCACTGGTTCTGTTGGTTCTAGTCCATGAAGCTTTCACCGCCTAGTTCTGGTCCGTGACACTTCAACCACTGGTTCTGTTGGTTCTAGTCCATGAAGCTTTCACCGCCTAGTTCTGGTCCGTGACACTTCAACCACTGGTTCTGTTGGTTCTAGTCCATGAAGCTTCCACCGCCTAGTTCTGGTCCATGAAGCTTCCACCGCCTAGTTCTGGTCCGTGACACTTCAACCACTGGTTCTGTTAGTTCTAGTCCATGAAGCTTCCACCGCCTAGTTCTGGTCCGTGACACTTCAACCACTGGTTCTGTTGTTTCTAGTCCATGAAGCTTCCACCGCCTAGTTCTGGTCCGTGACACTTCAACCACTGGTTCTGTTGGTTCTAGTCCATGAAGGTTCCACCGCCTAGTTCTGGTCCGTGACACTTCAACCACTGGTTCTGTTGGTTCTAGTCCATGAAGGTTCCACCGCCTAGTTCTGGTCCGTGACACTTCAACCACTGGTTCTGTTGTTTCTAGTCCATGAAGCTTCCACCGCCTAGTTCTGGTCCGTGACACTTCAACCACTGGTTCTGTTGGTTCTAGTCCATGAAGCTTTCACCGCCTAGTTCTGGTCCGTGACACTTCAACCACTGGTTCTGTTGGTTCTAGACCATGAAGCTTCCACCGCCTAGTTCTGGTCCGTGACACTTCAACCACTGGTTCTGTTGTTTCTAGTCCATGAAGCTTCCACCGCCTAGTTCTGGTCCGTGACACTTCAACCACTGGTTCTGTTGGTTCTAGTCCATGAAGCTTTCACCGCCTAGTTCTGGTCCGTGACACTTCAACCACTGGTTCTGTTGGTTCTAGACCATGAAGCTTCCACCGCCTAGTTCTGGTCCGTGACACTTCAACCACTGGTTCTGTTGGTTCTAGTCCATGAAGCTTTCATCGCCTAGTTCTGGTCCGTGACACTTCAACCACTGGTTCTGTTGGTTCTAGTCCATGAAGCTTCCACCGCCTAGTTCTGGTCCGTGACACTTCAACCACTGGTTCTGTTGGTTCTAGTCCATGAAGCTTCCACCGCCTAGTTCTGGTCCGTGACACTTCAACCACTGGTTCTGTTGGTTCTAGTCCATGAAGCTTTCACCGCCTAGTTCTGGTCCGTGACACTTCAACCACTGGTTCTGTTGGTTCTAGTCCATGAAGCTTCCACCGCCTAGTTCTGGTCCGTGACACTTCAACCACTGGTTCTGTTGGTTCTAGTCCATGAAGCTTCCACCGCCTAGTTCTGGTCCGTGACACTTCAACCACTGGTTCTGTTGGTTCTAGACCATGAAGCTTCCACCGCCTAGTTCTGGTCCGTGACACTTCAACCACGCTTCTTGGTCTTGGATACTTTGATCGTATCGGGCAGATGTGTAACCTATAAAAAGGTGGCATAGGCTTCAAGCCCGCACTTCTTCGTGAAAAGCTCTTATATTCTATATAACTCTATTCACTTTATCATCGTTCTTTCGTCGACCTCTTTGGAAGTCACTGATGTGATATTTAACGTTCCTCAGAAAGAATGCTGCCGCGATGTGTGAGTGTCATAGTACGCCCAGCACAAATATTGTGATTCTCGCCTGTTATTGAGATTCAATGTGTATGATGTAGGCGATTTGTGTGTACTATGTTGTATCTTATATTGTTGCCTCATGTATTAATGTGTACACTATGGTCAGTACTTGATTCAATAGAACCCGTACCTCTTTCATTCATACGTACGTATGTTTATAGAATCTTAATGTACTACATATTTGTTGTAATTGGTTCATCAGTCGGAACATGCGGCCGGTTTGGCTGGGATGTATAACCAGTCGGCCGCTAGGTGTAGCGAGTGTCATATTTTGACCGCCAGGGGTAGACTGTTTCCGCGGTCGGTCGCTAGAGGTCGCGTGCTTCATCGGTCGTCCGCTAGATATCGCGTGTTTCTTCGGTCGTCCGCTAGACCTCGCGATTCCCTGCCTCGTTACATTTTATATATTTTACATCGTGTGTGTTATGTTATCAATTTCGGTAATGAGTGATGCGCCAGGCCGCGTACGCCGGTGTGTTGCCTAAGTGTCACTGCCGACATTCTCATTGGCGCCGTGTATCAAGATGTACAGTAAAACCTCCCTGCCCGACCGCCTCCCTAACCCGATCGCCTCCCTAACTCGATCGATTTTTTCCAGTCCCGACGGTCGGCCTATACTTTAGCATTGTAACAGTATTGTATGTGTTCTAAAGGTATCGAGTTTTGTGATCAAGATTATCAAAGCTTCAATGCATACTCTAACAACATATAACAACGCGCAAACATGTTTCACACATTTCAAGAGTGCCATCCAGTCCACCGGCGTTATCGCCTGAGTGTGTGTGTTCTGCTAATTGCAATCAGCCGGTGACACTAATCCTTCCGCCGGCCGACAACCGATCGACTTAGGGAATATCAAATGGGGCGTTGGGACCAAAACGATCGATCGACTTACAGAGTAGGGAGATGATCGGGTTAGATAATACTGTTACAATGCTAAAGTATAGGCCGAACGTCGGGACTGGAAAAAATCGATCGTGTTAGGGAGGCGATCGGGTTAGGGAGGTGGTCCGGCAAGGAGGTTTTACTGTAATACAGTAATGTTATTGTGTATTTTTACCCAGTTCTTACGGCCTTTTTGGCAAGCAAGTGTCTTTTACAATTTTACATCTAAAAATGATTAAGTAGTTTATGTATATCCTAAATGCATACCATAGTAACTTTTAGCAGTGTTTAAGAGAATAAGCTGATAATTTATTAACGACTTCAGTATAGGTTGCGTGTGTACCACTTATGTCTATTTAATGAATTGTGTGCATGTGTGGCATAAATATCAAAATATGAATACGACTATTCTATAATATGCAATAGATTTAAGAATTACAATGTGGATCTTTAGCCTTATCCAGTTGATCCTGATTCCGTTGATCCTGAGCCACGTGATCCTGACCCAGTGGTCCTGATCCAGTTTATCCTGAGCCACCTGGTCCTGATCCAGTTGATCCTGAGCCACGTGATTCCGACCCAGTTGATCCTGAGCCACGTGGTCCTGATCCAGTTGATCCTGAGCCACGTGGTCCTGATCCAGTTGATTCTGATCCACGTGGTCCTGATCCAGTTGATTTTGAGCCACGTGGTCCTGATCCAGTTGATCCTGGTCCACGTCGTCCTGATTCAGTTGATCCTGAGCCACGTGGTCCTGATCTATTTGATCCTGATCCAGTTGATCCTGAGCAACATGGTCCTGATCCAGTTGATCCTGATCAACGTGGTCCTGGTCCAGTTGATTCTGAGCCGCGTGGTCCTGATCGAGTTTATCCTGAGCAACGTAGTCCTGATCCAGTTGGTCCTGATCGAGTTGATGCTGAGCTACGTGGTCCTGATCCATCTGATTCTGATCCACGTGGTCCTTATCGAGTTAATGCTGAGCCACGCGGTCCTGATCCTGTTGATCCTGAGCCACGTGGTCCCGATCCAGCTGATCCTAATCCACGTGGTCCTGATTCAGTTGATCTTGATCGGTACCTGGTCAAACTATATTTTGTCTGCATGGAGTAACCTGGTTGAACTCATCTTCAACCCAAGGTCACATGATGGGTATTATATGTATGGTGTCTAGTCGAAAGCGTTCATGAAAATACCATTATGGTATTACATGCTGTGTGCTACATACCCTGTATTACATACTGTGTTCTACATACCCTGTATTACATACCCTGTATTACATACTGTGTGCTACATACCCTGTATTACATACTGTGAATTACATACGGGGTGTTAAATACTCTGTATAACAGACTCTTTATTACATGCTCCTTATTACAAAATGTGCATTACAGTGTAATACACTGCCATATACTGTGTATTACACTGCCATATACTGTGTATTACATACTGTTTGATGTAATGTGTATTGTACATTGTGATATACTGTGTATCGTACATTGTTATATTCGCAGACGGACGGATGCCAACCACAAACCACATACATATATGATGTGTATTACAGTCTTACATGATGTGTATACAGTCTTATATGATGTGTATTGCAGTGTTATATGATGTGTATTACACAGTGTTATATGACGTGTATTACAGTGTTATATGATGTGTATTACAGTGTTATATGATGTGTATTACAGTGTTATATGATGTGTATTACAGTGTTATATGATGTGCATTACACAGTGTTATATGATGTGTATTACAGTGTTATATGATGTGTATTACAGTGTTATATGATGTGCATTACACAGTGTTATATGATGTGTATTACAGTGTTATATGATGTGCATTACAGTGTTATATGATGTGTATTACATTGTTATATCATGTGTATTGCAGTGTTATAGGATGTGTATTACACAGTGTTATATGACGTGTATTACAGTGTTATATGATATGTATTGCATTGTTATATGTATATTACACGTTGTTATATGCTGTAGTGCACACTGTGTTTTCTATTGTGTATTAGTGTTATGTGCTGTGTATTACACTATTATATACTTTGCATTACATACTGTATTACACTGTGTTATATACTGTATTACACTGTGTTATATACTGTATTACACTGTGTTATATACTCTATGACACTGTGTTATATACTGTGTTATATACTGTATTACACTGTTATATACTGTATTACACTGTGTTATGTACTGTATTATACTGTGTTATGTACTGTATTGCACGGTGTTATATACTGTATTACACGGTGTTACATACTGTATTACACGGTGTTATATACTGTATTACACGGTGATACTGTATTACACGGTGTTATATACTGTATTACACGGTGTTATGTACTGTATTACACTGTTATACACTGTATTACACGCTGTTATATACTGTATTACACGGTGTTATGTACTGTATTACACTGTTATATACTGTGTTAGACTGTTATAAACTGTATTGCACTGTTATATACTTTGTTCTATACTGTATTACACTGTTATATACTGTATTAGTGTTATATACTGTATTGCACTGTGTTATATACTGTATTGCACTGTGTTATATACTGTATTACACGGTGTTATATACTGTATTACACTGTTATATACTGTATTGCACTGTTATGTACTGTATTGCACTGTGTTATATACTGTATTGCACTGTGTTATATACTGTATTGCACTGTTATATACTGTATTAGTGTTATATACTGTATTGCACTGTTATATACTGTGTTGCACTGTTATATACTGTATTGCACTGTTATATACTGTATTGCACTGTTATATACTGTATTACACTGTTATATACTGTATTGCACTGTGTTATATACTGTATTACACTGTTATATACTGTATTGCAATGTGTTATATACTGTATTACACTGTTATATACTGTATTACACTGTTATATACTGTATTGCACTGTTATATACTGTATTGCACTGTTATATACTGGGTATGTACACTGAACACTATATAATGTGTTCTGCCATATGTATCACTTACGTGTGGTATTGTTATGTACCGCGATATTTGTTGTCGTATTTTACTTGGTAAACTTTATGAATATGGTTTTCGTATGATATGTTCAGTGTCACTGTCAGTTCGCATCCCCCCGAATAAAACAAAATGACAACTCATGTGCATACACTGTTCGCCATCAAAACAATTTATTTCTGTACACAACACGTGAAGACAACTCGTCACGACACAATGTTATACGGACTGTCGACTACCGTAAGTCTGAGTACACAACAAACTGCTGCTAGTGGGCCTACCGTTACAAAGGGGAGGGAGGGGAGGGACACGGTACGGGGGAGGAGGGGGTAGGACGCTCTGAACCAGTGACAAACGGCGGACGAGCCAGACACCTGGAGCCAAGTGATCGCTATATATAATTATTCATTTATGCGAGCGTGAACCCGAAAGGCATGCACTGCGCATGCGCGGGGTGTTCGGAGGTAGACACAAGTGGCCGGTGCTATTTTGTTTAGCATAGCTACATAATTATCACGAGCCACAAACGATACCAACACGCGAGCTTCATTTAACGTAAGACACCAACTACGACAGGACCACGTGCCAGTGTTGTGGGCGGGCGATAATAGGACACTTTGGACTGTCCACGTGGCGGCAACCGACCCATGCCGGCTCGGTCAGTCTCCGGTGATTTCCCATAAGTGCAGCATGCACGACACAAACACACTTTGGTGGTGGCTGGAAACGCATGCACGAGCAGTTTTCACTAGTAGTGTATGCATGAAACTGATATCGCGACAATTAACAATTATGAAAACTCTATGCAAGCCCACCATACAGGGAATTTATATTCAAATCGTAAAAAAAAACTGCATGTGATTCCCGGAGAGCAACTATTAACTGGGTCTTTTTGACATTTGCCTTACGTATCCTCAGCTTAAAAGTGTTCCACATTAGATACTTTCACATTAGATAACACTTATTTCCTGCAGTAAAAGGTTTTTGGCCGGTCCCCATCTTATCCGTTTCGCAAAAAAAAAAAAAAAAAAAAAAATCCACAATGTGAAAGGAAATGCGTGCTGTTGGTTATTCTAAATAAACATCCGCATAGTCCAAAGAGGTAGCACTGGTTTCAAACAAGGATCATATCTTGAGCACGGTAGGTACCGCCTACGGACCAGACAAACTTATTAACAAAACAAAAACTTTACTTTAAAAAACCTTGAGAACTTTCATTTACAATTCATTACGCGGCCTGGACACATACGTTCAGGCAGTCGTTCAATCTCCCGCATATCCCCCCCCCCCACCCCCACCCCCTGAATGCCTCACCCCACATATCTATGGGGCACATGGTCACTAGGTCTGGCGTGAGCTATACATCATTAATTTACATGATGAGTTTACTGTTGAGCGCAACCCCAACATCCACAGCTCTCTGTCCATTCAGCCGGCAACCTGTGCCGTTACATATGGCACAGTTATGGATGACGTCACACGTATTGATGACGTCAGACTGATAAAAGACCAGGACCTGCTGACGCCAAATAGCACGTGCAACTGGCATTGAGCATGTCGCGTTTTAGTTATTTTCAATATGCATACAATGTGTATACAACGTGTGCACCTACACATACAGTTTACCTGTGTATGCAAAGTGTACACCTACACATACAGTTTACCTGTGTATGCAAAGTGTACACCTACACATACAGTTTACCTGTGTATGCAAAGTGTACACCTACACATACAGTTTACCTGTGTATGCAAAGTGTACACCTACACATACAGTTTACCTGTGTATGCAAAGTGTACACCTGTACGTACATAGTGTACAATTGTATACAAAATGTGCACATGCATATAAGTTGCACACATGTACATACAGAGTATACACATACAGTGTACACCTGTACATACATAGTGTACAATTGTATTCAACATGTGAACATGCATATAATGTGCGCACATGTACATTCAGAGTATACACATACAATGTACACCTGTACATACATAGTGTACAATTGTATTCAACATGTGAACATGCATATAATGTGCGCACATGTACATTCAGAGTATACACATACAATGTACACCTGTACATACAGAGTACACACATACAGTGTACACCTGTGCATACAGAGTATACACATACAATGTGCACCTGTGCATACAGAGTATACACATACAGTGTACACCTATGCATACAGAGTATACACATACAGTGTACACCTGTACATACAGAGTATACACATACAATGTACACCTGTGCATATAGAGTATACACATACAGTGTACACCTGTGCATACAGAGTATACACATACAGTGTACACCTGTGCATACAGAGTATACACATACAATGTACACCTGTGCATACAGAGTATACACATACAGTGTACACCTGTGCATACAGAGTATACACATACAGTGTACACCTGTGCATACAGAGTATACACATACAATGTACACCTGTGCATACAGAGTATACACATACAATGTACATCGGTGCATATCAGGTATACAATGTGCACAAAATGCACTTCACAAATTGCGCACTTATGTACGCAGAGCACGGGTATGTACAGATATGTACACTTGTACGTATAAGTGCACACCGGTGTTCCACATAGTTACGTGAGCCAGTGTGTACACAATTGTATACATGTGTACAAGACCAGGAGACTCGGGACCCGCGGGAGTGAAGCGATCCGGCGTTGCTGACTTATTCACGTGCGTCCCCGACTACCTGGGTCTGAATGCTACAAGTATGTACAAGTGTGCCGACCCGTGACCCAGCCCGTGACCCCGTGACTTTACGCGTTCTGACGGGAACGAATGGCGCTGATATGTATCAAAGCCAAGGCTACATAGCTACTACTACTGTGTGAGTGACCCCACCGCCCAGCCCCCACAAGCTAGTCGCTGACTGTATCATTGATTGGTTTGGTTGGTCATCACTCCTAAGGTCGCGGGCGCAACACATAAACACAGTTCGTTATAAATAGGTAATCCATTGTATTTAAATAGTATGTATTATCTATTGCTCACCAGCTGTTCCTTCCGATACTCTTTGATAACATCAGGGCATTTCATTTAGTGGCCATATAAATATGTATATATATTCAAAGACTTCTCACACCTTCATTACGCGCGTTGCTATGACAACGGCGCGACCCCATATATTGTTGGCTATCGCAGCCACTCCCATGGTGACCACGACACCAAAGACACACCCCACATGAATCCACCCCCCCCCCTTCCCCCGTACAACGGAGGCGGCCACCGAAAGTCGGTGACGCGACTACAGTAATTTAAGACCCGTAATATCATCTTAGTGATATAGTATACTCTTCAATAGGAGTGATACAAATTTTCACACGCTTTGTTATCGGCTATGACGGTCCAGCCACTCACTATCACCGGTGAACGACTCATCCAGCTAGGCGGTGGGGGATGGGGGGGGGGCGCCATCCGTACTCCCTTGGGGAAACTGACGGCTTTACCATCTTCCAGCACAGACATAGCAATTATCACTACAACCAGAATGCTGCTAACCGTTGGTGACATATATCACGAACGAGTCACCAAAGCAAAGCCGTGTTGACAAGGTTTCAGGAGCTGCTGAATGGGATCTAAAGAGTCGTCCTCACTCACAAAAGTCACTTTTTGCTCCTGACGATATACAATTTGAACATGCCCCAAGAAATGCCCGCTTCCAACTCCCAGAAGGCACACTGCTACCACACGGTTTCCCTGACTTGATGTCCTGTGAAGCCGTCCACGAATAACGCGTGTCGACTACCACTATTTTTCCAGCGATGCTGGATTTATATAACTTTTGACTGACAAACTAATCTACGTATGGACCCGCCTCCCCCTGCAGCCTCACATGTTACATGGCAACGAGAAGCGTTTATAAGTAGCTCCAGGGTGACCGAAGCGATAATATGGCACAAGAGGAAGTCCGAATCGGCGTCGTACTTCCTGTTTCGGTGGGTGAGCCATGCGCCGGGGGAGGCAGCAGCCCGATCGATACACACAAGAATATCCACACATTGTAAGACGGAGGTGCCAGGGAAAGTGGGGTGGGGGGTGGGCATATCCAAGTTATACAGGATGAGTCTCGGGACATACAGTTGGAATTGAATTATTGGGTATTTTATACAATTTCTGTGCACATAAAGGATAAATTGAGTCAAGCAAAATAGTCACCGGAACCAGGAACAGAAGGATGTAGGTACCAGGGTCCGAAACCCTAGTGGTTAAGAATTGTCCCACCACCAGATTATTCCTCTCACAGATTCTGATGGCATGGATCCGGATAAAAATTATCGCTGGATCCCGACGCCGAGACGACAACGAACGCCAGATGGTATCAGCAGCGGTCGGATCCAGAACACATCAATTATACCAGGATTCCGAAAATAGGATCATGATAAATCTGGGTTCCACATAAACATGGATACCAATAAACGTGGATGCACCAGGAACCAGAACCCTAATATACCGGGATCTCCATACTCCTGAATACCAGTATACCTGGGTTCATATGTAACGCGAACCATAGATCCCTACAACAATAGGCAATTCTTGCCCTAAAGACTCATACGACAAACGTACGTATTTCACCGGTCACAACAGCTATGATGAGCTTGAGATCTAGCGGCGAGCGAGAGAGAGAGAGAGTAGTAGTGATAGTCCTTCGGGGGAGTGGGCGGAGGGAGAACTTCTGAGCGACAATACAATCTCATCATATATAATGGAATGTGATGCTTTCCTAATAGAAGCCAAAAGTATGTTTCTCATACACATTATTCAGAACAAGCAAAGAGGAAACAAAAAGGGGTGGGGGTGGATGAACGAAGATGAACATGGTCAATTTCTGTCACATACAGTGACGTGATCAGAAAACGTGTACATCACAGGCCCATATCGAGTGAGGTCGTAGGAACATGTGTTTCTGTGAGACCTACAGAGGCTGACATCCTTGTTACATGTGTGCCTGTCAGCTGCGCGTTGTGCCTTCACAGAATTTGATGTTCTAGTCACTTCTACATTGGGTGACGTCATCGCCACGTTTCTGCTCTGAGACTAAAAGGACCGAGTCACATGCATCACGGGCCAAAAGGTGGTCGTCAAAACCCACATGAAAGAAACAACACTATTGGCCACGCACCAAATAAAAACCAACCGTTGTAACGGCAACAAGTACAGCGGAAACGGAAGTGCTTTCATATACCTGTAAGACCCACAAGTGGCTGGTTCCTGAACGCTTGATGGTGACGTCTAACGGTGAGGCTTAAGGGGGTACGGAAGAGGAGAATGCCCAGACCACAGAGTAGTAGCCTATTTCACGTACATTGTTTAGCCGGCTACGGGGCTTAGTCGGCTGAAATCGCCCATCATTCACATGGTAGCTTTAGTCGACTAAGCCTCGAAGTCGGCTAAGCTAAGTACGTGAAATCCGCCACTGGTCATTTAACAACTGGAAAACACGTGTTGGGCGGGAGTACAAGGCAAAAAGGAAAACAAACCGCACTGGCCACCACAGCTGTCAGCATATTTAGCCAATACGACAGTTCATAACAGTCCAACCGAAGCACCTGAGATAAAACTGCCCTGGAAAACTTTCAAGTTCATTGCCCCCAACCAAAATGTGAAAAAAAACACCTCATAATCATGCAACCTAAAGTTCTGTTTCGGTCTACACGGATACAATGTTGTTGCAACACAAATCTCAAGCTGATACTCTACCAAGATTCACACCATAAGATTTGGTGCGTGTAAAACTTTAAATTGTCACAAAGAGAGTGTGCCCACTTACCTCGCCCCACAAAGGAGGACCAACGATGGAACCCCAACCGCTGTCAGTACCTGTCTTTCTGAACCAACCAACACCCCACCACTGTCTTCTTGGACTAACCACCACCCCACCGCTGTCAGTACCTGTCTTTCTGAACCAACCAACACCCCACCACTGTCTTCTTGGACTAACCACCACCCCACCGCTGTCAGTACCTGTCTTTCTGAACCAACCAACACCCCACCACTGTCTTCTTGGACTAACCACCACCCCACCGCTGTCAGTACCTGTCTTTCTGAACCAACCAACACCCCACCACTGTCTTCTTGGACTAACCACTACCCCACCGCTGTCAGTACCTGTCTTTCTGAACCAACCAACACCCCACCACTGTCTTCTTGGACTAACCACCACCCCACCGCTGTCAGTACCTGTCTTTCTGAACCAACCAACACCCCACCACTGTCTTCTTGGACTAACCACCACCCCACCGCTGTCAGTACCTGTCTTTCTGAACCAACCAACACCCCACCACTGTCTTCTTGGACTAACCACCACCCCACCGCTGTCAGTACCTGTCTTTCTGAACCAACCAACACCCCACCACTGTCTTCTTGGACTAACCACCACCCCACCGCTGTCAGTACCTGTCTTTCTGAACCAACCAACACCCCACCACTGTCTTCTTGGACTAACCACCAGCCCACCGCTGTCAGTACCTGTCTTTCTGAACCAACCAACACCCCACCACTGTCTTCTTGGGACTAACCACCACCCCACCGCTGTCAGTACCTGTCTTTCTGAACCAACCAACACCCCACCACTGTCTTCTTAGACTAACCACCACCCCACCGCTGTCAGTACCTGTCTTTCTGAACCAACCAACACCCCACCACTGTCTTCTTGGACTAACCACCACCCCACCGCTGTCAGTACCATTTCCATCCCCCACAGTCACTGGGAAACACAACCTTTAAGTATGGACTAGTTGCCATGGAGACAGAATGATTGCCCCTGGTCACGGAGCGCTATACTACAATGCCAGCGTGCGTTGTACATACAATAGTATCAATAAAATTGGGGGAAAATGCCACATGAGTAACGAACGTTAATCTGACGTTATCAACTTAACTTCATAGATCTTTCAAGCGGTATCCATGATCTATATATATATAGGTATATATATAAAATCACAGCATTTTTCTTGACCTTGATATATCATCGACAATATATCTATATATAACATATATATGTATAGCAGTAATATATATCTATATAGTGAACACTTTTTAAAGTCGCTTCGACACCGGTGCAATAACACAGAAAACAAAAAATAACAATTATTTACACCGAAAATGTACAAACTGTATATGGCATCTTGAGCTTTAACACCCATGGCGAAAATTTAATTTTTACACGACGTTCACCCACACTTCTATAGTCTCCCACACTACTACCTATGATATTACACAAACAAACAAGCCATTGCAGTCACAACCTCACAGCCCTAGTGGTCACCATGGCGATCGATCACGAAGAATTGACGTAACAGTTCACCCAGTAAGTGACGTCACAGTTCACCCAGCAAGTGACGTCACTCATCCAGGAAACGACCCGAGCGTCACGCAGGTCTGTAAATCTGTACTGGATGTCTGGCTGGCTGGCCCTCTGTCTGTCTGTCTGGCGGGGCGGGCGGATCCACGGGCTTCCAACGCAGTATCCCAACAACAATTCTGGCACTTTGGAGGTTTGAGCAGAAAGGGGTTGAAGCAAATTCCTTCTTGAAAGCGAGCATCCCGCCGTCATCTTTCCTCGGTTTACACACGTTGGCCGTCCGTCGGCGCAACCACAGGAACTTGTTTCGCATTGATGTAGGTAGGTGCGTGGGTAGGTAGGTAGGTTGCTTGGTAGGGAGGTATCTTCTCTGTCGGTATGTATAACATATACATGTCTCGTAGTGAGGACGTCACACACAAGTGTGTGTGCACTACAGGATGTGAAGACGAAAGGTCGCGCGTGAGCGGGGAGGGGGAGGGGTGGGGGGGGGGAAGTGGGGGTAACGTACGCCCCGCGAGCCCACAGCAGCAGAAGCCGCTCGCTTGGCGTAAGGACGGGGGGGGGCGTCTCCTGGTTGCCATGGCAGCAGTCTGTTTTGACGGCGGGGGCGAGAGCGGTGGCGAGAGCGCCGAAAGTGGCTCAGACTTTGCTTGTCGTCCGCTGTTTTCCCGCCATTGGCTCACTACCCGCCTGTCGTCTGCTGGTTTCGCGCCATCCCCAAATTATGAGATGTCAAAGTATTCGGTGAGGAGCGGAGGCAAGGAACCTTTCTCAAGCTTCAAGTTGAAAAGCACGTCCGCGTGCTCAGCGCTTAGTGTCCGAAGATCAGTTAATTTCATGAGCAATTTGGCGAGGAAGTTGCTGTGGGCGGGTCTCCGGAAGACTAGGTACGACATGAGAGTCTCGAGGTACACGTCCAACACCTTCTCCACTTGCTTGGGGTTGGTTAGTCCCGGCCGATCTGAAGTGTAAAGGTGATGTTCCATCATGCTATTACCAAGTCACAAAGATGTGAGATCAATTGCATGCAAACGTGGTAACACACTTAGTCACTTCACAATAGCTTCCTTCCTTCATATAGCGTGTGATGGAACACGATTTAAGGGCGAGAGCGGGTGGCGCCTGCCGGATTTTTTCAGAACTAAATTCAATTTTTTTTTTTTGCATTTTTAGGGTTAAATGGCAACCAATATCAATCTATGTCACATCAAATAATATTTCCTCCACCAAATTTGCATGTATTTGATACAAGCAAATACCAAGATATTTAGTGATTGCATATATGCGCCGAAAGGCACAATTGTGACAATTCGTCATTTTTGGCCTATTTTATAGCCTATTTTGGTTACAATAGAGCTTAAAGAACAAAAGTTAGTTCAGGAACATATCTTTTTTTTTGTTATTTTTGTATTCACCGTGACGCTAGGCTTCAGCAGGCAGTTTTGGGGGAAGTTTGTCGACCAGTTTTTATAGGGGATTTCAAAACATTGAGAAAAAAAAACATTTATAGGATTTTCCCATTTACCGCCATGTTAAAGCCAATTGGACAAAAATGCCGAGAACTTTTTTTTTAGTGAAGTGACATATATTTTTTATTACATTTGCAGGCAGATCCATACATGATACTTATCTAGAGAAAAAATGTAAAAAATCTGTCGACGAATTTTTTTTGACCCCCCACCCGCTCTCGACCTTAAGTCAAAAAGCGCAAATGAATTGTTAAAGGTCCATTGTTTCACATTTACTAATAAAAAGTCAATAAAAAGATCAATAAAATCTGTCATTTATTATTAGTTAATACTCGGAATAACAAGCCAACAATGACTATTTAGTACTCGGAAGAGGACTTGACCAACGCCAGACGTGTCACGAGAGATTGGCGCAGCCCGTGACAAGTCAGCACGAATTTATTACTCGGAACGGGACACCTGGCATCTACTCACCAGACAAAATACAGAGCGCCGTCAGAAGTGAGTACTCGGCGTTGTCGACCTGCATGAGCCCCATCTTGCGGCAGAAGTGGAACATGTTGTCGACGTAGTCCTGCAGGCCGCCCATGCGCAGACTGTCGCGCGTCATCGGCATGCCGCTGGCGAAGATGACAGTGTCCGACTCCACGTCATAGCGCCGTGCCGTGCGCAAAATCATCACCTCGGACGCCGAACTCTGGAAGAGTACGAAAGTCATGGTCATTCGATACGTATTTTTGGTATTTTTGGCATTTTCGCCTGGCGAATAATGGGGTGACGTTTCACATGGTTATTTGTTTTGCCCTGGGGCATCACTTCGGACGCCGAATGACGCAGAGTAACGATTATTCGTTCTTTTTGTTTGTTGTTACCATTTTCAGTGTTAGTAATACATTCGATAACATTGCTTTGGTAAGGTTCAAGCAATTGCATTGGCCCCTGTTGTCGAGGGAACATGGGCGCCAGGCTGTCACCGGAAACTTCAGTGAATGTGAAAGAAAAGTACCAACGGTAACCGGATTTAAATACATGTAAGAAACCTACCCAAAAAAAATTATTAAGAGAATAATAAATCTAAACAATACTACATGGAATGATTATTGCGTGTGTCAGGTCTGATATGATACCCGATTTAGGTAGCACACGCCACTTTAACCCCCCCCCCTTCCCCTGCCCAGAAAAATCTTACCTTCAACAGCACGATTTGATCGTCCTTGTGAAGAGTGAGAAAGCCCGGCAAGCGCTTGGCAAACTCGACAACCAGTTGGGTGACTAGGATGGTCATTTCAGCCATGTGTTTGTAGATCAGCTCGGACACGTTGCTAGGACGACCAGCGTCACTGATTTGCAAATTCTGTATAGGAAAAAAAAGATATGTGAGTGATGATAAATATCTGATGTGATAAAAACAGGCTCATCAAGGCAGTAGACATCTATTATAGCATTTGTATAGCAGCCACACCTGGAATAATGCTTTAAGAGCAAAGAGGGATCTGGGAAAATCGGGGTGAGGGAGGAGAGGGCGAGGGAGAAAACGAGGGGGAAGCTATGGTAAGAGACCAAAGTGTGGTATCAAGAAACAAAAGTCAAAACGAATGGAAACACTGGTTTGTTTCAGAGAAATATTTCGGTGAGAAAGAGGGAGCATTTATTTAGTGAAAAACTAAATGTGCAAAATGAAAAGTAAAAGCGATAAAGAAAGATTATCACTTTAGTTTCAAATTTTATCAAGAAAAAACTATATATTATTACGAGTTGGTGGTCATGTTAACTAAAGTCAAAGTCATAAATGCCATAGACGTTTCGGCCCATATTTTCCGCGAATTTGCCTCGATAACTCTGAAAATCACTGACGTGAGAAAGCAACACTTGACCATTTTAATTATGCCAAATTTACGTTATCTTGTTTAAGGCACAAATAATAATTCTCTATGTTGATCCAAGCGATCGCGGCAAATTCGCGGATAATATGGGCCGAAAGGGAGTCTACGGCATTGATGACTTTGACTTTAGTACAATAGCATTAATTAAATCAGAAGGCCGCTAAAACGCCGTATATCTGACTCGTCCCTTCCTGCTGTCCATGCAAACAACAATCGTTGCCATAGCGACATTGCATCGAAGACTGAAACATGATGTCACGCACAAAAGAATTGTAGTTATAGGGCTATAAAGTCTCGTTCGATTAGACTTCCGGTTAACTAATTTTGGGGACAAACAAACGAAGCACGTGTTCGGAACGAATTTAGAATCTCTGCGCACACTGGTATCCTGACTATCTGTGACGTAGGCGTGACGTGTATGTTACGCAAAGAGAGAGACTGGGAACCAGACTACCTGCGCAAAAGCCAGGCGCCGAGGGGTGGGTCCATTGCGGAAGGCCTAGCGCTATGATTAAGAATATTTAAGAAATATAGCTTCACAAAACGGATAGATGACATATTTTTGATTCGTTTGCGCCATCACAATGACGAATATTTGTTACGACGGGAAAATACGAGTGAGAAAATAATTTTTTTTTGCATTTCCTACGAAAACGAGGCATTATGACGTCACACGGATTCTCCCCGGTGACAACGTTGGCGCAACGCCTCAAACAGAAAACTTACAAAAATGAAGAAACTTGGTCCTTTCGTGATCCAAAAGTGATACGAAAACATCCAACTGGTCTTATTTTATCTTTACCGTGTGGTTTAATGACGCACCCGTGTGCAGTTACTCCATGCACTGCACATTTTGACCGCGGAATGGTTAAGTCGATCACTTGCTCTCGCCATTTTTGTTACCGCGGAGGCACGCGAAACTCTGTGACGTCACTCTCTGCTTGGTGAACTTGCGAAAGCCCGGGTGCAGGGCTAAATTTAGAACGTTATTTTTAGCTTTCGAGTGTTTTGAAGACGAATTTTTCCTTGTATATTCCCAAAGTTCTGCGCTTGATCGCCTCCAAATATTTTAACGCATATCTCCCATAGCCATGTTTAGTGAAATGGTACTCATAGTCTTTAGAATAAACCTGGAAAGAAATTAACTTATAGCTGCCTATACTTCAACATGGAGCACGTGTGTTTGTTTGTCCCCAGAACTGAAGTCTCGCGGCCCGATCGCGAGAACTCTATAGCCCTATAGCTTTAAATGGCCCGCTTACCTGCCTAGTTTCCTAGTTGCACGTGCCATGTTTCTTGGCAACCATATATGGTATCAAAAAGGCGACTGGCCAACTATATGTGGAAAGGCTTGCGACTTGCAGACAGTCTGCGGAAAATTACTTTGATCGTTGCATGAGGAAATTAAACCAAAGAATATGCTTTACTTTTATCGTTGCATGAGGAAATTAAACCAAAGAATATGCTTTACTTTTATCGTTGCATGCGGAAATTAGCAGAGACAAGTCAACGCCTTAAATTTAGATTTAACTCGCAATAATAGTAATAGCGCGAGTTAGCGGGGCGTTATGCAATTTTATTTTATTACATCAAGCTGTAGCAGCCCGCTAATTTTCATTTGATGAAGGGCAAATAAAGTGTCTAACGCCATGCAAAACTCGCGCTATTACTATTATTGAGAGTTAAATCTAAATTTAAGGCGTTGACTTGTCTATGCTAATTTCCGCATGCAACGATAAAAGTAAAGCATTTTCTTTTGGTGCCCTGGATGCATACTACTCCATGGGACTACCGGGACTAGCTTAGCTAGGCCAGCTGCTAGCAGCAATAGTGGTTTTTTACCTTTAAGTGACGCCGTTTTGCACACTGCACTACTTGGTGCGGTGGATAAGAAATGTTTGCAACGTTAAAACGTATTTATGGGGGTAGTCGATTATCGGTCATTATTGTACGATCGAACTATATGTCTCACGGTGTTTAGTCCCACATTGTATATGAACCAATCGGGGACTGGCTCTTCCAATTCTCTTCCAAGTGTCCAATTTTACAGGTAAGCGGACAGCATGCGGAAACAGCGCTAGACGTCGGGCGAGCGGAGCGGCTGGGATATATATATAACTGCCAAGATTGGTCCTGCATGCCCTCTCCCCCCTGCACCTTCCCGCCTCCTCTGCCCTCACCCCTGTTTACACCCGCCGCGCTCTACAGCTAGACCCGATACGCTTAATACTTGTCAAATATTTTTTGGCTGACATTTAATTTATTTCGCAGATTCGGCGCTCGCTGCGACATTTTTCCCCACGCATTGATACAATAATCGAACACATCAATCAATACAACACATGGCAGGCAATGCATATAGGTTATGAAAACTGGCGGGATTCATATCATAACGTTATCTATGCATGAAAGAAAAAGTGGGATATGGGCCGAAGACCGGTGAAACAGAAAACCGGGAGAGACGCGGTGCTCACGTGCGCCATTATATAAAAAGACCAGACGGGGAGTATGCATTTTCTTAACCGGACAAGGCGGGGAGCGTTCATTTTCTGACCCTATGCTCCTGGGTGGTGAATGGAGGGGAATGGCATTTGCGTGAGTGTGTGTGTGGGGGGGAGGGGGGGGGGTATAAGGGACTTGTGAGGGGTTAAGATTTTGGGTTGCGACTTACGGAGACCCGTTTCACGTCTTCGTCGCTGGGAAGTTCGAACTTGTCCTGGTAAGTGACGAGTTTCTCGACGAGCTCGCGCCTCTCCGCGGTCAGGTAGTCGAGCGGGTTGGCCACGGGCATGGTCATGTCCTCGCCCTGCTCCTCCACCTCCACCTCCGGCGGCGGGCACGGCTTCGACTTGAACGGCGCCGGCCCCGGCCCCGGTCCCGGCCCCGGTCCCGGCCCCGGTCCCGGCCCCGGTCCCGGCCCCGGCCCCGGTCCTGTCCCCATGTTGCTGTCCGGACTCGGCTGCAGATCGCTCTCAGACTCCGAGGGTCGATGTATCTTCAGGATCCGTTGCCGGGCCTTACGCCGGACATCTCTGGCGCGGCACTGGTCGTCAGACAAGAGACCTGGCAGGAGTAGAGGGCGAAATGGGAAATCTTGTAGGTCATTTCTGTGCACGTTATAGCCATTGTGGGGCACCAAACCCTTGTGACAATGAGATTTAAGGAGGAGAGGAAGATCCCGGAAGGAAGAGGGGGGCGGCGTGCAGGCCACGTCTGTGCCCCAGAAGGCCCACATTGGGCTCAATCCCGGGGGAAAACGATATGCAAGAACGAGACGCTCTCCCACACCGGTGAGAAAACGTGACACGTGGGGTGTTCTTTGGGACACTTGAATGCACATCAGTGCTAGATTGAGCGAAGACAAGGGTCAGATGAAGCATGTCCGACATGCAGGTGTCCGGGCGTTAACCACGATACCTCTCTCATCGAATGTTTCACCTTGAATTTTAGTTATGTATCTAACATTTGACATTATTTTGCATTAAATTGTATCCTACACTATTATTTTTCAGTAACACTTTAAATGCCAGGGGATATTATATCCAAGCACTGATCTTCCACATAATTCATAATGCTATATGCGAGATCGATAGTTTGATGGTGTTATCTACAGCAGCCACTATAATAAGGAAGATACGGAGCATTCCAACTAAGAAAGTCATTTTGGCCAAAAATGAAAAAAAGTCGTTCATTTACAATGCGCTTCGACGTAATAATGGTGACAAAGTTGACATATCACTTAAGACGGAATCTGATGGCTACCGACCCCTACGCAGACGAAGCAACCCAGAGAATGTGAGGAAAAAATGTTATGCAACATCGACGCCGTTGGAAAACAGCTCCAATCCAAGGTCGACATTAATTTCTTGCAACGCGAGCGATAAGAAATACACGGGGTGCAGTACGTGATGTCAATTTACTTCAAACATAGAGGAACATCGATCAAACTTATCCATTTAAGTCATGACAACTGTACATGCCGTCGTGACACACGGAGAAACGTGCTGGTTGGATTACCCCCTCGTATCGATCACTCACTGCAATAATACCCAGGCCGCGTGGGTCGCATGTCTTGGTCGCCAATTACACAGAGAAATAGCCCCCGGGGAGGGGGGGGATTAGCGGAGGGCATCCATCTTGTTACCCAATGGGACAACGTGCTTACATTCCTCCTTCATGCCGACTTCCCGACACCGACGCAGCCGACATGACTGACACCGACGTCGCATCCACATGTCCATCTCACAGTTGCCGCCATATTTACAGTTGTAGTCCGCGCTTCTCGTAATGCTTCTTCGGAAGAAACCTGCAAGGAGAAAACCAAATGGTTAAGTTATCGTTCCTCGAAGAAAAGTTACACAGGGAAAACCAAATGCTTAATTATCGTTCCGGGGAGAAAAGTTACACAGGGAAAACCAAAGAATCATTTTGCCACACGTTTCTATCATTTATGATATATTTGTATATACATGTGCTTCTCGGAATTTAATTCCAAGAGTATTCTCGGAAGTCAGGTTCGCTGGCCTGATCCTACCACACTGAGCTATGTCGGCCGGTTACACGCTGTGGACGGCGGTACCACTCAATTAGCAAGAGCACCTGCTGCTAAATTAAAACTCACGTTAAATGCTTTTTGACGGACACGCTGCGTGGACTACCGGGCACAACCAGGGTGAGAAGCATATTGTTCGTGGAATTCGCAGAACAGGGGGGGGGGGGGGGGGGTGGGGGGTAGACTAACAAGCCCGGAAGCACTTATAAGATGATGGCCAAGTGGATTTGAGTTTTACAGGCCAGCTTTGTGCACACATTATTTAGAAGTACAAGAGTCCGAGCCACGAAACCAAAGCGCCACAAAAGTGAAATGACGAAAGTTCTGCCGTCGAGAACTCTATCGAAGGGGTCCGAAAGGAGGGTCCAGTGTCCAGTGTCGATTTGTCAAAATTCTCAGTGTCGAAAGTCGATTTTGCACGACGTTCCGTTTTTTTCTACAACGCCATTATCTGTGTCGATATCGCTTTTTCAGAGCCTTTTTTGTCGGAATTTGGTGTCAACGTCGAATGCCAATTTTTCAAATATCTCGCGTGTCGCCATTTACCCCTTCCATAGCCTTATGGAGAAGAACCTGTTAAACGCATTGGATTTTTCATTCTTTAGATTGAGATACTGCACAACACTCTTCAACCGGTTGCCTGGAAATCAAGCGAAACGATAAAAGCTAAGCGTGTGTTTCACGCACGCCGCGTTCAGGGTAGCCATAAAGGGACCCAAGAAAGTGCGCACCTGGCAAACCTCTAAGGCGCGTCCCACTATAACGGACGTCGCCATGGCAACTGTCGCTATTAAAGCCGGAAGTCTTTCATTTCGCCTCTATGTCAAGTTCAACCCGCGAGAGCACCCAGTAACGAGCAAACGCTCTAGGGTAATACTAGTCTTGTCTCAGGCAGCATTATTATACGGCTATTGTCCGAATTCAGGTGCAAATTGCTTTTCTCTTCAGACACGAAGACTTCCATCTCTATGACATCAACATATCTGACCTATTTATCCCTTCGCCAACCAAAACATGATGACACGATCCCACGCGACGTGCACATGAAACGATGACGAACCAATGAGAAACCACGAGGTAAGGAGAGGATCAACTAATCCTCTTCACGAGGTAAGGAGAGGATCAACTAATCCTCTTCACGAGGTAAGGAGAGGATTAGTTGATCTAGAACATCAAGACTCATATGGAGCTTCCTTATATTGTGTTGGTTGCCATTAATAGAGGGGGATCATAACATAAAAATGGGAGAGAGAGAGAGAATCTGTTCCATCACGCCAAATCGAGCCTATTTCGCCACTGCGCTTCCAGTTTCTAGTTTGATTCCCACAAACAGCGCCACGTGGACAGCTAGAGCGCCAGGAAAAAAAACCCATGGCCGCACGAAAGTCTAGCCAGCCCTATCAAAGGAAAAATATACTGCATCAACCGCCAGTGCTTCATCGACACTAATAGACCCCTTGCAAGCCAATATTTAAGAAAAATATACCACAGATAGGACATACATAACACCTGAAACCGTACCCCGGAGCCCACTGTCGGTAGGTTTGCGAACACAAATATGGCAGTCGTTAGGCTGCTGGTGTCTGGCAGACTGACGAGCAAAGAGCTATGTAAAAGAGCAATGTAACAATACCCTATCACGGAAAATGCGTGCCAGAGCTGGATGCCTGCTAAGGCCGGACGCCTGCTAGGGCTGGTGCCTGGCTGCTACGGATGGATAGTAGGACATTTGTAGACATCAGCCAGACACAACGCTAGCTCGCTTTGCACTGAAACCGTGAACTTCAAACGATTGTGTTTTTCTTATAACCTACCACTCGGAACGGTCGCAGGCCATAAATATTAGAGGCCAAAGTCGGGCGCAGTAATTAAAACTGCCACGTGTGCCCTGCTACTGGTGGAGCACTGTTTGCTAGCAATAGCCGCCAAAGATATCGAATGCCGTGCGGATTTGAGGTAAGTGGGGTCCAGGGATTCGATGGTGCCTCCATCTAGTGGCCATGGAATTAAACATCCTAACATAGACGAGACTGTAGGACTTTTTTTTACATTAACCTGGTGCGAATTTATTATATATTATCGATTTTGATACTGAATGTAACATTACTCAATAGACTATTAATTCGTCGTACAACAGTGACGCTGGCAGCTTTTTTTTTGTCCATCCTCGCTAAATTTCTGATTCATATTATCCTGCGTAGTAGGCAATGCCCCGCTCGCCCTGCCGCCCCACCTCCCTCCCTCCCACTCCACCCACCACAAAAAAAGACAAACAAAAAACAGCAAGCAGAAGGAACTCGATCATTGTGATATTCCATCAATGTCCAGGGGACTCCCAGACTACGGACGGAAGCCAGTATTATTGCACAACTGGCGAGGCCGTCGGTATGTTGAGGGTAAAGAAAGTAGCCTATAAGTATAAGCTGGGCAAACCACGACAGACATAACCTACAGCCGGAATTGTGGTGTTCAGAGCACCATGCAACACCCCGCGCTCCAGGTCTCTATCCCTGTCTTCCCCGCGCCCCCCCCCCCACCCCATCCTCTGTCTCTCTGTGCCTCTCACTGTGTCTTGTGGCATGTATGTATGTATCTGTGAGTGAGTGAGTGAGTGAGACTCGAGGAGATTTACAGTTCTTTCACAAGCCGAGGCCACCGTTATGTCTCTTGGCTAATGAAAAATATAGGCCCGACAAAGCGAACAGCCAAAGGGGCGAGAACACAGCATTGCCGCGGCGTTCTGTCGTGACTCCCCACCCCCCCCCCCTCCCGCCCACCGCCCCACCTCTCACACAAATCCTCTCCCTTCCCGTCAAGGGCAGCATTAACCTAGACGCCTCCGAGGGGGCGGCAATCTGGAGAAAACGCTGCCTCATTAATCAGGAGCTAGCACTGTGAGTTCTGCCTGTGAGGCCATCACTGCCGACTGACCCCCCCCCCCCCCCCCCTTCACCCCACTACCCCCGCCTCCCCTTTCATGCTTCTTCTTTCTACCCTTCTGTACATTGGTGGTGGCTGTTGTGGCAGACAGCAGTCGTGTGAAACGGGAGAGTGCGAGGTGGTGGATTTGGGGCTGGGGGCTGGCGAAGGGAAGTAGGGGAGGGGGGGGGGGGTGGGGTGGGGTAATGGAGGAAGACACGTTTACTGGCTTTCATTGGAAGAAATTATCTTTGTTTTATCTTTGTTTTGCTTAGAAGTGTCCACATGTATCTCTGCGCGTAAAGTGAGCTGAGAGAGGGTAAGGGTACAGTTGAAGGTCAGGGTGAAGGTCAGGGTGTGGGTGAAGGTGAGAGTGAAGGTCTGGGTGAAAGCTAGGTAACATGGCCATGCGTTGTTATAGCCACTAATACGGTGTGTTCCTATAGCAACCAAGACCTGCCGCTGCCATAGCTATACGCCAGCCCGCCGTGTGTGGGCACCCAACCATTTTGATAGTTGACAGCCAATACCTGCTTAATGGCTCGATTGTCTATGCAAGAACGAAAACAA
>OZ025259.1:9655688-9738354 GCA_964019135.1 Arenicola marina | reverse complement strand
AATCTTCGACGAAGGCTCGTTACTCTAGAATTGTGCCTGACAATCTCCTAAGCGGAAGTCGCATGTTAACCAAGCACCACGTATCACAACACCGCGGCCGCCGTCTGTGTGTCCCTTCTGGCTTCTCACGAAACGACTGACGTAGCGTCTGACGTAGCGTCTGACGTAGCGTCTGACGTAGCATCTGACGTAGCGTCTGACGTAGTCTTGCCTTAGCGTCTGACGTAGCGTTTGACGTAGCGCCTGACGTAGCGTTTGACGTAACATATCTCCCTAGCGTATCTCATAGTGTCTGACGTAGCGTCTCGCCTTAGCGACTGACGTAGCGTCTGACGTAGCGTCTGACGTAGCATCTGACGTAGCGTCTGACGTAGTCTTGCCTTAGCGTCTGACGTAGTCTTGCCTTAGCGTCTGACGTAGTCTTGCCTTAGCGTCTGACGTAGTCTTGCCTTAGCGTCTGACGTAGTCTTGCCTTAGCGTCTGACGTAGTCTTGCCTTAGCGTCTGACGTAGCGCCTGACGTAGCGTTTGACGTAACATATCTCCCTAGCGTATCTCATAGTGTCTGACGTAGCGTCTCGCCTTAGCGTCTGGCGTAGCGTCTGACGTAGTCTTGCCTTAGCGTCTGACGTAGCGTCTGACCTAGCATCTGACCTAGCATCTGACGTAGCGTCTGACGTAGCGTCTGACGTAACATATCTCCCTAGCGTATCTCATAGTGTCTGACGTAGCGTCTCGCGTAGCGTCTGAGGTAGCGTCTGCTCCGAAAAAAACCTGGCCTCGTCCCATATTCCGCCATGCAGACATACGACCTAAATACAGGCATCACAGGCATACGGCCCTTCGGGTCCAAAAACCCAACCCAGCCCTTAATAGCCCTCTAACCTCGCGTTACGCTACAACAGCACCATACTGATTGCGTGGTGGGGGGAGAGGGGGCGGAGGGGCAGAGGGTGGGGAGTGCGGGGGCAGTGGGGGACGGGGGGGGGTGGTGGGAGAGGGGGGCGAGGAGGCACCTGGTGGTACCATAGACATAGATCCTATATTGATAATGACCACATACAGGAGTAGAAGGCCTTGGTTGCAAAGTTGGGTCAGCGGTGTGTTCTGGTACCACGTGGCATTGCTCGGGGACCGGCCCTGGGGGACCGGCCCTGGGGGACCGGCCCTGGTACAGGTGTCGCTTACTACTACTACTACAGCGGCCCGCCGCCGACGCCGCCGCCGCCGTCGACGCCGCCGCCACTGGGACTGACAGTAACTCCGGTAATACTGAGGCTAACCGCAAATCAATTCAATTCTACTCCATTTAATCACATTCCACTCAATCAGATTAAATTTAATCCCCATTCCAGCAGGGGAGTGGTGAAAGTAGAACGTAAAAGGCAAGCGGAAGTAGATGAGGAAGAGAAAGAGAAGACGTAAATACAAATACCGACTGCAAAAACACACGTTGACAATACGTCAGACCACACATTGACAATATGTCAGACCACACATTGGCAATACGTCAGACCACACATTGACAATATCTCAGACCCACACTGAAAATACGTTAAATCACACATTGACAATATCTCAGACCCACACTAAAAATACGTTAAATCACACATTGACAATATATCAGACCACACATTGGCAATACGTCAGACCACACATTGACAATACGTCAGACCACACATTGACAATACGTCAAACTACACATTGACGATACATCAGACCACACATTGACAATACATCAGACCACACATTGCCAATACGTCAGACCACACATTGACAATACGTCAGACCACACATTGACAATACGTCAAACCACACATTGACAATACCTCAGACCACACATTGCCAATACGTCAGACCACACATTGACAATATATGAGACCACACAGTGCCAATACATCAGACCACACATTGCCATTACGTCAGACCACACATTGACAATACGTCAGACCACACATTGACAATATGTCAGACCACACATTGACAATATGTCAGACCACACATTGACAATACGTCAAACCACACATTGACAATACGTCAGACCACACATTGACAATATATCAGACCACACATTGACAATATGTGAGACCACACACTGACAATACGTCAAACCACACATTGACAGTACGTCAGACCACACATTGACAATATGTCAGACCACACATTGACAATATGTCAGACCACACATTGACAATACGTCAGACCACACATTGAAAATACGTCAGACCACACATTGACAATACGTCAGACCACACATTGACAATACGTTAGACCATACATTGACAATACGTCAGGCCACATTGACAATACGTCAGACCACATTGACGGCCAATATATTTATATAACCACATATAAGATCTATATATAACCACATAGATCATCAATATACTTATATAACCACAAATACGGTCTGTAGATAACCACACATGTATGGTCTGACCCTTAGAGCTGTCCTCATCCTCATCTCCCCCTCCCAATGTCACCACGAAAGATGTCACTCACTCTAAGTCCGTCACCCACTCCATGTCACCCTTACAGCTGTCAACCTCATAATGTCACATTGATGGTTGTCACCCTTTGTCACCACGAGAGCTGTCACCCTCTGTCACCACGAGAGCTGTCACTCTGTCACCACAAGAGTTGTCACCCTCTGTCACCACGAGAGTTGTCACTCTGTCACCACGAGAGCTGTCACTATGTCACCACGAGATGTCACCCTCTGTCACCACAAGAGCTGTCACCCTGTCACTATCAGAGCTGTCACCCTGTCACTACGAGAGCTGTCACCCTGTCACTACGAGAGCTGTCACTCTGTCACTACGAGAGCTGTCACTCTGTCACCACGAGAGCTGTCACCCTGTCACTACGAGAGCTGTCACCCTGCCACCACGAGAGCTGTCACTCTGTCACCACGAGAGCTGTCACTCTGTCACCACGAGAGCTGTCACCCTGTCACCACGAGAGCTGTCACCCTGTCACCACGAGAGCTGTCACTCTGTCACCACGAGAGTTGTCACCCTCTGTCACCACGAGAGCTGTCACCTCCATCCTGCCACCCTTATCTGCCACCCTCCGTCCTGTCGCCTTGAGAGTCGTCCCCCTTCCCACACCCTACCCGGCCCTGAATCACACTGCCGCACCCCATCCCACACCCTCCCCGGCCCTGACTCACACTGCCGCACCCCATCCCACCCCCCCCCCGGCAATCACACTGCCGCACCCCATCCCACACCCTCCGCGGCACACACCGCCGCACCCCATCCCACACACCCCCCCCTCCCCGGCAATCACACTGCCGCACCTCATCCCACAACCTCCCCGGAAATCACACTGCCATACCCCACCCCGCATCCTCCCCGGCCCTGACTCACACCACCGCACCCCCACCCCACTCTCGCGTTTTACCCTGACAAGGTCGCGCCTACTATCCTCACCTTTGCAGCCCTCGCAGCTGAGGGCATTGTAGTGGTAGCCAGACGCGCGGTCGCCACAGATGAGGCACAGCTCCTCTTCGATACTCTTGCCGGCCACGCCCACCCCCTTCTTCTTCTTGAGGGCGGGGGGCCCGCCCATCGAGTCCGCCCCGAAGGCGGACAGCGACAGGGGGGAGGTGGCCGTCTCGGAGCCGGAGGGCTGGGGACTGCCGCAGTCCGTGAAGTCAGAGGCGTTCTCCAGTTTGATCTGCGGCACAGGCATCGACCCGGGGGAGGACAGGGGGGTCAGGGCCGACCCCCCCGAGGGGGGAGGGGACAGCAGCAGGACCGACGACGAGGAGGAGGAGGAGGGGGAGGACATGGGTATCATGGGCGGTGAGTGCTGCTGCTGCTGCTGTTGATGATGCGCATGTTGATGTTGATGCTGATGATGCTGCTGCTGCTGCTGCTGCTGCTGCTGCTGCTGCTGCTGCTGCTGCTGCTGCTGGGGGAGGTGGTGGAGATTGTTCCGATGTGGTGGTGGCGCGTGGTGGTGGGTCTGGTGGTGGTGGTGGGGCGGTGACCCCTCACCGCTGGGATGTCTGCTGCTGCTGCCGTGACCCCTGCTCATGCCGCCATCACCCCCTCCCCCTCCTCCTCCCCCTCCTCCTCCGCCTCCATCACCCCCCGGCGGGGAGTGTAACACCCCCGGCTGCGGCCGCCCCCCCTCCATGGGGGGGTTGGAGGGCGGGTAGGAGGGCCGGCGGGGGGGCAGGTTGGGCACGGTGCCCCACATGACTGGTGCGACGTCTCCGTTGAGGGGTAGGTGTTGTGATATGTGGCTAGGTGTCCTGCCGGAGGGGTAGTGGACCATCCTCAGCCGCGCGGCACCCGGGACTGCCAGGTGCCCTGCAACAAGGAAAACAGCAAATCAAATAATTTGCTTATGTGGGTGGCTCCCATGCTAGCGCCTTACACGTCTTAATGGGAGTCTCCTCAACCAACGCCAATTTTTTATATTTTCTTTGAACTGACCCATGGGGGTTCCCTCCGCGAGAAGCATAGATAAGCTTATATAGATTGTTTATACATATATATATATTGTTTATATATATATATTTTTTTTAAATATATATATATAGATTGCTTATATATATATATAGATTGCTTATATATATATATAGATTGTTTATATATATATATATATATATATATATATATATATATATAGTGAGAGAGAGAAAGATAGAAAGAGAGTGGACGGCCAAATAAAAACATCAGTAACTAAATATATACATATAGATTTCATATTATAGACCAGCGGGTGTATAAACATATTTCTATGATGCCATGACCGATCATTTCCTAATCGGCAAAAAAGGAATTAAATTTTTTAATAGCGTGTTTACAATCGATAACAAAAGGATGGTGATATAGTGTTGTTACACTCTCTATTTCCGTAGCCTGGTGCCGCGAGCCCAACCTTCGCCCACCCAGTGTGTGTGAGTAGGAGCGGCGGTACCAGTTTATCTACTAACGCTGCGCCATCTGGGAGTCGCAGGGGAGTTACATATTGCTTATACATTACGAGGAATGTTGGTCCTTCCAGCGGTTTCCTATTCATAGTCACGTGGCCCAATCCGATAAGTCCATCATGTGGGTTAAGAGGTACCTACTGAGTTTGAAATTTAACTCAGAAATGCAAAAACACAAGCTGACCAATTCAGCATGCATAGAGGGCGGTAGATCTAACTGTCAAGTTTGAAATTGTTATTTCTTTAAATGCACAAAAATAAGCTGGCCAATTCACGCCAGTGACGGTAAAGATACCTCTAAGAATTTGCTTTATACATATATAGCGACTTGAGAGCCTGACACACTTTTGGTACATTAGAATCCTACATGCCTCTCGGTTTTTCTCCCGGGTTTTTTCGCTCTCTCTATGTACAATATAGGTCGAGCTCATTGATTCAATGCCACATTGACAAAAGCCATACAACTGCAAGGGAGTGTGCTGGCCTTGAGAATCAGATCGCACTCATGAATATTCATCCATGAAGCACCTTAGTGCCCTACTCTGACCCAAGTGACCTCGACGTGTCGGCCAGTGACACATCATGTCGCGAGCTCCCTCTTCTGGCAGAGTGACAATTTCGGTGAAGGTCCGAGTCGTTTTAATAGTAGGTCAGTATCTTTCAGACTCAAGTATCAGGTGGTATTGCAACAGAGCCATTGACACGGGACGCGCCATTGGAGCTTAAGTAGCAATGCCAGAGCGATGTTTATTTATATTAGCAAGAGCCTCATTGAACAGGCAGGTGCATGACAAACAAACGAACTCAGACAAGCAGATTTTGTTGCGGTTGGCGGCAACATACTGTACTGTTTTATATGTTCCCCGTCTTACATGAAGGAGCCGAGTGGTGTTCCCCTTTCACTCATCACTGACACATCAGTGCATAGACGGAGTAGGGCATACACACTCAGTCCTCCTATACAATACACCTAACCGTAACCAATTATGTTACCGGGGTGGGTGGGGGCCGTGGATGGGTGGAGGAGTGGGGCGGGGGTGAGAGCGCAATGGAGGAAGACAGGACGGGCGGGGCATTATCATGGTTTTTCACCATGTGATCTAATGCCTCCGGCCACCGCTGGATCCGTCACATAAGTGGAGAAAACTCGATTGTGTTTTACACGTATTTACACAACTCTCTGGCATTTGTCTTTCCACTTACCCACCGGGGGAGAGTTCAGAACCCCAAGATCGACAGGCATCTGTAGTGCGTCTATAATCGAATCATAATTTAGCGCCGCACTGTGACGTCACCGTGACGTCACCGTGACGTCACCGGCTAGTTTGTTAATTTATTCATCGACCTTGTTACACCCAAAAGCCCGGGTTTATGAGAAGGGGAATGGAATGTTGGTGTTTTAGGCCACTTTTGTGCACATACAGGCTAAATTGGGCCAAGGAACCTCCCGAGACGATGAAGGATGAAGGAATGAAACATGCCCCAGATTAGGTGCCCGAGCCCGGATTCGAACCCAGGACCTATTGATCTGCGGACTAGTGCGCTAACCACTACACCAGGGAGGCCGCCTATGAGAAGGGGAGGGGAGGGAGGAGGACGGAGGGGTACGGCCCGCTCCTCAACCTGTAAAACCAGAAAACAAACCGTTTTCCCACTCAAGAAATGTGTCTAGTAATCATAAATCAGAGTACATGTAACGGGCTATGCAAAGAACATCAAAATCTGCTCACGCAGCTTTTGGCATGAGAGATGTTTTAAAGATGTTAAACAGAAGTAATGTATTCAGCAATGTATACACACATTTGACGGGCGATAATAAATAAAACGGCTAATTGTTAAAGCCATACTGGTGGGAGCCTATTTTTAGAGCTTAATCTCACCCCGGTGCCTCCACGCCAGCCCCCCCCCCCCCCTTCCACCGCCTCCCCCACCCGACAACACCGAAATAACACTGAAGTGTGGACGATAAACACGTCCAACAGCGGGACGCATGCGCCGTGACATAACACGGTCACAAGGTCACCGCATTCGCGTACTGCGGCATGATTTAGTAAAAATTCTTTGGCAACAGGATCCGTACTATATCACCCCGGTTGGTTGGTTGGTATCCGGCGGCCGGCGCAAGGACCACCAAGGCGCGTTGTATAGTGTGTTGTTTAAATTTAGATAAATGTGTTGACACTGGTACTACGACATCAGAGTGCGTAATGGAAGAATAAGTCGATTTGAGGCAGAGCTTGTCGTAGCATGCAGTCCTCACCACTCACACATATATCCTTTACTTTGTGGGGGGCGGGGCTCCCTGGTGTGGTGGTTAGCGAACTAGACAGTTGATAAGAAAGTCCGAGGTTCGAGACCCGGCCAGGGCACCTACTCTGGGGCAGGTTTTATCCATTCATATTTCGTCGTCCCTCGAGATGTATACGTCCAGTTTCATGGCTCAGGGGGTCAACGCATTTTATTCGTGTTCTTTGGCTCGGACCATGCGTCTTTCTGGTCTCCGCCAAGTCGGCCCTTGTCTCACGCACAGTCTCTCGAGCCAGGCCTCATGGTAGCGGACCAGGCCTCATGGTAGCGGACCAGGCCTCATGGTAGTGGACCAGGCCTCATGGTAGCGGACCAGGACGAGATAGCGTTCAGCCTCCCTCACGGGTCGCCAGAGCTTCCGAATCAATACCCAACACCCTCATATCGCCTTCAGAAGCGGCCTGGAGCCCGAGCTCTGCAGCCCAGTTGGCCTTTTGCCTACCAATCCTGCCAATACTAGGAAGACAGGGTCCAAAACCAGCTAAGATGTTTTTGTTTAAACTGCCGTAATGGTCGGCGGCCTGACCTCGGTAACCCTTCAGCATTGATTAGCTTTGTCATTTCAAAATATGTTCAATATACCACCACAAAAACCGAGACTGGAGTTCCTTTCTTGATCACTCTAGGTTGTCAGACATTCGCATCCTACCTATATGGAGATATGCAAATATATGCAACCTTCAACTTTAGCTTTATTGCCACAGCATTCGGACATGTAATTGCCTATGTATGTACGACATCTTTAACACCTTAGCACCTTGAACCCAGTAGACACAGATATATATATCATGGTAAACAGTACATTACCAAAATAAAAAAAACGTAACCGACCATTTTTTTGTCTAACAAGTCTCTGAGTTCACGAATGAACAATAATAAAGGCCCATTTAAGTATAACGGGCACGTTTCCAGTCCACTCGTAGGGACAGACCCCGAAAGCTTACGCTTGAGCTGGTACCGTTTTTATGTCTCGTCGAGGCATTTATTGCCCGATGCTTGCACCCACGTGGATAAGGCTATATATATACGAGTGTTTGATGCGCAACTGTACGACAGAGAGAGATAGGGACAGAGACAGTCAACTAATAAACTTAAATACGTACACACGGCTCATGGGTCAATAAATTAAACCTCGTCGGTATGAATTAAATCGACTGGTGTGTTAGGTCAGTTCTGTGCGCGGGGGGCTAAATCGGATTTGGGCATGCGTTTTTTTTTGGTTGCTGTGTCGCGACCGGGTACCTTCTAAAAAAACTGTTGACCATGTTTAATTACCGATTATTTGGTAAACCGTTTTTCCTTTTTTATCTCCCTAGCTCATCATTTCTAACGCCCCCCTCTTTCTCTCCCACTTGAGAGCCTAACGGAACGTGGATGGGTGGGTCGAGCCTAGCTGTGGCCATGTCTGTGTGGTCACAAGATAAAGATCACATGTCCTTCTACCCAAAGAGTAGGGGTTACCCCCGGGGGACATGGCTCCACTCTCCCTTCCTGCTCCCATTGACGCGATATGACCAAAAGTGGTTGAAGCGTCCTGAATATACAACCAACCAACCATCTCTGCCCCTGGCTCAGCCACTGCACCTGGTAGCACACTCGGTGTATCTACACGTACACTGGGGGCTAAACCTTGTGGCCGTTTACAGGTCCTGGCTGATGATGACCATGCAGATATGTGAAGCTGGCTGGGTCAGCTGCGGACACTCATTAGGGACGGGGAAGGCTCGGCTGCCGTGCCACGAACTGAGGAGACCTGTGACAAGTGTACGTCACCCTGTCACGTCACCCTGTCACCCCTGCATGGTAAGGTTGCTCCCTGGCCTCATGGGGACACTATTGCACAACGTCAATCTGCATCTCGGCCACTGACAACCCTGGTCACCCAGAAAGCCATCACCAGTAGAAGCTCTATTCATGCAACGTCCTTCACGTACCATGGACCGTTGGAAAAACAGTCATATTATGATGTAGGCGACACGGGCAGTTAAGATAAGATAGGATAAGATAAAGTTTTATTTAACGTCGGTATGTAAAAGTCAACAATGAACATTAGCACACGTGCTATTGACCGACAATGATAAAATGACATGAGCGGATGAGATATATGTACATATGACAACGAAAATATAACAACTTTTGCATCTCATAAAACCTTACCCATTAGCTATGTTACATAATGTGCACGAATTACAGTGACACAAGAACACATCCGAGGTTGACAGCGTTGTTTTAAATTCCTTGGCAGATTTGGCTAACTTCGTTTCCTTGTTGAGCATGTTCCATGGCTGGCTACCTTGATACTTCAATGAATTATGGCCATAAGCTGTTGTCTTAACGCGTGGCATACATATATTTGGCCCATTTTGTTAAAATGTAATTGTTTTCCTTCACGTTATACATGTCACGAAGATAACTGGGCCCAATCTTGTTGGTACTCTTGTAAGCTTCTAATGATATGCAGCGCAATCGTTCAACATATAGCAATGGTCTACCCGCTCGCTTCCTCAACTCGTATTCTGATCTAAATCATTAAACACATACCTCAATGCCCGCTCCTGTATCTTTTCAATCTTACGCATATTTTTCATATCACAAAAATGCTATACAACGGGACAATAATTAAAATGTGAAAGGATAAAAGAATTATATAACGTAAGTTTGCTATCAACATCCATTGATTTAGATACTCTAGCTAAAACAATGAGACTTTTCCTAGCCTTGTTGCATAACCTTGATATATGGTTGCCGAAAGTTAACCTAGCGTCCAGTTGAATATCTTGTACTGTTACTTCCTGTAAGATAAGACGTTGATATTATCGTGTCAGGTGAACGTTGCGTTAGTTGGTTGGTTGGCTGTATATTCAGGACGCTTTAACCACTTTTGGTCATATCGCGTCAATGGGAGAAGGAAGAGAGAGTTGAGCCATGTCCCCGGGGGTAACCCCTACTCTTTGCGAAGAAAGACATGGGATCTTTAGCCTGTGACCACACAGACATGACCACAGCGGGGCGCAAACTACCGATCCACGTGCCGTTGGGCTCTCAGGTGGCCAGAGCACTCAATGCGAGCGCTCTAACCCACTGAGGACGGCCCCCCGATATTCCGTTAGACAAATATCGATATTATCATATAGGATGCAGTTCTGTTAGATAGATAGCGACATTATCATGAACAATCCGCTGCTTGAGTCGCGGCCGAAGGGGTGGACCACTATGAATTGCATTGTTTAGGCCCGCTTTGTTCACACGAGGGCTACATTAGGCCAAGGAATCTTCGGGGGAGACTTTGGATGAAATATGACCCAGATCAGATCGCCCAGACCGGGCTTCAAACCAGGGATCTATTGATCCGCAATCGACTGCTGTATAACACGCCCATGGATGGAGGCTCCAGGCTTGTAATCCGGACAGGGTAGGTCGGTCCACGGTTTGTGTTGTGTAAAACCCAAACAGTGCGCTCCCCTTTACTCACTCACCGAGATATGTGCCGTGTATGTGCCCCCCCCCCCCCCCCACAAACACTATAACACGGAAACTAAAAAATGCGGACGGACGTTAGAAAAATCCAATAGACTCCGTGATTGTGATATGGTATGCCAGTGGGTGGGTCCCAGCGTTCCAGAGCTCCTTAAAATTAAGTGACATCCAAAAAAGAATGGGACATTCATTAACTTAAATAAAATATTGCGAATTCTGCTCACTATACATTTACAATGCGTCACCATGTCCCCTCACGCAGGACGCGTATCAAAATCGCTGTAGACTGATCCAGCTGTTTTGAAAACTGAAATCTTACCAAGAGATAGGTACATCAAAGTACTATAGGTTTGATTCATAATATTACGGTAAAAACAAAACTAAAGGTAAATAACCCGTGATGCCCCCATTCCCACCTCGTTGCCACCCCTTTAAATATTATTTGATCGGTCCCTTCATGTTAACGCCGGGTGCAAAACCATGCTGGTTGCACTCTGATGACGTATCGCTAGCTGGTCACCTTGACACGCAGAGGGGCGACTCCTGGTGGCGTACACCGTGCATGAGAGTATAAGAGTGGTCCGGAACAGGGTGTGTAGAATACTGTTCAGAGGCGACCTTTACTCAACGCCCAAGAGAAAGCCATAGATGACGAAGGTTATACCAATCTTGGGAGTTCCCTGGCAGATGTTACATACAGAGAGTGGCGCAGATAGAGATACGCCATAAAAGCCCAGGACTGGCATAATTGGACGCTTTGACAAGGCTAGCCATGGAATTGAATACGCTGCCGCGTTTATAATGCTACATACATCAGGGTCACACCAAACGCCATTCACCAGTACCTCCACCCCATCCCTCCGTAATCCCACCCACCGCCACCTCACCTCAAGACGACAATACCACCGCCTCACCTTATGACGCCACGCCCCCCCCCCTCCCTTCCCAAGCATCCACCCCACCGCCACCCCACATTAGGACGACAATACCACCATCCCACGCCCCCCTCCTAATCATCCACCCCACCGCCACCCCACCTTATGACGCCAACCCCCCTCCGCCCCCTCCCAAGCATCCACCCCACCTTCTGACGCCACCCCACGCCCCCCCTCCCAAGCATCCACCCCACCGCCACCCCACCTTAAGACGACAATATCACCACCCCACCTTCTGACGCCACCCCACGCCCCCCCTACCAAGCATCCACCCCACCGCCACCCGACCTTAAGACGACAATATCACCACCCCACCTTCTGACGCCACCCCACGCCCCCCCTACCAAGCATCCACCCCACCGCCACCCGACCTTAAGACGACAATATCACCACCCCACCTTCTGACGCCACCCCACGCCTCCCCTACCAAGCATCCACCCTACCGCCACCCGACCTTAAAGTCCATCTCTTATGTCCTATGTTACTTTGCATATATTTGATCCATTTGCACTATATTAACGAAATTCCATACGCACTGAATTTATTCGCCATGAATATTAACAATATTAGCCATTTTATCACATACCTACGCAAAAAAGTAGAAGATAGACAGGGGCAATTTTTTCATTGATTCGTGACGTCACAAGATGAACCGGTTTTGTTGCGCAATATGGTAAACGCGTCTTTGAGCATGGCATCTATAGGATGGTCAGCGTCCTTCCGCATCGATCGGGATGCAGCGATACGCGCACGATTATTTGGAAATAATGATAGTGAGGGTGAGAAAGAAGAAGTGGAGGATTTAGGCAACCGGAGCATGTATTCTGCCGCCGTACGTATCGCTTCGAGCCACCTCGAATGATGACAGATTGCTAAGCCCAAGGGACTGTAAACGTTGAAAACCTCGAAACGCCCTACGCAAAACAGTATTTTCGGAAGAAGTGCGAACGCTTCATTCATAAAAAGTGAGGCTTATTATATCATGAGATCTAGATCAAAAACCTGCAAATATGCCTTGTAATCATATAAAGTATTAATTTGGCGACCAGCAGGCACATTAGTGAAAAGCTACTTAGTTGTTTGTCCCAACCGGACACCATAACGTTCGGGTGTCCACAAGTATTACTATAAAAAGTACGCGATGAAAAGTGTTACGACATGTGCGCTGGGTGTGTTTTTTATGCTAAGCCGATAAATGTCGCCCTCTCTCCCTTCTGTCAAGTTCTGATGTGCATGAACAACTTCTCTTAGTACATACATTTCATTTAACCCTGGATCTAGATTCTATGTCTACGATTCGACGGACATCCCCGCGACGGCCCGTCCACTACTGTAGCCTAGCCCACCCTTTTCATTTTTGGGAAGAAACGTAGGCTGGCAACACACTGGCAGGCAGTGGCCACTGCATCTGTTTGTTTTCTGTCATGCAAGTGTCAGTGTCACGAATGTTGCTCTAACCAACATTCACACACCTCTAATGTAATTGATCTAGGTCTATCTACATCTACATGTGGAAAATATTCATCATGAGTTAATGTTAACCGAAATAAACATCTGAGCTTCCCTGCCGCACGTAGGCTACATTCAAACAGCGCGGACAGTCGAAGCGAGCGAGGCGCACTCAAACCGGTTCATCTTGTGACGTCACAAATCACTACTCTGGGCGGGGGTTTGGAAATGGATCGTTCGCTGCTTGAGTTTATTTTGGTGACTTTAGATATTAATATTTATGGCATAAGAGACATTGTAAAATAATTGCGTCTGATAAATGGCTTTAGTAACCACTGAGAAATGTATATTTGAAAGTGGTTTAGAAACAAATACCCCCCCAAGAGACGACAATATCACCACCCCACCTTCTGACGCCACTCCACCCAAGCATCCACCCCACCGCCACCCTACCTTAAGACGCCATCTCACGCCCACCCCCCCCCCCGCCCCCAATCATCCACACCACGCTAAGACATCGCACCCCCACACCCCCAAATCTCACCCACCCCATCTTAAGACGACAATATCACCACCCCACCTTCTGACGCCATCCCACGCCCCCCCCCCCCTCCCCCAATCGTCCTCACCACCTTAAGACATCGTACCCCCACACGCCCAGACCCCCAAATCACACCCCCCCACCTTGAGACGACAATACCACCACCCCACCTTCTGACGCCACCATACGCCCCCCCCCCCTCCCCCAATCTCAAACACCCCACCCATCCCCCCACCTTCTGACGCCACCCCACGCCCCTCCAATTCCATCCACCCCTCCAATTTCATCTACCCCACCAAGACAAGACGCCACCCTTTCATAACAATGGTACTCACCCCACATTAAGAGTATCGTTACCACTTCATGTCTGTTTTGTAGTGACGACCAACCTTTCAAGGTTCAGTTCAAAGCAGACACGGCCCTATGACCTATTTCTCCTGGGACAGCTGATCTTCCTTTCCTGTAACGGCTGATAAGATCCTACAACAACCTTGCAGCACAGACGTACGCACAATGGCGTCGTTATTAAATGGCATAGATATATATCTCCTGTCCAGACTAACTGGAAGTTACATTGCCGACTTGAAACTATAGTTTTTCTCTTCATTTGCGGCCGACCCTCCGACGAGTTTGCCCTCGTTGCTCCTCGTGCGAGTGTATGTGTCTTATTCTTTTTATTTCGATCTGAGGCCGACCGACCGATGCAATATGTGTGGCCAGGGACGTGAGAAACATACAATTTGTAGACGAGGCCCTATCGTTTTCCAACATTATGGACCATTGTGCGAGGTTGCCATAAAACTGTGGTATAGACCATCTAGGCTCCTTGCCGTAACGGCATGACGCAGAGGGGGATGGTGGATAGGGCAACGTCTAGGTCTATGTCCTATGTTGTACAATATAAAGTAAAGGCCTTCCACCGGGCAATGATCTCCCAGATGTGTCACTCGCCTGATGTATGTGTGCGTACGTACCATGCATTAGACACTGAGTCTGCCATACGCTGCGCCGCTGGATGGTATGCTAGCATGCTGGTATTGCGAAGCGTTACCCACTGCTGAGCAGAAATGGTATGTGCAACTTAATCACTGCTCCTTGCCGTAACGGCATGACGCAGAGGGGGATGGTGGATAGGGCAACGTCCTTTTAAGAGGGCAGCGTTCAGTCACGGATTCATCTTGCGTTCATTGAGGGCGGTTATGGACCGATTCACATCTACAACACTCAACAGCAACGTCAACGTGCTATTTTAGAGTCACGTTGTGGCTCAACCGGGGGCCCAGCGATCTTCAGACCCACAGAGCAGGTTCGATCGATGCTCAGTGATGCTCGGTATCTGAATATGGGGGCTTGTTTGAGCTTAAAGTACTAGTATGACGCCATCCTATTGTCTAAACTGTACATTGGTTTTCAAGAATGTACTGTTTTAGCGAGCTGATAAATTGCGATGTACTCAAGGAGACCAAACAATTGAACTGTTGAACAATCTGCCTTCTGTTACGAAATCGACAATCGCAGTCAATGCCAATCCTGAGCAATAAGTGGGCTCCTCCGAAACAAGACACACCCATAATGGATAATGAACTGTAAGCTTGACACCCGATGGAAAGCTCCAGCAAAAACAGATACACATTTCTCTTCAAAACAATCGTAGATCACAACGTCCATTTTTAGAAACTAAATTGAGATCATATGTAATTCGTATGCAAACTACATACCGACATTTCATCCTATCCTATAATCACACTGGAAATCATTTTTCTTTCTTGTGAATCCCAAGGAACTCATTTTGCAAAGCGTATCCTATCCATCAACAACGCAGTGGGTGTTCCTTGTTTCAAACACCATATTGCAACATCGCTGCTTATCATATCATTTCAGTATCCATTAATTTGAACGGTTGTATCCTATTCCACATTCAAATGACACTTATCGTCTGTATAATGACACATAATCCATGTGAAGTAGCCCACGCGCCTTGATGCGAAACACGACTTCATTCTTACAATCTGTAGATGAACTAAACTGACTTCTGGCTGCAGGGTATATATTTCGTGGATTCTAAGATGGACCGACTTCAGTCAGCTACTTTATTGGTTTCGGAAGCGAGAGATGCAATGCAAATCTTAAAAGAGCTCCTATTCACGCTACGGGGAACAGGTGAGGCTCACCGTAAATGAAGTCAGAGAATACCCGTGTAATAGTTCATTCTTGAAAAGATCTGTTTTTCAAGACTGTACTGCTACATGGGCATTCTCCTTACCTTACTGCTACAGGAGGCGGGATCCTGCCTAACACTTCCTTCATTCGTCCATTCTCGATCTTACTACAGTCAAAACGGAAACTCCCCGAAAATCGAAATTTGCGAATTATTTGTTTACTCTACGAGTTGAGGACGAATTCTATGCATTTTCCTTACCTATGAACTGGAGCCTGTCTGAACAATTGTTTATCCGATCTGCGGTTTGATTCCTATCCTCACAACACATGACCTGCCATGCTATTTAATAGAGCAGACGATGTGGTTTTTATCGTTCTCTTGTCGGTCGCGCAAATGTAAAGGTCATCCAACTGCCACCTGATTGGTTCAAAATCTAAGTCAGGTTGGCAAAGTCCATCGCGTCATTTGACGATGGTACCGAGGTTGAATGCAATGGTCAGGGGGTAATGGTTGATCTGCTGTACCCACTTTTGCAGGAGGCGCAATGAATCTAAGGTTAGCCTCAATTGATACTAAACTGATTTCAAGTTCCCTCTGGGTCACTTTAGGCATGCGTCAATGCTTAAAAACAGAGTTAATGGTAAAACACTACAAAGGAACTCAAACCCATGACCCCTTACAAAGATGTAAATTGTATCGCCCAGTGACGTCACAGTAAACAGTGAATGGCGCCATCAAGCCAATCGGCTGCTTCAAAGTGCAGCAAAGCAACATTTGCGTATAATTTATTTGCAAGTGTCTCAGGAAATGTGAGGTGACATACACTTATTAGGCCCCGATTTAAAGTTCACACAGAAAGTATTCTTTTCTTCGAATCAGTGAATAATTTCTTGTAAACGGGAAATTTCGTAGTCCGGAGAGTTTCCGTTGCGACTAGGCTGTGATCAGGAGGAGCTTGCCTCACGTACGTCATTCATCTCATCTCCCCGTGCGACGCCTTGACCCCGTTTTAAGCCCATATCATATGCGCATAAATGTGGCATAAAACACCCATTCAAAACAATCGGGGGGGGGGGCACCTGGTGTCACGTGACATTGAGGACGAGAGAATCGAATCTGACACGCAATAGTGTTGCATCTAACCGTCAGCTGCACAAGGTCACCTTCTGGCAGGGACAGAATAAGCCCATCAGGGAGTGTCATTAAGCCCCGGAAACCCTTAGCGTAATTATAGAGGTCTTCGCGCTGTTGTGCAACAGCTGTACGCTCAATGTGGCAGCTCATGGCGCCATCGGTCTTCTGGGTTTTTTTAGGTCGACATCCAAACAATGATTGCCAACGAACACCTTGGGACAGATAGACAGAGCGCGACGTACTATTAATAAATAGGTATGTTTTTTTAGTCGGATGAATTTTGGATGACAAACGGTGGCAATGTGTGCCCACATGCTAAACGGTACAAGGGGCGAATGGTTTGAAAGGAATCACATAACCTACAAATCGTATTTAGGTAGATTTTCTCGTTCAGCTTCGGCTCTATTCATTGGTGGTGCGTTGTCTTTCTGTTCTAGGCTAACGTAGCCTTTGTAAGACGGTTCAATTGTATGTTGTTCCAAGTACTGACCGTAACAAATTGACAACCAATCAAAAAAGCTAAACCGGCAAGGGGGGTAGAGAGCTTATGTAAACCACGGGACGAGGCGGGGAAGCGGCGGGAGGGGGCAACCAAGTCTCTTTCAGAGGTATGACGCATCCATGGATCCCAGTGGCCTTGGGCTGGACGTATTTAAGGCCTCTTCCGCAGTTAATCACGCCAAAGTGACTACAACCTGATCGGCCTTCCGTCGCTGTACGGATGTCAGTAACGTCTTTCCCTTTGTCCCCAAGTCTTCCTGGCCGGAAATTAACAGCCATGGAGGAAGAGAGAGCGAACCCCCCCCCCTTCCCCCCACCCACCCACCCATCCCCCCATCAATGCGCAGTAACTAATCCCAAAAAAGGGAGAAAGCTCCCCATACAAACAGAAATAGGTGAGTGGGAGGAGTATTTGCAGCCTGAACCCATGGCTGACGGTGAAGGTGGCGGCACGGGTGACAGAGGTGAGTCACCATGATGATCAACAAGAGGGAGGGAGGGAGGTAGCTGGACCATCGTCTGCCCTAATCGTTCCTGCCTTGCAATGGAGCCCTTAGAGGTCACTGAGGGCGGCGGAGGGAGGGAGGCCCTGGGTGGGAGATCGGTGGGTGGTGGTGGGTGGTGGGAGGGGGGGGGGGGTCAGACAAAGTGTGGTTGGGGCGAATATAAATACCTTTCCGTTCCCCCTTTTGTTCAAAACGGGGAGATGTCAACGCGTGCAAAACTTCCACTCGGGGTGGCTATAACATCAATTAAAAGCCCTTAAAAATGCCGCCGAGTCACGAACGATTACGCCTTCCACGCACTAAACACGCCTTCTCCTTCTCCTCCTCCTACCCACCCATACCCTTTCCCACCATTCTTACCCCCCTCCACTCCGCCCTCCAGATCCTCTATACTGGGCCCTCACTGCGCACCACCATCACTAGAGTCGGCGTGACGCCGGCCTTCGAGAATCTCCGCTAGAGGGCGCCCGTCACAGCTGAGTGACTGGCGGCAGCCCGGCCCCGAGAGGCCGGCGGCCTTACACCCGAGGCACGCCCCGAGGAGTCAACAACACAGTCCAAGGTCATTCCCGGGAATCGATAAGGAAACACGTCCGATCGCTCTTCGTGCTTACAGATTAAAGAGCCCCGCCCCCCACCCCCCCTCCCGCCCCATTCCTTCCTTGCTATTCCACAGCACCAGATTGGCGAGGGAGTCATTATAACGATAAAGACTACCAGCGAACTGGTTGCAGACCCTTTATCTGCAGATTAAGGACGACCTCCCCCCGCCCCCGCTCATCCGAGCCATCTTTACCTCTAATATTAATAATTTTTCACTGACGCATTGGTGTTTTAGGCCACATCTGTGCACACAGGGTGCTCCACACGTTAGAGAGTAGACAGACAAAGCATTTGGAGTAGCCAGCACATTGTCATTGAATGCGGAGCCACGAGCGCAGCGAATGAAAAAAGTAGACGGCGCAAGTTATACGAGTTATATATAGTTATTATAAGTTATATCGCCGGCCGCTGGGGCTTGTGGAGTACTCTGCACATGGGATAAACATGCGTTGAAACCGCTGGGATAATGCGATACCGGAGGCAACGGCCCAAGGCACGGGTTGGGGGTTCGATACTGCAGCCAGAATCGTCTGCATCCTGCTGACCCACCATATAGAGAATCAATCCGTTCCCCGAAAATGCAAGCGGCGGTCACATAGAAGTGATGCATTTTAATCATAAGTGTTTCATAAATACAAACATAAATATGTAAAAAGACTTAACTACTTGTTGCACCTGGTTTGGTTTTAATCCCATCTATTTCATTTTAAACAGATATTTGTCAATTATTTGTATCGGAATTATTTCCACTGTTATATTACAGGAGGTCGACTTCCGCTCAGGCCGATTCCGTACCTACACGCGCAGATGTGGGTGTGTTAATTCACAGCCGAGAAATCGAGTAAACATGTGATTTAACAAAAGCAATAGTCAACAAATGGAAACAAACGTTGAAGTATCCGACGCAGCCACAGTCGTCAGCCGTCAGAGCGGCGCACGGTAAGACCTCGTGGTTGTCCGAGCATTACCGAACGCGCTATGTAAAGTTAGAAGCAAGTCGCCCCCTTCACCCCCGATGGAGCGGCTTAATTAGGCGGGCTTAATCCTGAGGTGATCCCAGGTAGTCCTTCCCCGGCGGAAGATTGCTTTTCCAGCGATTCCCATAAGACTACAACCCGCCACGACCCGGTGCCAGGACGGACACTTAAAAAAGACACTACACGAGAAGGGAAAGAGAGGCAGAGACAGAAAGGGATATATATATATATATTAGTGAGAGGGGGGGGGGAGTGATGGGGAGAGAGGGAGAGAGAGAGAAAAGAAAGAGAAAAGGACCAAGAGAGAGACAGAGAAAGAGGTAAGGTGAAGAATCCAGGTGGAGCCCATCGTCCTAAGTTGCCATGGCAATAAATGAACTCCCACCCTACAGTCCTGCCTCCAGTACCTCTCTAATCAACGACACAGCGGGGGGTGTCGAGGGAAACGCAGGGAGGGAGAGAGAGAGTGATAGAGATCCTGGCCACCAACTCGCCACGCCATGCATGTGATTAGACACTGGAGTGACAGTGCTTCACGCTGTGTGTGCGGTCAGCCAGTTCCTGAAAGCATCCTCCAGGCAATGGTGACAGGATGTCTAATAGGACCATGCCTCAGGATAGAGTCATCGGGGCTCGCAGCCCACATGATTGACTGATCAGGCTGACATCAGACCAACTTGGTCTTAACAGACACAGGTTTTTTCTCACACTCTCTTTGACTTTAAAATGGCTCCCAAAGTGCTTTTTGCTGCAGCACTTTTGGGCTTAAACCGTTTTCGAATATTTTCTGGTAAATATTTGTCTCAGGGGTAGTCGGAGTAAAGACGTTGGCAAGGCCGGGGATGGGGTCGGGCTGCTTGAGGAGGGGAGGGGGAGGGGAGGGGAAGGGGAGGGGATGGGGTCGGGCTGCTTGAGGAGGGGAGGGGATGGGGTCGGGCTGCTTGAGGAGGGGAGGGGAGGGGAGGGGGAGGGGGAGGGGAGGGGAGGGGAGGGAGTTGGTAACAGATAAAACACGATCTTGATCACATGTCAGTTCCCATCACGTGCACATCAGGGATATGCGGAAGGTCAAGAAGGTCAAAGGGGGGTAGACAGATGATGCGGTGACAGACAGACGCTCAAGGCGAGGCGAGAAACAGGGTCTCTCATCCCACACACAGCGCCTACTTTACCACCCCACTGCAACCCTCACCCCAACCCCACTGCAACCCTCACCCCAACCCCACTGCAACCCTGACCCCAACCCCACTGCAACCCTCACCCCAACCCCACTGCAACCCTCATCAAAACCCCACTGCAACCCTGACCCCAACCCCCACTGCAACCCTGACCTCAACCCCACTGCAACCCTCATCAAAACCCCACTGCAACCCTGACCCCAACCCAACTGCAACCCTCACCTCAACCCCACCACAACCCTCACCCCAACCCTACTGCAACCCTCACCCCAACCCACTGCAACCCTCACCTCAACCCCACTTCAACCCTCATCAAAACCCCACTGCAAACCCTGACCCCAACCCCCACTGCAACCCTCACCTCAACCCCACCACAACCCTCACCCCAACCCTACTGCAACCCTCACCCCAACCCCACTGCAACCCTCACCTCAACCCCACTGCAACCCTCACCCCAACCCCACTGCAACCCTCATCAAAACCCCACTGCAACTCTGACCCCAACCCCCACTGCAACCCTCACCCCAACCCCACTGCAACCCTGACCTCAACCCCACTGCAACCCTCAACCCCAACCCCACTGCAACCCTCATCAAAACCCCACTGCAACCCTCACCCCAACCCCACTGCAACCCTCACCTCAACCCCACTGCAACTCTCACCCCAACCCCACTGCAACCCTCACCCCAACCCCACTGCAACCCTCATCAAAACCCTACTGCAACCCTCACCCCAACCCCACTGCAACACCTCATCAAAACCCCACTGCAACCCTCACCCCAACCCCACTGCAACCCTCATCAAAACCCCACTGCAACCCTCATCAAAACCCCACTGCAACCCTGACCTCAACCCCACTGCAACCCTCACCCCAACCCCACTGCAACCCTCATCAAAACCCCACTGCAACCCTCATCAAAACCCCACTGCAACCCTCACCCCAACCCCACTGCAACCCTCATCAAAACCCCACTGCAACCCTCATCAAAACCCCACTGCAACCCTCACCCCAACCCCACTGCAACCCTCACCTCAACCCCACTGCAACCCTCACCCCAACCCCACTGTAACCCTCACCCCAACCCCACTGCAACCCTCACCCCAACCCCACTGCAACCCTCATCAAAACCCCACTGCAACCCTCATCAAAACCCTACTGCAACCCTGACCCCAACCCCACTGCAACCCTACACCCCAACCCCACTGCAACCCTCACCCCAACCCCCACTGCAACCCTCACCCCAACCCCACTGCAACCCTCATCAAAACCCCACTGCAACCCTCACCCCAACCCCACTGCAACCCTCACCTCAACCCCACTGCAACCCTCACCCCAACCCCACTGTAACCCTCACCCACCAACCCCACTGCAACCCCTCACCCCAACCCCACTGCAACCCTCATCAAAACCCCACTGCAACCCTCATCAAAACCCCACTGCAACCCTCACCCCAACCCCACTGCAACCCTCATCAAAACCCCACTGCAACCCTCATCAAAACCCCACTGCAACCCTCATCAAAACCCCACTGCAACCCTCACCCCAACCCCCCACTGCAACCCTCACCTCAACCCCACTGCAACCCCTCACCCCAACCCCACTGTAACCCTCACCCCAACCCCACTGCAACCCTCACCCCAACCCCACTGCAACCCTCATCAAAACCCCACTGCAACCCTCATAAAAACCCTACTGCAACCCTCACCCCAACCCCACTGCAACCCTCACCCCAACCCCACTGCAACCCTCACCAAGTCTTCCTGCGCTTTCCGTCCCTTCCGCCCCACCCCACACCTCATCCCCACCGCTCGGCGCCGGCCTTTCTTACCTATACATTCTTTATCTCTCAATTAGCCAGATCAACTGGTCCACCAATCCGGCATGCAACGCGCTGCTAGTGACAGACGCGTCACGTGATTCGGTAATACATCTCGAACCATGCCCACTTCGACCCGGGGAGAATGATAACGTAATGATAACCCCCTCATGTCTCGAAGAGCCCCCCCCCCCAACTCCTCTCTACCCCCACCCCCCCCCCCCGCACTCAGATCCCCCACTGTCGTCAGTTTTAACCTAAATTGCGACGACTTTAGCGTCGATTACCAGAATAATAAACAAAACAAGTTACTTCATCTAATTTAGGATACTTCAGTTCACCAGTCGGAGAATCGAGCTTATAGTTTTTACAGACTTCAAAATTGTAATTAACTTAATTTAAGTAAAGATAGTATTAACACCATCATAACTAAACGGTGTAACGTCCATTAGCTTATACAGGTAAATATTTAATGCTATTTAAAGTTTATATAATATGCTGTAATTTATCCTAGAGCAATTTTTTGATCGTTACAGTTTTAAGCAATATTCTGTAATTGGACGCATTTTTCTGATCAAGTTTTAAGCTTGACTAATCAAGCACCAAATGCAAGGTAAGTTTGAGTTTTATAGGGTAATAAACGGACACCATTTTGTGTGTTTTAGGGTAATTTTTCAGAATAATAAAAAAAATCTACTGCCGAGCAATTTCCCTTCGTGGCACATCTAATGTATTTTAGTCCACTTCAAACGAGTTTTTTTAGTTGGGGTAAAGGAAAGGAAAAGGGGTATTTCGTATTTTGGGTCATCGGGCGATCCATAGTACAACACATATAATTTTGTCAGCAATATACAACTAATGTCTAAATTTTGTAGATGACTCAATATAACGTTTTCTCACGGGTAGTCAGTGGTTCTAGACATTGCAAGAAAGAGGAAACCGAACACAATGACATCTCAATCCCCCCCCAAAAAAATCAACAGGTAATGACGATACCTCTTTCTTGTTGCTTGGTTTGCGCCTCACCCTGGATTCCGCATCTAAGGTTTGATCGCAATATACAGCATTCACTCGTCACCCGAGTTGCGTGCACCGCCAGTTTTTTTAGCGTCATGACATAAAGCTTCACCACATTAACCCTTAATTTGGCCGCATCGTTCACTAGCTGTTTGATTCATGTTTTTACCTATTCATTCTTTAATCTCTTTCGGAGAGCCCTTTTATTACCCAGAGCTGTTTTGTTTTTTGCTTTTTTTTGGTGGGGTGGGCGACGGGGGGGCAAAATGAGATATCGCGTGCAATGCACTAAATGAACCTCAACCTAGAGTAGGCAACGACAGCTTCAAAGTTAATATTATGCTTAATGAAAGATATAAAACTAAGCCACGGTTCAAGTCTGACAACTTCATCAACGCGACATCATCAATCCGGAGGAAAAGAGCGCCTTTTACATTTAAGATTGGATTAATTTGATAACACAACACAATATGTTTTTAATTAAACTAGAATTTCAACGGCTCCGTTAAAATGGCCACAATTTGAAACAACCGCATTCATTTGTGTCATTTCAAGAATAGAGAAACAATATCATAAATGTATATCAATATGTTTCTCGGTTGGGATTGGGATTGTTGTTTTGTCCAGGTGAACGCATAGCGTCCGTTAACGTAACCCACCTCACAATAGGGCGACGTTTAAACGTAAAGATTTATATTACAGAAAAGGTTCCGCGTTGTAACGCACCTGTCTTTAGAGATAACTGTATCAAACAAAGTAACAAAGAAGTTGGCAATATCATCAACAGCTGTTTATCTCACTTTGTCCATTATAATCGGCCTAGCTATCGATTTAATTTAATAGCATCTGCTCGAATTGGACAAACAAATATTTTTACTCACCGCATACTCCCAAAAACTAACAAAACTGGATCAAGATGATTTATCTCGACACGCATACTGACGGCACCTTCCCGCCGCTGAATAAATTATCATAAAACTGACCTTGCCCCATTTCTGTGCCATATTTTTCCATTGGCATAAAAAAGGAAAAAGGAAAAAAAAGTGAAGCAAGTCATTAGGAATTGCACAGAAGTTAAAACGAGGCGTTTTATTTAGCACGGTGGTTCAGGGGATGATCTTTGATACACGTGGTCGACACGAGATAGGTGATGAGAGGGTGAAAGAGAGAGGGAGTGTGTGAGAGAGAGAGAGAGAGAGAGGGGGGGGGGGGGGGGGGGCGGGGAGAGACCCAGGCACGGAGCAGCAACTAGCAACTATTGGGCTAACACGGTCATCGACGTGCGGGCGGCCTATAAAGTACAGCGCAGTGCTGCACTTACCACAACTCAGAAAAAAGGGCTGACGACCATCAGCATAGGACGCTCAGAACGGGTGGGGGTGCCGCGGCCTTGCGCAACGCTAAATATACCTCTCGCCTCTCAGCCCATCGCCATACAACACATATAGTGCGATGCCCCCATTATAACACTAAACAGTGCGATCGTTTTATAGGCTTTACTTACCACGGGTATGAACAGTGTTAATAATGCAATACTCCGCCTCGCGAGTGATGGGCAGGTATCGCCAGGGTAGTTAGCGATTGCAGTATATTTTTGTCTCAGCTTGGACTTCTTTAAGTTAAGCATTAAGCGTCGTCATATGCGACGACGTATCGATGGTGTGTGCTGTAGTAGTCACCCAGCGGGATCACGTGGTGCAGACATTTGGCGTATCCGGAATTCACCGTTACCTCACGTTACGTCACAACGCGGCCACCAGCGTGACCGCAGCGCACCAGGTGGAACATTCACAACCGCGTCAGCTTAAAGACAGACACCGTCGCCGGTGAAGCACAAGTCACACAGAAGCTATGCTGTAATAATCACATGAAGGGGGGTGTCTATTTATCCCGGCGTCACAGACTTAAGTTAGTTAGTTGGAGCGCCACAACTGAAGGCCAGTCATTAACAGCCTCTGTGCATGTATATATGTGGCCAGTCAGTCATCCCGACCGTGATTCTTGCCTGGTCGCCGCTATGTGGCGCCGCCTATCCGCGTGCGTCACCCATCTCGCGCCCGGCTACAACGGCTGATAGATAGTGAGAGTTGCTGGTGGCACCACGTGAGAAGGGGAGGACGGACGAGAGGACACGGGCACCGAGGGGGAAGCCGTGCAAGGTAAGTACGCCCCCTGCCGCCGCTGCCGCCGTCGTCGTGGCCGAAGACAAAGACTTCTCAGGCTCCGACTGTGATCTGATGACAGCGCCTGCTGCCGGCCGTATCAGACGCTTGCCTCCTACTCCGCCATCCTTCTGCCTCCTTGAAGGCCAAAGCGATGATGGCGGCGAGACTGGGTGGTGGAGCGGTGACAAGGGTCCTGCTCTCTGCCGGTCTCTGTTCGGTCTGTCGGTGTGTATGTGTGTATATGTGTGTGTCTCTCTCTCCTTCTCTCTGTCCGTCTGTCCCTGACACAGCTCGCCTCAATACTCTCCCTCCTCTCCGCTCGCCGAGGCAGCGGACCCCCTCAATAACACCGCGCGGCCTTGAAATATTTTTTTGTCTTGCCCTTTTTTTTTCTCGCGAGGCTGGCTTGATGAGTGAGTGCGTGCTCGGCGCAAGACAGCCACCGCGGGCTCCCCGACAGCCAGCCACCCACCCCGCCCCCCCCCCCCCCTCCTACTGCCCCTCCCCAACCTCCTACAATCACCATCACCATACCACCCACACCAGGGACATTCCCCTGTCCAACCGTCAGTCCACCCCTCCCCCCAGTCCAATCCCTCACCTGCCATACCCCCCCCCCCTCCCGCCTCAACCCGCGCTCACCCCCCTACCTTCGGCTGCCACGCAACACCGATAGCTATCTCATAAAGCAGCCATGGGAGCCCAGCCCTCGCATCACACGTAACGATTGGCGCACTGGAGATGTTCCAGTGATACCGGCGGTGGCGGTGGCGGGGAGGGGAGGGAAGGGGACAGGGGTGGGGTTGAGGTTGGCGGCGGCGGCGGCGGCGGCGGTGACTCGGGGGATTGGGTTGGGGGAGCGGCGGGGGGAGCGTAGTCAGCGGTAGGCTGGCTGGGTTGGCCGCAGAGGAGCGGTGGGTGGATGGGGGAGGTATGTATCGGCCCAACCAGCGCCCAAGAACATTGCCCGTGGGTTCAAGGACGACGGTCGCTGAAGTCGCATTGATCAACGACAGGCCGTCTGAGTGCAGCTCGCGGCAGACCGCCGGGTAGCGCCGGCCGGCTGTCTCGCACCCCACGCCCGCCCCACGTTCAGGCTCTCCCTCCTCCGCCCTGGCCTCCCTCCCTCTCTCCCCCCCCCCCCGCTGCGCGGCGCGCCGGCCGGCCGTCGGGACCCGCCGCAACCCCCCCCCCCCCGGCTCATATACCGGCCCGTCCAGACCCCACACCGGCCAGGGTATCAGACAGCCAGACAGCCGGCGGTAGGCAAACATGTACCAGAGGAATGGGGCAGGCCCGTGGGTGGGCGGGTGTGGGTGGGGTAGAGGTGGGGTACACTTACCCAAGGTGTGTGCAGACGGCGCTCGGGCGGACGGGCCGGGCCGAGGATGAGGCCGAAGCTGAAGCCGAGCCGAGCCGAGTCGAGCCGAGTCCCATTTCAACCCCCCCCCCCCCCCACCCCGCACCCCCTATGTCCCCGGCAGGACTGACGCTGAGCTGAGGGTGCGGACTGGACCCAGCCGACAAGGAAGGAGAGACGAGTATGGCCTTCAACTCGCCGTGGACGGCTTTCCAACTTACAGGAGGGGTGGGGCGGGGGGTGCAGCAGGCGGCGGGGTGGTGGATGGTTAGCGGTGGCGGGGGCGGGGGCGGTGGGGGTGACCATACCCATGGCTGGGCATTCGGCCTTCAGCCGCCGCCGCCGCTGTCGCTGGCGGCTGGGTATCGCCCCCACCCACTCCCCAGCCCCAGACCATTACCTTGGTCCGCCCTGGCTAACGGCCAACCTGGCCGGGGCAATGCTCTGGTAAAAAAACGTTGACCTTTGTGGATGACGACGAAGGCATTGACACCGCCGCCCTCGTACTGGGGCCCTGGGGGGTGGTGGGGGGAGAGATGGGCGTGTGTCTATAGAAATAGACAGAAAGCACGGGGAGTGTCAGGCCGTCCCTTCACGTGGTGTAAGTGAGTGGGTGGGTAACCCAGACCCGGTAGGGGGGGTAGGGGGGGGCGGCAAAGGGTGGCCCACAAACATAAGGCGTCCCTATTGTTTCAGCGTCCATCTTTACCGGGTATGGGTAGATCAGGAGCCTTTATATAACCCGACATCACAAAAACACTGCCAAACACCCCGACCCCAGCCCACCCAACCCACACCGACCGACCCCTGTCCGAGATATCAACAACGACAGAAAAATATCAAATGCATGCCCCTCGTGTCCCTTCCCCCACCCAGTCTGCCCCTGGTTTATGTCTATATGCTGATGGGAGCGAAAGGCGGTGGCAGTCCCCACTAAGCAAGGATATTCAGGAGTGGGTTTAACCCCCACCACAGCTACCATCACAGCTGACGAGTGGGCAGGCTTGTGAGGGGTGGATTGGGTGCAGAGAGCCAATGGTGTCAAGGCTTGCCAGGGGTCACGTGTCCTCGATGGAGGAAGCAAAGCCACTGACCTCCCCCAAGGTCAGCAGACACACGTCAGACATAACACGGTATCATAGAGTGCTGACGGTGTCGTTCACCCAACATGTTCTGGAACACAACCACACGTAGGGTCAGCCGGACTTAACCTAGCTGTGCCGGACGCCAGCGTCAACGCATCCATCCTAGAGATTGACAGTATTCTATTCGATCACGCCCCTTACATCATCACAAAACCAGATATATATTTATAACTATAAATTTTTTATATAAAAATGTATATATATCATATATATATAATTTATATATAATATATATATATAATATATATATAATATATATATATAATTTATATATATATATATATAATATAAATATACGTCCTGCGTCGAGGCCCCCTTCACACTTCAACAGGCCGCATCGATGTGTGAAAACTGTGTTTAATAGTTAATAGTGTTAAAACGTTAATATCAGAAGAGGGTGTTCTTTGGCCCCTTGGAACTGAGGCAGCCGACGCATTGCGTGGTGAACTTGCAAAGTAGTAAACACCCGAACGATACGCCGCAAACACGGCACTCGAGGGTGAAGTGGGTGCATAAGGGGAGCTCTGCATGCATCGACCCACGAGAAAGAAACATGTCCATGTTCTGCCGAAACCAAACCGTTCTGGCGTTGGGTGCGGTGATAAACTGCATGTCAAGGCCAATGGAAATGTAGGCCTATGTGCTTAACTCGTAACACAACAGATGATGACGTACTGGGTACAGTCCTAATAAAACAAAACTGGCATAGCAACAATTGTAGGTCAGGGCCAATGGAAATGTAGGCCTATGCGCTCAACTCGTAACACAACAGATGATGACGTACTGGGTACAGTCCTAATGAAACAAAACTGGCATAGCAACAATTGCAGGTCAGGGCCAATGGAAATGTAGGCCTATGCGCTCAACTCGTAACACAACAGATGATGACGTACTGGGTACAGTCCTAATGAAACAAAACTGGCATAGCAACAACTACAGGGTAAGCCAATATACTACCCAAAGTGCCAGCAGAATATTGTATGATAATATGGCCTACACTTCATATTAATAACATATGGGATTAATATGTACTTGCACTAAATTCAGTATTAATACTTATCATAATGCCCCATAATTAAACAATCAAGGAAATATTGAACTTGAACGAAATTATATAGACTTAATGCATGAAACCTTGAAGTATGTAAAAAGCTAAATGTCGGAATTGCAGAATATAAATCTCACATCTTTCTAGGATATCTTTTTATATCTTTCACACGGTAGCAGTAACCCTATGACTTGCCAGTGATATACTTGTAACATACAAGTAAAAGTGTCATTTGCAAACAAAATTGAGTCACTATGATATAGCACGATACCTCAATGCAAGCAAGCACCCAACAACAAGGGCATGCGACCTTGATTATTAGATATGTAATAAATTTGGGTCCGGGTAAAATGGTCACTTTACTATAAACCATGGTGGTCAATCTGATACCAAGTTAAACAGTCTGTGAAAATCATAACGAAAACTATAAATGGTCAGTATTCATTAACTGTTATTATATATTTATATTTAAATGCAATTTCCACTAGTATTTCCCAAATGTGTACAGGAAACGGTAATAATTTAGGGACAACTTTAGGCTACCACTCTTGAGCAGTTGAGCAGCCACTCTTGAGCTGTTTTACTCTGTGGATCTGATTTGGCAAATAACTTTAAGTTCTCCTGTAGGACTAAGCTGACTTAACAGACAACAAGTGAATAATTGACATGTAGTTATTAACATGTAAGTAAAGGTTATGGATTTGATATATATATGTACATGCTTAATACATAACATACCATTTATCAATGCCCTATCTGTAACTTAAAGCCCCATAAGAACGAAAATAAAAAAAAAGGTAAGAGCAAAATTGACCAACCAGCAACAACAGCTTATAAAATTTTAAATCTGCGCAACAGGCCAGTACACAACGATAATAGATTATCCTACAACTCATGAATATTTAAGTATGACGTTATGTACTGGATGCAAGAAATAAGGCTACACGACGGTTGGCGGCAGATTTACTACATTCAGTTCCGCTTTACAGGGACAGACATGAACTGTGCATGTCGCCTGTCCTGTCGGGCTCGGGTGTTCACCTGTCTCTATCAAATTGAGAAACAACAACGTTGATACAACTAAGAAGCAATTTATTTACTGTGCTACTTACCAAGATTTACGACGATTCTGCAACGTCATTTTTCGAAACGTGAGCACCTATTACTGAGCGCACAGTTTTCCGATGCAATACTGTGGGGGCCAAAGCACGAACGCTACAATGCCGTTATTGTGCGCATTGATCAGCATGCGGAAAGTTCTGCTTTTAATTCATCGTGACCTGGGAATAAAGAAATGTATTCTTCGTGATCTGGGAACCAGAGCCCCCCGAGCCACCCCCCCCCTCACCCCCCCCCGCCCATAACTACTGAAAATTGCTGAATAGTGAGAGTTCTAAATCTTCACCTGCCCCGTCGGGCATACAGCCAGTATTGTGACCTGCCCGACCATGTAATTCAACTGTCTGAGGCTGCCGGGCAGCCGGTTATGTCTCTCCCTGCATTAGTAAAATATGAGAGCGCGTAAAAACTTAAAGTTGCATGTCGAGCTCTTTCCCGCCAAAACTAAAGAGGTCAAAATACAAATAAGAATCAGTTCTTGAATCATTCAAGATCTCTTATGTCCATACTCCACCCATGCCAGACTGCCAAATAGTGTCTTTTAGCCTTGCCCGTGATATCAATTTACCACAAAGTTTCATTTTAGTGGTAAACGTCATCAGATTGTGTGCTTCGCGATGCTTTGGTATAAGTAACAGTGCCGCGACGGAGTTCTGTGGTGTCGTGGGATAGACACGTTTGCCACACCACAGCCGAAACGGCGAGGTTTATCAGGTTTCTGAATTTATAGAATGAAACAATCGAGTTTTCTGCAAATTTTGATATAAATTTCGCCTGGGCTTATTTTTGGCGGGAAAGAACTCGATATGCCACTTTAACGGGGGAGTTGTAAAAGACCATTTCTGCCAAGCTATATATATTTATATATACAGAGGGAGGTCACTTTCTCGCGTACTACGTCATAAAAATGCTGTTGGCTTTATGTTCTTGTCTTACAATCATTGTCCGCATTTGGTTGTCTTATAAGGGGGGGCGGGGGTGGGGTACCATCATTATAAAGCAACGCAGATTGATTTCTTCCCTTGGCCCATTTGGCTTCATTTTTGCCAGATGCACAGAGACGCCAGAGCGAGGCATAAAAAAGTAATAAAAAAACTCGGTCGGCCGAGTGAGTCACGTGACGCTGATGTCAGCGCTGCGTTCTGTTTACCAGCCGCGAGCAGCCATTCGAATTTTTTTCGTCCGGCCTAAAATTTTTTTTTTCCTGAAAACCCGCACAATAAAAATACGCGGGACACGACAAGGCGTCAATGTGGGCCACTCTACTACCATCAGGCGGCGCTGCGAGAAAAAACGTCGTGTAGACCCGCCCGATATAGACTATTGTCAGGTACAGCGCCACATGGAGAATGAAACGACCGCGTGACAACAGACAGCAGTTTCAAGATCGTTAAAAAAGAACGCGTTCCTATGGCGACCACTCATAAACAGAAGTCCCATCAGTGTACTCGACCTCACTTTATTCTAATTGCCCGCATCATCTAAGAGCGTGTACATGGAATTTAAAAAAAAAATGCATTGGCACAAACCACTGTAGATGGGTCTTTTTACATGTATGTCTTGTGACCGAGGCGAGTGTAGACTCCTCTGGGCGATAATAGAGGACAACAGTGATGTTGGGTGACGTACTGCCCTGCGAGTATCAGAGCGGACTAGTCCCATATGAGTCTCATATCCTCAGGCAGGAAATGTGGGGGAAAGATTTGTTTGTGTGTGCGACTAAGTGTTCTGAATGGCACGATCCATCAAACCATCGTCATTTTGTACTATGATACCTAAACTTCATATTTACCACAAAACCCACATGCATATGAACTAACAAAGTATCGCATTACTATCAAGTCGGTTGAAATGAGACTTTCTTGTTGTTTATCGCGCCATTTCGTATTTGGTCATTCTTCACCAGCGGCTTTCGCCAGGTGGCGTTTCGCTTATTGCGTGCCAATGGCTGGGTGTATGAAGCGCCACCAAACGAATGATGTTGTTTTGACGACATGCGCGCATGCACAGATTCTCCACTGGGTGGGCAACATGGCGGACGGAATAGAGTGGTCTGCTGGCTTGATAAAACAATAAACGTTATCGTCGTAATAATTAAGACTTGAACCAAAATAATAAACTAAGTTGATAGATACATACTTCCAGAAACTATTCCCATACTCCAAAAAGTTCTCGCCATCAACACCGCTTCTCGCCACGCGTGTTTGTGCATTGCCATCGAGGATTTGATGGTTAGGACATGTGGCGTTGTTTCCCAACAACGTCACATGGGGCTAAGGGCGGACCTTCTTCGCATCGGCAATAACTAGGTTGATCATCGTTGATCATTGGTCCATATTACCATGCTTAGCCTAGCAGGAGTGAAATGGGTGAGAGAGTTGTATAGTGTACGGGCAAGACGCGAGGTCGCTGGTAAAACCCCGGTTTAGCCGCATTGGACACAACTGTGGCTTGAACCACAAATTTATTTGATCCATTTATAGGGGAAACTTCTTTATAATCCTCCCTTGGGATACGGTATTTTACAAACGACTACCATTTGCGAAATAATAAAAAAAAAAGCAGACATACATTCTAGAACAGATAAAATTTACCAGCCAGATCATGAGCTAGGCGACCTAATCAGCCACATTTCCCTGCCTGTGAATTAATATGAGGAATTGGAGATGAAAGCATCGTGGTTGCATAGACTGCACTGTCAGCCACCGCCCCACTCAGCCTCCTCCGACCTCCCCCCCCTCCCCCTCCCCCCCTCCCCCGTTCTCGCGCCGCCGGGTGTCCGATATCGATCACTGTAATATGTAACAGTTCCTACACATGCAGATTGCAGATGGCAGACACTGCCCCCTACCAGTCACCGGGCTGCGGTGGATATAAATAACTGTGATACAATTTTGGTTGTGATACAGTGAGCTAACCGATAAAGTGCATCTACTTTATCATTATAGAGCTTGCGACTAATCTACCAAATCAGATCGTCTGGGATAATGTCCAAAGATACTCGTGTCGAGTCCTGGGGTCCTTCCGGATGGTCTAATTGGTCTAGCGCGTTCCGCTATTGACGAGTGTGTTCTGCGGGGCTGACCCAAGCGGCCGGTGGAGGAAGGGAGAGTGGAGAGTGGGTAACCGTTAGGCTCTCAGGTGACCAGAACACTCAATGCGAGCGCTCTAGCCCACTGAGCTGTCGGGCCGGCCCCGATGATGAACTGGAAGCTTGACACCCAATGGAATGCTCTAGCAAAAACAGATACACATTTCTCTATAAAACAAGCCTAGATCGCAAAATCCAATTTTAGGAACTGAAATTGAGATCATGTGTAATTCTTATGCAAAATACATACCGACATTTCCTTATATCCTTCAGTAATCGCACAAGGAATCGTGAATCACACAAAACTCATTTTGCATAGCATATCTTATCCATCAACAACGCACTTAACGTGGTGTTCCTTGTTTCAAACACCATGACCATGATCGTCTGTGCAATGAACCATGTTCCTTGGGCATTCTCCTTACCATAATGACACATGTTCCATGGGCATTCTCCTTACCATAATGACACATGTTCCATGGGCATTCTCCTTACCATAATGACACATGTTCCATGGGCATTCTCCTTACCATAATGACACATGTTCCATGGGCATTCTCCTTACCATAATGACACATGTTCCATGGGCATTCTCCTTACCATAATGACACATGTTCCATGGGCATTCTCCTTACCATAATGACACATGTTCCATGGGCATTCTCCTTACCATAATGACACATGTTCCATGGGCATTCTCCTAGCCATAATGACACATGTTCCATGGGCATTCTCCTTACCATAATGACACACCTTCATTCTTGCAACCAGAAGATGAACTAAACTAAGAGTCTAATCTATTGAACTTTTCCAAGAAGAGAAGAGCTCGTCCATAAATAGAAAAAATGAGCGATTAATCGAACGACATGTGTGACGAGTTGGAACAGTAGTTCCAATATGGCGAACGGAAACTCACTTATTGCTCACTAATTATCGCCCACGTCCATATATTATCGCCCAACATTAACAGACAGATACAAGGGTAACTACATATGTGGATCCTTATATACCCCGCACATGGCTTTCAAAGAAAATAAGGTCTTACATATTTTCCACGTCATTTTATTCGTTGTTTTATTCCTGTAGTTCCCCATTAAACCTATTTGATTACGCTGAGCAAATATTGCATAGTTAGCTTCCGCCATCTTGGAAACGCCTCTACCTCTTCTCTCTTCCACCTACCTGGGCGGAAGAGCAGAAGAGGTCTTCTCGGAATAGAAGAGGCAAAACGATCGTACTGCATCTACTCTTCCGGAAGAGGTAGACTTTGGAAGAGGCGAATCGATCACGCCCTAACTTGGAGCTGCAGGGTCCGACTGTTCTTCCACGCTGGGGCAAACTTTTGTTTCAGCTTAGCTCACGTACGACCCAAGCCTATCATTTGCTACAATAATACATTTCGTGTGTTCTAAGAAGGAAGATGGACCGACTTCACGCAGCTATGTTATTGTTTTTGTAAGCGAGAGATGCAATGTGCAATGCAACTCGTCGCCAGCACCCCCCCCCCCCCCACCCCATCCCCCGTCCCGCGGTCGCAAAACAGTTTTTTTACTGGATCCGCGCCTGGATAATAGTCAGATAAAAAGGTGCCCCCTTTCGTAAATTCCTGGATCCGCCACTGATTAAAGTTACTGTCTCAGTCTCTAAAGTTACAACATGTGAACAAGCAAGACTTCAAGACCAATAAGACAAGCTTGCCCAGTATAGTTCCAAGAAAATATGTTATTGATATTGGTATTTATGTTATTAAGAGTAGCCGCCGCCATTTTGCTTTAAAATGGCTTCTTCACACCTCCTATTTAAAGGTGTCATCAAAAGGTGAATGTTGTTTTAAACCGAATCAATAACAAATAAATACCATGTGCGAAGCATATGGATAGCCGATAGGTATCATACAAGCAATCAAGCGCGGCAAGAACTGGGTGGAGACTGATTGTGACAGTCATTAAGTCTCTCACTCCATAACTGGAGCTCATTTGTTGACACGTGCTTGTAATGCATTAATTACCTGAACCTGGAGCGCCCTTCACACAGCCGGCTAGCCGACTTGAGAAAAAAATCCGGCCCCGATTACCTGAGCCAGGGGCCCGGGCTCCGCGGTTTTATCTATTGTAGAACGGTTAAAAAAACACAGCCCAGAAACAAAAACCAGAAAGAGCGACGACTTTATCCAGCGGCCTCCCCCAACCTCCTCCCTCCCACGATAACGTTCACATGGCTGTGCTGGCCGGCCAGCCGGTTGTGTCCTATATATTTCGCTGCGGGTAAACAAGGAGGGGGAGGGGAGGGGCCGGGGCGGGCTGTACTAACTCGCGACGCATGGCAGACAGCTATGGCACGCGAAAGCTGCTGAAAAAAACCTATTTGCAGACATCTTGAAAATCATTTTTTGTTATTTGTACATGATTTACAAATATATATATACATGAGCTAATGTCATCTGCAGATCAAGTATGGATATCTGTAAATGATTTACAGATATCGTCTCTTGAAATGACTTGCAGATCTCTGCAAATTATATGGGGTTTCTGCGGCTTTCGCGCGCCATAGACAGCCATAGATGTCGTGGATCGTACGCCTAGTCAGAGGTGAGCATGAGTTTGGCTTTGCGAGACCTGCACCACGCCCCCCCCCCCCCTCATCCAGCACCCACCCACCCCTCCTCGCCCCCACCAGCTACGGTGAAGTAACCAAACTTGCCCATGCCCGTTTCGTTGTTGTTACGTTAATAAATTTAATTTATACGAGTCTGTAAATAACGAAGTCGCTGGCTACTAGACACATGATTCAACCATGACCTAAATAGTAAAGCGCTACCCCCCCACCCCCCCCAACAAAAAAAAAACGTGCATAGATATTTTACTTTAATAAATGAGCAAACAAGTTTCGCGCTATTTATAAGAACCACCCCTCCTCGGCCCCCCCCCCCCCCCCGCCCCCCCACACCTCACTACCAGTTGCCAAATAAAATAGAAATGCCAGTCAATAATGCTGCGGTTACATTAGTTAATTGATTACAAGTTTTACTAAAATTAATTAAAATAGAAGCAAACCTGTCGCTCGCGACGTTGGGGGGAGCGTCATTATAAGAAAATTTGTGTCGCTTGACTGGGCTCGCGTTAGCATTCGCCAATAGCCATTTGGCGAGAAAATTCGGGATTTGGCGATAAGAACTTCCTGGACACTCGCCAAAATGGCGAATATAAAATTTCAACTACAAACACATTTTTATTCATGTTTTTTTCAACAAATGGAACCAGAAAATTCTCGAACAAATATTGGCTAATGTTTTTCCACGGAATTAGCCAAATTGGCTAATGAAAAAAATATCCTAGCGCGAGCCCAGCTTGATGTTAAGAGTGTTAGAGAGCGGGTCACTGTGCACGCAGTATGTATGGCCTACCATAGTGATCAATCATGGATAACTACTTTATCGGAAAGAATTCACCGCTTGGAGGCGCACCAATGGCGATCCAAATACAAAAGACGGCAGATGCTTCAACTGTTTAGCCCCGTGTGGGGATAGGACGTTTTTCTTTTGTAAAGTAGGTTCCAAGGTAAGGTTCAGACAATGTGATGGCGTGCCTGAACCCGAGAGATAACCCCAGAGGCCACGTCACACACCCGCCTCCCTCCTACGTCATAACTCATAACGAGGCTCTGCATGGTTCATGGACGCTCGACATCCCGTGACGACATCTGTCGCGCCAGTGAGTAATTAAAATAGAGCAAAAATTATTACCCCCCCCCCACCCCCCGACCCCCTGCTTGCTATACATTTCAGAGATATTTGCCTGAAAAAAATTAATTCTCACTCCCCCATTAAAACATCGTGCTGGTTGGTGGTCACACGACTGTTGATAGACTCCATATCCTTGCATTGAACCAGAAAATCCAATAAATATATACATATGTAGAGGGACAAAGTATTCACTATGAATAGACTTGACGTATTCCACGCGAAATGTTGATTCAAGCTAGCTTCTGTTGGGAGGTTCGCCGGTTACCGCGGCTGACAGGAATCACGCGGAGGACACCCACAGCAAAGGACGAGGGAGGGGAAGGAGGGGGGGGGGGGCTGGCAAATATATATTACACCCGCTTCACAAGCAGTTATCTGTCTTGTAAATGGTAACATAATCTCGGCTACAGACAGTCACTGGCACGGAAGATTGAGATTGTATAATGGCGGAATGGGAACTGAATGCTTTGGTTTTGCGGTAGCGTAACAAGCACACCCTCCACCTTATATAGATACTTTTCAATCGTTACGAGCAGTTTGCGAACGGCTAGATTAAATTAGTTGCACTGTGGTCCAGAGTCCCCCTCATTATAGATAGACGATAATTTTATTCCAATTACAATTGTATTGAATTGTAAAGTTTGTGACTAAATATGTCCCACTGCCCGCCCTTTTGTTGAAGGCCCTCCAGCACACGTAGTTCAAAGCCCCTTGAGCAGAAAATATACACGGGAACGCATAAAAACATCATCAATACTGTTCAATAAGTCATCGATAGTGTCCAATAGGGTCATAGAATTTTTTTTATTTTATTTTGTATTCATTACCAATCAATGTACATGTACAGTAGGGTCATAGATACTGTTCATTATGTGTTTTATGCCGCATTTGTACAGATGAAGGTTAAATTGGGCCTCCTCTGCATGGCATATCCCGACATAAGGACGGGTCAAAGTGGAGAGGAGCCATGTTTCTAATATAGTCATATCATATTCATACTACAGTCACGGTACATCATTACCATGGTAACAACGCGCCATACCTTACAGCCCCATCATGTCATAGCTTACAGTCCCGTTGTGTCATACCACACAGTCCCATCATGTCACACCTTATAGTCCCATCATGGCACACCTTACAGTCCCATCATGACATACGTTACAGTCCCATCATGTCATACCTTACGGTCCCACCATGTCATACCTTACCGTCCCATCATGTCATACCTTACAGTCCCATCATGTCATACCTTACCGTCCCATCATGTCATACCTTACAGTCCCATCATGTCATACCTCAGTTCCATCCTGCCATACCTTTCAGTCCCATCATGTCATACCTCAGTTCCATTCTGTCATACCTTACGGTCCCACCATGCCAACCTTACAGTCCCACCAGGTCATACCTTACGGTCCCACCATGCCAACCTTACAGTCCCATCATGTCATACCTTAGTCCCATTATGACATACCTTACAGTCCCACCGTGACATACCTTACATTCGCATGATGTCATACCTTACATTTCCATGATGTCATACCTTACAGTCCCGTCATGGCATACCTTACAGTCCCATCATGTCATACTTGACAGTCCCACCGTGACATACCTTACATTCCCAATATGTCATACCTTACCGTCCTATCATGTCATACCTTAGTTCCATCATGTCATACCTTACAGTCCCGTTATGTCATACCTTACAGCCCTACCATGTCATACCTTACAGCCTTACCCACTCTGCCAGCAGAGGGCGCTCGTTCCTCACATCACCTCTGCCCCACGCCACCGCCCACCTCACGGTTGACCCCTACGGTTTTGGGGTCACGGATGGTTTTAGAGGTTTTTTTTAGATTGAATATTGTATTTTCGATGCAGAATTTGAACGATATAGACATTCTGTTGTCGAATGATCACAATGGTAGAGATAAGCGATTTTTTTTCTTCAAAATAACACGGGGTGAAAGTTCGAAACGCTTCAGGCCTTTGACATCGACCACACTCTAAAATATAGTTCGAAAGTAACATGGCTTCTAATTAATCAAACTCAAATGCATTCGTCGGGTATGGCACCAGTTGCACGGTAAATGCTTAACAGTGGTGTATTTTATGCCAAACGGCGAATTTATCTTCGATTAGCTTCATTTTCGCGTATGAAGGATAAATCTGACGGTTAAATTTGACGTGGGGAAGAGGGACTATGGCGCAAGCGTAACGCCCTCTGCCGGGAGATCGAGCCCTACCATGTCATACCTTACAGTCCCACCGTGCCATACGGTACAGGGAAAGACATAACCGACTGCCCGGGACAGTTGAATTACAGGGTTGGGCAGGTCAGCATACTGGTTGTATACCCGACGGGGCAGGTGAAGATTTAGAACTCTCGCTATTCAGCAATGTTCAGTAATTAAACTGATGACACTGAGCAAACACTGCAGGCACTGATCAATGCGCACAGTAACTGCAATGTAGCTTTCGTTTTTGGTCCGCCCCAGTATTGCATCGGAAAACTGTGCGCTCAGTAATAAGTGCTCACATTTCGGAACATGACGTGGCAGAATCGTCGAAATCCTTGTAAATAGCACAATAAATAAATTGATTCTTAGTTGTATCAACGTTGCTGTTTCTCAATTTGATAGGACAGGTAAATGTTAAGGGTGGCAGGTCAATCTCAACACCGCGAGCCCGACAGGACAGGCGACATACACAGTTAATGTCTGTCCCTGCAGTAGTCCTATATGTCATACTTTGTCCCATAATGTCACATCTTACAGTCCCATGTCACATGTTACAATCTCCTGTCACATCTTACAATCTCATGTCATAAGTTACAGTCTCATCATATCAAACCTTACAGTCCCATCGTGGAATACCTTACAGTCCCACCATGTCATGCCTTACAGTTCCATCATGTCATACCTTACAGTTCCATCATGCCACACCTTACAGTTCCATCATTTCATACCTTACACTCCCATCATGTCATACCTTACAGTCCCATCATGTCATAACTTACAGTTTCATCAAGTCATACCTTACAGTTCCATCATGTCATAACTTACAGTTCCATCATGTCATACCTTACAGTCACATCATGTCATACCTTACAGTCCCATTATGTCATACCTTACAGTCCCATCATGTCATACCTTACAGTCCCATCATGTCATACCTTACAGTCCCATGTCATACCGTACAGTCCTATCATGGCACACCTTACAGTCCCATAGTGTCATACCTTACAGTCTCATCATGTCATACTGTACAGCCCCATCATGTCAAAACTTACAGTCCCATCATGCCATACCTTACAGTCCCATCATGTCATACCTTACAGTCCCATCATGTCATGCCTTACAGTCCCATCATGTCATACCTTACAGTTCCATCACGTCATACCTTACAGTTCCATCATGTCATACCTTAGTCCCATCATGTCATGCCTTACAGTCCCATAAATATGTCATGATAAATACCATGGTAAATATATGTCATGATAAATACCACGGTAAATATGTCATGATCAATACCAAGGTAAATATGTCATAATAATTTCCATTGTAAGTATGATGATAAATATCATGGTAAATATGTCATGATAAATACCATGGTAAATATTTCATGATAAATACCATGGTAAATATATGTCATGATCAATACGAATGTAAATATGTAATGATAATTTCCCTTGTAAGTATCATAATAAATACCATGGTAAATATGTCATGATAAATACCATGGTAAATATGTCATGATAAATACCATGGTAAATATGTCATGATAAATACCATGGTGAATATGTCATGATAAATACCATTGTAAGTATTGTGATCAATACCATTGCAATTTTGATCAATACCATTGCAATTATCATGATAAGTACCATTGTAAGTATCATAATAAATACCATAAATATCATGATAAATACAATTGCAATTATGATAAATACAATTGCAATAATGATAAATAGCAGTTTGATAAATACCACTGTAAGTATCATGATAAATACCACTGTAAGTATCATGATAAGATACGTACCACATGTCAATTACCATTGTAAGTATCATGATAAATACCATTGTGAGTATCATAATCAATACCATTGTAATTATGATAAATACAAATGCAATTATGATCCATCCCATTGCAATTATCATGATAAATACCATTGCAATGATGAAAAATACCATTGCAATTATGATAAATACCATTGCAATAATGATAAATAGCATTGCAATTATCATAATAAATACCATTTCAATGATGATAAATACCACTGCAATTGTCATAATACCATTGTAAGCATCATAATAAATACCAATGTAATTATGATAAATACCAATGTAATTATGATAAATACAAATGCAATTATGATCCATCCCATTGCAATTATCATGATAAATACCATTGCAATGATGACAAATACCATTATAATTATGATAAATACCATTGCAGTTATAATATATACCATTTTAAGTATCATGATTAATGATAAATCATTGTAAGTATCATGATAAATGATAAATACGATTGTAAGCATCATGATCAATACCATTGTAATTATGATAAATACCATTGCAAATATCTTGATAAATATCAATGTAAGTATCATCATGAATATCACTGTAATTATGATAAATACCATTGTAATTATGATAAATACCATTGTAATTATGATAAATACCATTGTAAGTATCATGATAAATACCACACTGTATCATATGGTAAACACCATGATACTTATCATGATAATCATGAATTTTTTGTTTATCTGATGCAATGCCATTGTCTAGGACAACAATCACAAATGCATAGACTAGATCCATTGTAATGACCTTTATTTAGGATTGTACTATATTATATAGCCTTTTGAAATTTCATGATCCAACGTTGTCGGAACAGTTGGGCTCCATGCATAGCCTCCTGCATGGTTACAGAGGGGGTCCATCTATAGGCTCACGTGCAAATGGTGGAGCTGACAGAACTTCAAAGCAAGCAAAGCTAAATCGAAATGCACCGGCTGTTACCCTAGAGACAGTCAGGTAGATATACCTGATCCTTTCTACATCAGTATAGAGACGTGTGTACATAACAAGATAAGCATATCACATTACCGTGTCAGCACCAGCCCAGCTCCAAGTTCCAGTTGAATATATATATATATATCCTTCCGATCCTGGGCCAAAACATATGCACGTTGCGTCGAACAACTAGGCCATGATTTTGTCCACTGGCCAATCAGCGGAAAGGATTACCTCTCTACTTCCGACTGCAGGCAAGTCATCGACCTTGACCTTGACCCCAGCCGGACACAGCCAGGGGGGGGGAGGGTGGCGACAAAAAGATGCGCCTTCAAGGAAAAGAATGTGTGCAGTCGTATCTGCGAGGTTTATTGCCCTCCTTCGCTACATGTATCCAGCGCGCACTTTGCCAACCAGTCCTTCAGCTCCACGCTGTCTGTTATCGGAAACCACAGTATTTTCGCGGACGTTTAGCGGGTGTAAATCCTCACTTCCAAGGCCCAAGGGATTCCGGATTCCAGCAACAAGACACACATGGGTCAATCGTAGGCATCGCCTAAACGCCGCAGACAGAAAGCAGGTAAACACGGCTCCAGAGGTTAGGAAGGACAATCTGAATCGATCGGCCCTAGGCACCGTCGGTAATCAATTTGGCCTTTACCGTGACATGGCCGTGGCCGACCCGAGCGGTGCATGCCAGCGCGCATCAAGTCCACCACATTTATGGCGTGAAGCGCCAGCCAAATAACCAGCATGTCCCTTCTTTCTACTCTACATCTCTTTCTACATCCCGTGATTCCAGAGAGCAGAATTAGTTCAACGACCCCGGAAAAACTGTCGCTTCGATTTCGCAGAACTTTTACCAATTTATAGTGATTGTCATGAACAAGTGGCATGCTCAATATTATAGAAATCGAACCGGCAGTTATTGTGTTGTTGCCTATAAAGCGCAACGTATTCCAGCCACTACAACGCCCAAACCATCGTTTCGATGAGTCTTACAATTAAATGCACATCTTTATTTCAATGATACTGTAAAATGCGTCGCTCCGATTTCCTGAACCTTCAGCATTTTATATGATTGTTAAGAGGAGTTGGCAAGTTAAATTTGATAGCAATCGAATGGGTGGTGACCCCCACCCACTTGCTGACAAAGCCAAGTGATGCGCGTGAGGTCCACTCATGATGCTTGCAACATTGTATCTTGTATTTCTTTATTGACGTCATTGACCGGGCGGGCGAACACACTGTCACTGTGAAATTTATTTGGTAGCCTATATTTGGCTAAATGTAGGCTAATGACAATGTTACAAATACAAAATGTTATCCCGACTGACCCAGTGGCTGTTGGTGTGTCATATGTGTGTATCTGTTTAAACTTGCCCGCTTTGTCGCCTGCCCAGCCTGCGAATCAGATCATGTGGATTAAATCGGCAAATTTTGTAAGTGGCAATGTTTTAGCTCTGACATCAAAAAGACGAACACAATGGTTGCAAATGCGGACAGCAACGTTTAATTTCGAAAGCAATGTTATTTCATAAGATATTATGCATGTTATGGTCCCCTTGACCAGTATCGAGCCGCAGTGTACATATTTAGGAATGGTCTATCGGAAAACTTACGCGCCCTTCGTGCAACCCACGTAAACTTTTACGGGTAGCTTACGTGTTGCTTACGGGTCCGTAACTACTTACGGGGTCGTCGTGCAACCGGGCCATGGGCCTTACCTGGTTACGAACCAAGTAAGCCACAATGAATATTGCACCAAGCAGCCATTTATACACGCCAAATAAATAGCATCCGCAGATTAGTGGAAAACGTCTTGGCCAAGTCACTCATCCACAGTAACTCGATATCGATTAACAAAACGGTTTATTTGGCATGTTTGGTTTTATGTCTCCACGGATACTGATTGCGTTACGGTCAACACATGATGGAAACTGTGCTCTCTGTATACACACAACGGGTGGGCTATAGGACACAGGGGCGGATCCAGGAACTTGAAAAGGCAAGGGGGTCCACTGAAACTTGCAACCGGGGGGGGGGGGGGGGGGGTGGGGGGTTGCTCTGAAAAATATTGCGACCACGCAGCGTCAGATAGCATTCTTCCTCAAAAAAAAAAAGGGGGGGGGGGGGGGTCCACGCCTCAAATTTTGCATTGAAAACGCCATTTTTTCTAAACAAAAAAAGGGAGGGGGGAATCCCCTAAGACGCCATGGTTGAACTTGTTTATTGTTGCCCTTTCTGTATCCGGTAGTCCTGGTATAGGTTCAGAATTCTTTGAAGCGCAAAAAGTAAACTAGCGCCTGCAAAATAGGCCTATCATAGCTTGAACACCCCATCAGAAGGAATAATGACAACTCTTGGTCATATGAGAGCCAGGATGATTAATACTCCAGCCACATGACACCTCTGCGATCTCGGCTGAATAAGCAATCAGGCAGGTTCGCACTTTGCCGCGTTCCTTGTGTAACACCAGTTTCGTTATTGGTCCATTGTTAAATCGGGACTATTTATATAGGTAAATTCTCTTATTGGTAGATTGTATGGTTATCTCTCATTGCGGCGTCAACGCTACATATTCGCCTGCGACTATACGACTTCTGCTGATTGCATCTATGTGGTCATGCAATTTGAGAAAAACACTGCAGCCATTATGAGAATGTGTCGCTCCTGTTGTCCGGTTTTGGGGGGTTTTGTTTGTTTTTGTTTTTTTTCATTTTTGAGCAAATAAGTCTCGGCGTCTGCTCCTTGCCAACCTGTTCTGTATTGTTTCATTTTGTGTACCCTTCATGGCGAGACATATTATTACTGTTATTGGCCTTCGGACATACAGTTTTCAGTCAGCAGTGAGGTTATCATGTGATCATGTTTGCGATATCCTATAAGGTGTATCAAATGTGTGTTATAAAAGTGTTGTGTTGGGCATCCAACATGATGAAGTAAAGGGCTGATCCTGCATTTTAACAGATAAAGGGGCGGAAGTCCGGTGAAAAGACATTGACGATTGGCCGCGAGAGGGAGTGGGGGCATATTTTAAAATTGTGTCCTTGAGGATATGCTGTATGACCAGCCTTGAAATGTCAGATTCAGATAAGCGCCGCACGGTAGAGCAATGATCAAGCTTGTGACATAACACAATCCCAAATTGTACATTGTCGGATGCCAGATAAATCATCGGTTCGGCGTTTTGCAAGTGTCTGCAAGTCGAAGAAACAAATATTTCAAGGCCTGATGGCACGTGGAAAAGCCAACGACTGCAATGTATTATGATGGCAAGCGCCAGAGGCAAAGATTCCAGAGCCTGTTGGCAAGAGCAAGAATCAAATATATCAAGGTCTCATGGCATGTGCAAAAGCCAAAGATTGGAAGGCCTGATGACACGTGATAGAGCCAAAGACTTCGTGGCATGTGCAAGAGTGATACAACCAAAGGCTGATGGCAGATGCGAAGCCCAAATATGGCAAGACATGATCGCAATTACAAGAGCCAAAGACTGCAAGGTCTGATATCAAAGAAACGAGTCACAGTTACAGCATAGCCTGGTGACAAAGACAAGGGACCTCCTAATGGCAAGTACGTGAGCCACATACTGCAAGGCCCGATGGAAAATGCAGGAGCCAAAGACTGCAAGATCAGGGAATATATCGCAAAACGAACAGATTCCGTGGTAAATGCATCGTAAGTTTTGATGGCAAGGGATAGCTAGGTCCAAAAACAGCAAAAGCTGATGGCCATTGCCTACCCTAAAACGGCAAGACCTGATAGATGGCAATTGCAAGAGCCAAAATATGCAAGATGTGGAGAAAAGTGATACAGCCTAAAACAAATCGGACTGAGAAAGGGGGAAAATGTTGACAGAAGTTCGGTTTGCGTAGGTCTGTGTATGCCTAATTTTATTATAATAATTACATATTATAATACTATAATTATAACCCCCCCCCCTCCCTATATTATAATAATATAATTATATTCAATGATAAAAGGTAACTAACTGAATGAATAGTTAATAAACGTTGGTCGTTCATGCGTCACCCGAGGGGTGACAGGGTGCCATTGCAGGATCTGAACAGGACATAGTACTCAATACCAAGGGTACGAGGACAAAAAGAGCGATTTGGATGGGGCGAGCCAGCCAAAACCAGGCGTAGGGTTCCCTACAACGGTGGGGGGGGGGGGTCTATATAGCAAAAGTTGGGTAATTTGCACGAAATAGCTGCTGTCACTCACACTCAAAAAGTGGTTGGGTGACGAGTGGGAGCAAACCTCTCGGCCAGGGAGTAGCCAGTAAGCCAGTTAATTCACTCCACAGTTGTCCTCCCCATGCAAGAAGAGACGTTTATATTGGCGTGGAAAGATCTGTAATCATAACATCCGATCCATGGTCTCCGATGCCGACAGCGTCTCGGCAGCGCAATGGGGACGTCCCCACTGGGAGACAAGTTGGCCTTCATGCCCGTAACCACCAACCATCTGACGTGGCTGGAGGACAGACAGACAGTAAAAGGGGTCTGGAAGAGGGGATGGGGGGGGGGGCCTCGCGCTGGTAGCCCATGGCTCGGGGTACTGCCGCCCCCCCCCCCCCCCCGGCCCCCTCCACTCTCCTAACCCCATCCCTCGCGCTGGTAGCCCATGGATTGAGGTACTGCCACACCCCCCCGCCACCACCCCCTCCACTCTCGAAACCCCATGGCTTGGGGTACTGCCGCCACTCCCCCCTCCCGGCCCCCTCCACTCTCCCAACCCCAACCCTCGCGCTGGTAGCCCATGGATTAAGGTAGTGCCACCCCCACGCCCCCCCCCCCCCACCTTCACACCTCCTAACCACATCCACGTCACTATCTGACCAAAGATACTGCTTTTTAGCGGCGTGAGCAGCGAGCCATGTGCTCTCCATCTTTCTGGAAGTCACCCCTTGCAGTCTAATTACTGACAAACAGTCCCACAAGGTGGCGCTTCACGCTGCCCTTACAGCACGATTGGCGGGAACGGATTCTTTTTCCATGACGCAATTCAAACGCCTTTGATCATTACGAAGGTCATCACTGGTAAGTCACCAGTGATATCACCTCCTTGATCGCGGGCTCGGGTGTACGAACCCCGAGCAATGCGGTTTACGGATGGCATATATAAGTTTCATAATATTCTCAGAGTAACATGAGCAATATGATGCACCCCACAGTCGTCAGTTGTTTAAAGGAAAACTCTTCGGTCGTAATTTGTGATTCTAGATGAATCGGTGTACATTTTGCCGTAATGGCCGCTTTCAAGTTTCAATGGGCGAAGAGCAGCTCCACAGTTCCGCTGCCTATCGCTAGAGAGCAATGTAATTTTATTTCTCTATTCAGATAAATATCCCCGCGGCTACATTAGACGTCACTGCCGCTGCAGCTGCCGAGGGCTTTACGGGGGACTGAAAGGCGTGGGTGTGTCGGTCGCCTGGGTCCACTCCACTGGGGATATCCTTACTTGAGGACAGCGCGAGGCCACCCCCCCCCACCCCCCTGCTGGGGATCCGCCCTGAAGCAGCTTGTGGAGCCGTGTCAGCCAAACGGGGCGACGCCATCTGTACACAGGTGACGACCGTTATATTGATGATACGTCGCCCTCACGGCGTCACCCTGGCGTACAATCTGCTCTCACGGCCTCACCCTGGCGTACCCAGCGTACCATCTGCTCTCACGGCCTCACTCTGGCGTACCCAGCGTACAATCTGCTCTTACGGCGTCACCCTGCCGTACCCAGCGTACAATTCGCTCTCGCGGTGTCATCCTGGCGTACCCAGCGTACAATCTGCTCTCACAGCGTCACCCTGCCGTACTCGTTAATTATAGAACGTAAATTTGAACTCGTTAAATATCTAATTGGCTTCCTCATTCCGTGGTATTATGATTTAACAGTAGCCGAGCCGAATCCAAGATGGAGAGCCAAAACTATACGTAGAAATAAATCTGAAACAACAGTCCGTGCAAGCCTTAAAGGCTAATCAAGGTATCCCCGGACCCAAACGGTTATGTCAAGAATCAAATACACTTCTACACAGAGCTTCCGGCTCTCCTGTGTAGTCACCAAAAAGTACGTTTCGGAGATCCCCTACGCATCATGTAATAGGCATGCTTAACTTTTAAAGCTGCATTTAAAGATGTATTTTAAAGATGCATTTTAAAGATGTATCTAGTACATAAATATATTCCAATAACCGGGCCATGTTTGTTCAGTGTGCAATGAAACTCTATGAAGAAAAATATGTACAGGATATCTCGCATTAAAGTTATTAACTCCCCGTGGGAAATATGTTCTGTAAGTACTGTACTATGGTTCTAGTGCCAATAGTTGAAAACACACTTATTATTATTAACAAGCCTAATATTATTATAATATTTTTAATATAAAAGTGAAGGCCGACTCTTCTGTAGCAGGAACAGGAATGTACATCTGCCCCCATCTGAGAGTAAAACCTTCGTTCATCAATGCTCTATGCAGGGACCAGTTTCCCCCAAGGATATTCTTATACGCCATCACGGTTTCTGCGCTACCGTTGTCGCGTATATCGCTTGGTTATTTTTCGTACAACCAGACCTCAAATGTCCCATGGGTGGTGTTAGTACCATCCCCATTGTCCCACTGGCCATTTACAACCATATCGCCACCAAGACGACGCAGCATCTTTTCGTGTTTCAGCTGTAGTGTAACATCGCACCGTGACCATTGCTTTGACGTCCGACTGTGCCGGAGTCACATGTTTACCACGACTGGAATGATTATAACGTTCACGTCCGTCTGGATGGGCAAGTTGTCTTTTACGTCACGTGTGTATACACTAGCCATTAATTTGAGTCGGAGACAATACAAAGAACGGGTGAAGCGGTTCCATCCATGCAGTCACACGTGAGAGTTGAACCGGTCACTTGTTGGTCTGCAGTCGCGTAACGATAAATGTACTTCCATCTCATTTACCATTTGGTTGCTTGTATATTCAGGACGCTTAAACAAATTTTGGTCATATCGGGCGGTCATATTTAGTTTGTTTCCAGCTATATTATTGACCTCAGATTTTAACTAAAATTAGTCTTTCTTCAGTGAAGTATCAAGGTGGCAAGCTATGGAAGGTGCTCAACAAGGCGACACAGTTAGCCAAAGCTTCCAAGGAATTCACAACAACGCTGTCAACACTCGGATATGTTATTGTGTCACTGTAATTCTTGCACATCATGCAACATAGCTAATGAATAAGGTTTAAAGAGAGGCAATGGTTGTTATATTTTCATTATTACATATATATATATATATATCTTATCAGCTCATGTCATTTTATCATTGTCGGTCAATAGTACGTGTGTTAATGTTTACTGTTGACTTTTACATACCGACGTTAAATAAAACTTAATCTTATCTTATCTTCCTGGTTTTTAAATATAGTGTGCGACATACTAAGAGTCCATACGTTCAATGCATTATGTTCCCATGGGATCCTAGGTGGAATTTATGCATGACACATGTATGTAATTGTGTACATTTGTCCGTCCACCGTTAGATATGGAGCCTAAGGAGAAAACCTTTAAATTATACTAGGGCGCCATAAGACCTTTTTTGACACGGCGACCCGGCGATTTTTAACATCGACAACGCGACATTGGGGCTGCCTCAAAATCGACATGCGACATAAGACTTAGCGACTCGCGACATGGACCTCTTCTTAAAATCGACGTACGACCAGCATGGCTACCCCCCTCAGTGGCCTTCTAATGACAGTTATCACAGGATCCCATGTTTACAGTGGCATTCCTTAAATTAGCTTGACAGTCATATCGAAATTGAAAAATTCCATATCTTTACATGTAAGACTTCTGGATTGATGTTGGTTTTCGCAACACGAATAGTATTACACCAGATGTGTTCCATAAAGTTGCGAGCCATTCTCTTTGAGATCATATTTTTAAACGTGTCATCTCTCTTAATTGTTCGTTTAATATTATTATTCCATTACGAAAATCGTTATGTTTAAATAGATTTATGTTCGTTGCAGTAACTGTGTGGGTTTGAGCGCAAAAATCCATGTCTCTCAATAAGATCAATACTATGGTCGAATGCCGGATTGTATGGCCATAAATAATATTCTGCTAGTTAATGTTTTTATTTTGGGATCGCTCTGTAACAAAATTGCCCCTAGTTTGATCACTTGCATTGATCCTATGGTAAGACATATATTACTACGGCAACAATAAGACTAAAAAACATTTAAAAAGTAAATTTAAACATTTGAATTTATAAAAAAAGGTCAATTTAATTTCACAGGAGGCGCCAGCAAAGATAACTAGCACTGCGCGACCTCTGCCATTCCTGTGCCGGCAAGCCCCCCTCCCCTTCCTTCCGCTATATAAGTCACTGCAGTTAATGTTTGCAGATGATATTGTGAAAGGTACGGATACTGTCGGTCGACTTCAGAGATTGTTGAGTGTGTTAGAAGACTTAAGTCACTGGAGATGGTGGCAGGCTCTGGAGAAAATGATATCGGTGTTCTAAAAAGAGAGGGAAGGGAGGGGGGAGGGAGATTCTCACGCGAGAGCTGCCACCAGCCCCAGTGCCACCCGCTCCCTGCCTGTTGTGCCCGCCACCAGCCCCAGTGCCGCCCCCTCCCTGCCTCTTGTGCCCGCCACCTGCCCCAGTGCCACCCCATCCCTGCCTGTTGTGCCCGCCACCTGCCCCAGTGCCACCCCCTCCCTGCCTGTTGTGGCTGCCACCTGCCCCAGTGCCAACCCCTCCTTCCCTGTTGTGCCCGCCACCTGCCCCAGTGCCACCCCCTCCCTGCCTGTGGTGCCCGCCACCTGCCCCAGTGCCACCCCCTCCCTGCCTGTTGTGCCCGCCACCAGCCCCAGTGCCACCCCATCCCTGCCTGTTGTGCCCGCCACCAGCCCCAGTGCTACCCCCTCCCTGCCTGTTGTGCCCGCCACCTGCCCCAGTGCCACCCCCTCCTTGCCTGTTGTGCCCGCCACCTGCCTCAGTGTCATCCCCTCCCTGCCCGTTGTGCCCGCCACCTGCCCCAGTGCCACCCCCTCCATGCCTGTTGTGCCCGCCACCTGCCCCAGTGCCACCCCCTCCCTGCCTGTTGTGCCCGCCACCTGCCCCAGTGCCACCCCCTCCCTGCCTGTTGTGGCTGCCACCTGCCCCAGTGCCACCCCCTCCCTGCCTGTTGTGCCCGCCACCTGCCCCAGTGCCACCCCCTCCCTGCCTGTTGTGCCCGCCACCTGCCCCAGTGCCACCCCCTCTCTGCCTGTTGTGCCACCAGATCTGCTAATGATAACCGACGCCGTGCCATGCCAGACGTGTCTTTGTGAGGGCCGCCGCCGCCGCCGCCGCCGCCGCCGCCGCCGCCGCCGCCGCTCTCTGCCTCCGCTCTCTGCCGCTGCCTCGGTGACCTCGCACCGGGCTTAATACGGTGACTCCCCGTGTTGACGGCACAATGCTAGACGCGCGGTCACACAGCCATAGACCTGGCGGCCACGGGTAGGACGACCGGCCGGCGCTATATGTAGGTATTCATTATGTACAGGCTGTTAATATGGACATCCGAGCGTCACTCAGTGAGCGGACAAAGCCACGCATCATGTAACTATATATCTCTATATATATATGTGTGTGTGTGTGCGCGCTTCCAGGCAGACAGTCGCCGATCAATACAGTTAGGTCTGATTGGTATCGAATGAGGTAGACGTGATCGGAAGAAGAGGTTGGGGACCAGGAGGTCGTAGAGAAGGAGGAGGGGGAGGAGGAAGAGGGGGGCGGACGAGAAAGAGGAGGATGGGGAGGAAGGGGAGGTGGGGGATGGGAAGAGGAAGACGAGGGATAGGGGAGGAGGTGGGGGACAATGAGGGGGAGGGGAGGGGGAGGAGAAAGAGGTAGAGAAGGAGGAGGGGGAGGAGCAGCGGGAATGGGGAGGGGGTGCTTGGTAGCGTTATTGGAGATCAGGGTGTAGCGGCATAAGGAGAGATGGATCATACACAGTTACACAGACGCATAAACAGGGCATATATATAGGCCTATATAGAGAGGGAAGGGGTGGATGGGGGAAGCTAGAGGTGGAAAGGGGCGGAGGAAAGGATGGAGCGAAGAATCTGCAGGTGGAAACGGGTTGGGGAAGCTAGAACGTGTGTGTGTGTTGCGGGGGGGGGGCGTAAGTCACCCTGCAAGGAGACATTGGCGGACATTAAGTAAGATAGAGGAGCGAGAGGCACATCGTGGCTCGGGGCAAGGTTGCCGAGCCAATTAACCTAATGCGAAATTCCCCTTTCTAACTAGCCACTCGACGGCAACATATCCTTTCTCGACCGCCCCCCCCCCCCACCTCACCCCCCCCCCCCCGCCTCGCTTCCTACCCCCCCTCCTTAATAACACAACTCCATTTATCGTCCGCCTCCCGCCGGTCCGCCCCATCACACACCCCTCCCACCCTCACCCCCATCCCCCCACACTGACACCCCTACACACCCTGGTTATGGCAAGCTACAGTCTGCCTCCGCCCGAGGTCACGGCGGAGCCCTACGGTATTATACAGCCTTCTGTTCCCTTTGTATCGTGCCCTAGGTGACGATATTAAAAAACAGTCTGCACGTGTATGAATCTACATTGCTAAAGAAATCAATTAAGGGGGTCGCAACAGTAAAGAACTTGTCGGACGAATGCTCAAGCTGCGGAAATCATTATGATTTGGGTTCACGAATTTATCTCCGAGATACAATTACTCAAAAATGTGTTCCCTTAAATATTTTGAGCAGTGTTTTTATATAAGGTGCGGTGGAGGGATAGCGGTGACTGCTTGTGGTGGCTGGTGGGGGTGGTGGTGAGGGTTAGTCCCCCGCCACCTCGCACACCCTGAGCTCATGTTTCCCGGACGACGGACGGGGGAGGCGACCAGAGCAGCCACCGGTGCGATCGATACTCGTCACAAGTCCTGGCCGGGTTGGTAGTTCCATGGATGAAAAAAAGAAAATTGAAGTTGACGAAGACAGACCACCGTGTCATCCCTCACAACCTACCTATCTACCTACCTACCTCCGCACCGCCTTAAACCCTCCCCCCCTACCCCCATCCCGTCCCTCTGCCCGCCGCCACGCCCATCCCACATCACCCTCTACACCCCACTAAGCCAACATGCGCTTGATCCTCGCCGGCTTAGGTCGTGCGTGGGCTCAGTGCAAACAGTGCACATCTATTTTTATTTTCTTCTTCCGATCATGCAGAACAGTTTTTCTTAACCTCGATCTTCATTCAAAAGTAATCTTAACGCAAAGTGCAACTCCCACGTCCATCTCTCTCCTTATTCCTCCCCTCCCATTCCCCTTTCCTCTCTACCCTCCCCTCCCCTTTTTCCCTTCTATCCCCTTTCCTCTCTACCTTCCCCTTCTCCACTCCCCTTCCCCTTCTCCCCTCCCTCCCGTTGTTCCCTTCCCTCTCCTCTCCTCCCCTCCCCTTTCCCTTCTTCCCCTTCTTCCCTCCATTCCCTTTATCCCTCCCTCCCCTTCCCCTTCTCCCCTCCCCCTGTTTCTCTCTCGCCCTCCCCCCCCCCTTCCTCTTTCTCCCCACCTCATTTTTGGTTGGTGACCCATCAATAATAACCCGGCCATTCTGCCGACAGGGGTCGCTGCGAGCGGGTATCTTATTACGACGATTCTCTATGACGGCCATTTATAGCTAGTCAGTCAGCCCAGAGCGGGAACGGCGACGTGGCCGACACGAATGGAGACTCGTCCTACACGCGTTCTGCTAAACGATGCCAGCAAATCTCTCCCTGGGGGGCAGTTCGTACTTGCTGGGTTGTGAAAAATAAACGACTTACAATATTTCCATAATTGTCTCACCCCGATCTTCCGCTCTTTAGTTGACTACATAGCTCGAGATATGGCTAGCTCGACATTACATTTTGTTCGATTTAAATACTGAACATTGATTAAATTGTGATCGCGAATATTTGTTCCACTTATTTGGATCACGTATTACTCCTGCTTTTGGCGGTCGTTAGCCAGTAAACGATGACCAGGCCAGACGAATGGCATCGCCAGCGAGAATACTACGTCAGACATTGGAATATTAAAAGAAGGGCCTAAGGGTATTAAGTTACATTGATCGCTACAGAATCGCTACTTGGACCATCTTGGTATGATAACACACGTATTACATATCTATGACATATTAAGTAATACAATATCATAAATTAATATCTTCCACGTCATCAATAGCGCGCTTGCCTTCTTGAAGGGGGGGGGGCATAACCCCTCTGAATCGCGAATCCCCAAGAATTCAAGAGAGCAATCTCGAATCTCCAAGATGTGGACATTTTAAGGCTGTGCGCGAACCTAAAGGTGATGTCGCGAATATATCGAGGAATTCGCAGACTGCTATAACGAACGGATCGCGGTAAATAGGCAAAGGGTCTTCGCGTTGAACCAGGAATTGTACGGATAACGTAAATTGCAAACAGCTATTCGCGAATCTCCAACGATTCCTTGATGCCAATCGCGGAGATCGGAAAAGGTATCCCCCCCACCTACTTCTTGACACTTGAAGTATAAAACACTACCGTTATATTATCCTGCCTTACGTCCACCCACGTCTTTATTTTTGTGTTTTTATCCTTACAAAATTTAAGCCTCTTCGTCTCGCATTAATTCCACCAAAAGTGCAGAGAAATGTTGATTGGTGATGTTGATGAAGTTTTCAGAAGGTAACGTCAGCGACAACAGGTGATTGTCGCTATGAGAAAGGTGATATCAGACAGACTTGAAGCCTCGGTAGACGTAGGTACGAAACCAGCGCTAACGTCATCACCATTCCCACTAGACGGAGAAAAAAAACACCAGAAGCGCGAAACAAAGGAACGGCAAAAGAAATCCTGCGTGTTTGTTTGACCTCGGTACTCAATAGCACTGCGATGGGTTCTGTCAATACCCATCCGATCTGGTTGCGAGTGCAGTTGTCTTGGTTTCTAGTCCATGATTCAGGAAACCGATGACGTGGATGTGTAATACTACCCCCACAGGCAGCCCGATAAGGGAGCGGGGGGGGGGGGGGTCCAGTGATTGCGGATCAGCCCGGGAGATCCCCCTAATTGCAACCGCCACTGATAATCAGGACGTATATTTTCGTCTTAACAAATGCGGCATTGAGCCCAACGGACGGTATCACACTCACTGTGGTGAGCTTTCTCCCTTTTTTATCCAGGGGGGGGGGGGGGGGGGTGGAGGGCAGGAGGGCAGGGGCGTAAGCCTCGGCGGAACCGGAAGTAGCCATGACACATTTGGCCTCTATAGCTGCCTATAAACGGGACCAGAAGGTGCCTTGCTCCCGTGATTCACAGTCATGACAATGACCCAGCCAACCAGATCATTACGGCACGACTAAAACAAATATTATGATACTACTTACTACATACTATAAGATCTGGTTGATTATATCTACATCTAGTAACGTCTCTTAGGCCGCCTGTTGTGTAGTGCCAGTATCCACGGCTTTATATTTTTAGCGTTGCGCAATACAGCCTCCTGTTGGGTCAATCAGTAGCGAGGCGGCTTGGGGATCACCCACTTGCGTAACGTGGATCACCAGCCCCCCCCCCCCACCCCCCATTAAGCGGCGAAGCTCATTAAACTGGGTCGTTACACTGGTAACCCACGCCGTGTGCACGGTCAGCAAACGTGCCGTGCAGCTGCCTAACGCAAACGTGCTTTTCCCCATGATTTGATGCCAGCCCCATTCGCTAGATGTCGCTTCATCTTTTGGTTGGAATAAGGGCAGTCAGCCAGTCACAGGCGTGGTCAGACGCCACCCTATGAGTCAGCAAAGGCTTTACATTTAGTTACATTTAAGCTGTAGATATTGTGTCGCAGAGGCATATGATATATCAGCGATGAAATTAAATACGAATATTGATCGCGTATTTTTTTTAAACGTGGCTAAAAACTAATAAAATCCTGCCATTTTCCTGCATCAATTAACGGTCAATACTGGTGGATGCTAGTTAACAGTCTGTCCCGTGACTGACTGCCTGATTCCTAGCGAAAGGGGCGAGTTCTGCTCTGTCATTGATGTCAACATCACTTGTAACGTGTCCCTGGGACGTCTCACGTTCGTCTTCTTTGTCTAATCTCAGTATTCGCCGCAATGTTTTTTTCCCTATACGTCGATATCCATTCCGTGCGATAGGTAACTCACTCCCATGATGAGGCTAAAGGCTCTGGGTTATACACTATAGGTCATTACAAGGTGTACTACATGGCCCGTGTTTTGGGTTTCATTTCGAGGTTTCTCTAAAGCATATTACGCGCTGGTGATATCTGACGCCGAGGTAAAAAAAATGCGTTTTTTGAATAGCCATGAGTAGGAGCTAGTCAAATATTAGTTCAACACTCGGCAGATGGCGATGGGTGTAGCATGCCTCCCGACCTTCCCTCGCTCTCTCGAGCTTTCCCGCCATCCAACATGACTAAGGATTTTCTTTTTTCGTTCACACCTATGATGACATGTTAACTGGGTTGGACGTGCGCGACCTTGAACGGGATAGAGGCGCCGGAAGACAAGTTGAAAGGACGGCAGGTGGCGACACCGTATCCCGCCTTTATGTAGATGGCGCGCCAGTCTCATCGGAAAGCAAAAAAAACTCTTTTTTAGGTCGGTCGGAAGGGAGATCTTATGGAAGGTTTTTAACGCAGACCACGTAATGAAACAAATGCAAAAAAAGTGCCATGAGCCATTTCCGGTTAAAGAAAGGCTGCGGAGAAATGGATGTGGCGTGAGTGACATGGGTGGGGGAGGGATGGATGGATGGATTCGTTTATTTAACAAAGTGTTACATAATAAGACTAACCGAACGATGTTTGTATAAGTATCACACTTAGTCGAGGAGACTCTAGTTAAGGCCGTGATAGGCCGCTGGCACTAGAGCCATCTAATAAATTAAATTTGGAAGCAGAACGACAGGAATAGGCTAGGAAAAAAAAAATAACAACTTGCGCTATCTGATGGTCAAACATACAAAGCAAAACCTACAAAAGCATTTGGTACATAATTGAAAAATTGAATTGAATTGAAAAATAAAAAATAAAATAAAATAAAACCCCCTATGCTTGACACACAAAACAGTTCTGTATATCACACTCTATTGGGTAGTCATTTATCAAAATTTGTTTAATAAATTGAGAGAATCCCTGTAGACTATGTGTGTAGATTTTATCTAAGATGGATTTAGGTTCATGATTTATTACATATACTAAACTATGTCTTAAACATTTAGTGGCATATTGATGGTGTGCACGGGTTGTTTGAACCAAATATTTACCCCTGGTGTTGTATGAGTGTACACTTGAAAGCTGGGCCAGTGGTATTTGCTCAAAGTATAATGGAAGTTTTTTATTTACTAGTTTATAGTAAAATTTTAGAGTTTGCAATCGATGAATATCTTTAGCTTTTAGTAATTTAAGATCTTGGAACAAAGGATTCGTGTGTGCGTTATATTTACTGCCGGTTATGATCCGCACAGCTTTCTTTTGTAGCTTTTCCAATCGTTGTGTTTGGTAACCCCAGGCTAAGATACAATAGTTTAAGTGTGGTAACAGAAGCGTTTTATAAATTGATAACAGCGTATGTTGCGGAAGGATATACTTAGATCTGCTCATGATTGCAATTACTTTACATACTTTAATTGCTATTTTATTTATATGGCTATTCCATTTTAAGGTTTTCTCTATAGTTAACCCGAGCATATTAAATTCGCCCACACATTCGATAGACGTTGTACCAATCACAAGTTTGGGAATATCAATTTTTTTTCCCGGCATGTAAAAGGGCATAAATTTACATTTATTCGGGTTCAGAGCCAATTTATTTATTGCCAGCCATTGGCCAATTTTGCTCAATTCTCCATTTAGCATTTCCGTACTGGTTTCATGAGATGATATTGGTAAATTTGCGTTTAATGTGCTCAGAAGGGTTGTGTCATCCGCGTATATAATAAATTTTAAAATGTCACTGGCGGATGTTGTCATTTATGTATATTATAAATAAAAGAGGACCTAGAATAGAGCCTTGTGGAACGCCAGTGTGAATATTTAAATTATTAGACCTGGTATCTTCAAGTTGCACGTATTGTTTTCTGTCGCAGAGATAACTTTTAATGAGCTTTAAAGAGGTTGAATTCAGGCCATAATGCTTTAGTTTATGTAGAAGTATATCATGATTTATTGTATCGAATGCCTTAGACAAATCCAGATATATATTTATCGGAATTTCCCCGTTATCCATTTTTTGTAGAGTCTGATCAATTAGTTCAAGGCAGGCAAGTTCCGTGGAATGTTTTGGTCTAAAACCGTATTGGCTGTTATTAAATAATTTGTTATCATCAAAATGTGAATAAAGTTGATTAGCAATAACTTTCTCAAAAATCTTGGAAAAGGCTGGTAGTATTGATATAGGTCTATAGTTATTAAATACATCATTTTTCCCACTTTTAAAAATTGGAACCACCTTTGCTATTTTTAGCGAATCAGGGAAAATACCGGTTGACAACGCTTGATTAATTATTAGTGTAAGGGAGGCACTAACTTCCTGGTTGATAGCTTTGAGCAGCTTCACCGATATATCATCATGACCACAACTTGTTTTAGGCTTTAAAGCATCAACTATTTTATTCGTTTCAGATATATCGATTGGTTTTAAATGCAGTTGATTCAAGCAGGGGTTCCTCAAATAAGTTTTAAACGAGCCACTGGTCTGCTTACTTAATGTCTTGGTTAAACTAGGGCCGATATTGGTAAAGAAATTATTAAAGCCACTAGCTATTTTTGATTTATCTCTTGTTTGCTGACCATCAATTAAAAAACATTCAGGAAATTTCCTTTTGTTTGTTGACTTATTGATTATTTCTCCAAGCGCTTTCCAAGTTTGCTTCATATCAGTTTTACAAGATTCAAGTATTCCAAAAAAGTATTTTTTTTTTGCGGCTTGTGATGTATCAATGTATTAGGGGACGTTTCTTTTAGCTTTTTGTATAGTTTATCACGAAGATATCGATTTAATGATTCCATTCGTTATCCACTTGGCTTTTTTATGTTTACGTCTATTGTATTTAACTGTTTTAATGGTAGATGCTTGTCTTTGAGCAGAGATATCTCATTTCATCTCAGGGGGAGGAAGGAAGAGGAAGCGGGGGGCAGTAAACACTAACGTGCATTAAGCTCGCTCATCCCACGATTTAGCGCACTGATAAATCTAGTCTGGTCTGAGACCAAGGACGCATTCCCCCAAGCTGCCATTCGCTAGGTGGCGCTGCGCAAGCTCAGCTTAGACCGCTGCGCAGCGCAAGCTCAGCTTAGACCGCTGCGCGGCGCCGCCCTGCGAGCGAGTGCGCGCCAGCATTTGTCAGTAGGCGACAACAGAGATATAATGGCGCCATGGAAGAGTGAGTGGAAGGCAGAGTGGCAGTCCCCCACCACGAAGCCGAATCTGAGAAATAACGATAATTGGAGTTGTTCAAGTCATAACTATTAATTATGAACGAAAGTGCGGCTCATCAACACATTATTGGGTCCCCTATTATCACCCACCTCCCGTCCATCCATGTGACATAATTCAGAGTGACGCGGTCCCTATCCGCAATAGTATCAATTAGCACATGATAGGCGCATCAGTGAGTCGTGTTGTATGTCACGTCGTTACGGGAATGGTAGGGCCGCGAAGGATAAACAAACAGCGTGAGTCTGGATAATATGGCAACTGACTTGGGCGTACGTTACTCACCGTTATGTACAGCTTGCACCAACAGACGCGTATACATCCTAACTTACATCCTAAGTTACATACTAACTTCCTTGTCGTCCTTCCACTCCCATTCCATTTCCAATACATCAACACATTCTATATGCAATATGATCTGTTATTATTGTGTTAAATTGTGTTTAAAAAATTGAGCTATTTCTATATCGTTGACGAGCGATTTTGTTTCTCTTGTTGCTGATTAAAATTATATGAACATGGCAGGTACGAGCCCCGTAAACAGGTTCACGTCATGACAACGTCGACACAACGTTATTATCTTGGGGCGACAACGTTGTGACGACGTAAAAATGTTTTTTTTTTTACGTTGCCCAAACATTTTTAGATAACGTAGTCAGACATTCAGTCCAGTACTAAATTTTGCCTTCTGTGCGAAATAAATGCGTTTATGATAAATTAATAGGAATCATGACTGTCAAAGACAATCAATTACATATTGTTTTCATGATGTCTGATTTTTCCGGTAACGTTTTGAAAACGCCCAAACCCGACTTCTCACAATTTTGTATTTATAACAACTGCTACACGCCGCCAATTTTACTAGTCACTACACATGGCAAAGGTTTTCTTTTTATGGAATTCAGACTGCAAAAAATTAGTTCAATGTTTGCGACAAACGTTGTAACAACGTTGTCCTGATGTTAACTTTGAGATGACGTGATTACAACCAAAAACCAACGTTGTGTGAACGTTGTGTGATTGCAGGGGTGATACGCGGGCAACTGACCCTTTTCTTAGTGACGCTGTCGGTCACTATAATTATCGATTCACCTATATATCAAGGTATACCTTTTGAAGTATCACGCAAAATACTACCCCCCAATGGCAAAGCACCAACAGATACTATTGTAGCCAGCAATGAATAATTACAAAAGTCAAGTCAATTCAGTGGCATGACATGTCAAGCGAAGGCCAATATGGAAGCAGTCAATAAGTAGCAACGATGTTAGCGTTTGGTATTTTTCAGCCTTGAGCCACTGTGCTTCCAGTCTGGTTTATTTCTGCCCCCGAGCGAGCCGTTTATAATATATAATATGTTGATTTACGTGCGCAACTGCGGCACAACACAATGAATCAATGACGGTGGCGCTCGGGACCGCTAGGTGGCGACACGCGCCGTCCGGCCGCCGAGGGTGAACAGTATGTACCACACAGACTGACTGTGTCGCCACTTGGGCGGGTGTCCTTGCTCTACATCTTCCCGTGGTCCGCCCGTCATGGCGGCTTTGATGCTGATTGCCTCTCTCCATCTCTTTCCCGCCCCTCTCTCCCTCTCCAGCCACTCTCTATTACCCCCCTCCCATCTCTCCACCTTCGCCCTCCCCATCCCCGCATCCTCCTCCGCCATTCGCATCTCTCTCTGCCATCCCTCCCTCTTCCCTCGCCCCTCCCTACTCTATCTTCTTGCCCTATCTCTCCTGCCTCTCCATTTTGCTCAGCTCTCTTCTTTCTACATCACCGCCTCTGTCCGTGTTTTCTCCTCTGTATTACTCCCCTCCCTTCGCTCCCTCTCCCTCGCCATTAATCTCTCCTTTTTTTTGCTCTCCAATTCTCTACCCCCTCCCTTACCCTGCCTCGTTTCTACCCCCACACCTTCCCACGCTGCCCTCTTCCCCACCTCATCCTCTTCCTTAGCGTTGTCTACCCACTCCCGAGCCGCCCGCTCCACATGCCACCACCCACCCCCACACACCTCTTCCATCATATCTCCACCCCCGTCCCACCACACACCTCTTCCCTCATATTTCCACCCCCGTCCGCCCACCCCCCACCACCCAGCGCTCACCCTGGCGCTTTCCAATGACCGTGTCAGGACGACACGCAACGGCCTTGACCTACATCATGTGGCTGCAGCAACACCTGACCAACGGAGTCTGCACCATGTAATCACCTCCCCCCCCCCACCCCCCATGATCCTCCTACGACCCCCTCTTCCCCCTCCACCCGCTGACCCCCCCACCTCATGTCTTGGCCGCCACCCGTGTCCAGCAAGCCATATTTAACCGCAAACTCCTTATATGGCTCGTACGCCAGCAGCGCCATGGCGTATTAATACAAGCCCGTCACACAATGCGGTGACGCGTTTAACAACCCCTACCCAATCACCCCACTCTCCAGTGTCAGCATGAGAAAGCGCAGAGACTGTGCACGTTCGGCACGGGATATAAAGTCCCATCTATGCACGATATATCATGCGCACAACGAGACACTCAAGTTCATAAAATAACTGCATCGGTTATTTTTTTTTCTTTCCCATAAGGCGCTCATGATTTCCTACTTTATGTTTATGCAAGCCTGTTCAGCCGGCGGTGGGGTGGCGACAGAAGCAAGAAAACGTGTCACCACGGTACGCGAATGAACGCGAGAAATATGGTTGTTTCTTAGAAGTTGAAGTAATAGAGGTTTCATAGCGGTCTTACGGGGTTACATCACGGGTTACATCACCAGGGAGACAACCGTTCATCGTTGATAGCGGTCTTACGGGGTTACATCACGGGTTACATCACCAGGGAGACAACCGTTCATCGTTGATAGCGGTCTTACGGGTTTACATCACGGGTTACATCACCCGGTAGGCAACCGTTCAATGTTGGTAGTTTCTGGTTCTTATTCATAAAATTTTGAATTATTCAGGACAACCCAAAATAATATTGAATAAGATATTTAGGTACACTGGCGAATTAACCGGGGGTGGCGGGGTGTAGGATGGCTTGTCTACCACGAGACTTCGAGTCTGTAGTTTCTTCATACGTGTATGTCAATAGCGTATCGACTCCTCCCCCCCCCCCCCCCCCCCGCTGCACCAAGTTTCTATGCGATCCTCCGGTCTTTCCAAACAGTTGTCCTGCAGTCGTCCGCGATGCTGGACGTAGGCTATATATTGACGGCCATGGCGACCCCAAAAGTCTTTGTGCCACGTGGTCCGTCGTCAATAACCATGCGCACGCATGCGCGTAACCATGGATGCACGCACGCTAAGTGGCGGATACTGCTGTACACCTGTGTCCTTGTCAGGTCGACTCCCCCTCCCCTTAGCCCCCCCCCCTCCCTCCGCCACCCCACCCCTCTTAAGCGGCTTTCAACCCAGGTATTAAAAGCCGCATTCAGATTGCATGTAAAGGGCGGAAGGCAAGCCTGAAGCTATTATATATTCATCTCCCTCTGCAGCCGCCAGACCCCCGTCGCCCCCCCCCCCCCCGCACTCTGGCGCCCTAAGTCCATTACCCCCTGCTCCCCGTTACTTACATCACCCTACCCCCATCACACCCCACCTCTCCTCTCTCATTGGCACGCCTGGCGGCCGCGGCTTCAAGGGCGTCAGAAGGGCGTCGTGGGCAGAGAGACGCCGGCTTTCTTGCATGACGTCATTACCCGATTCCCTGGGGCTGTGAACAGGGTAGTCCAGTACTGTCTTTGAACCCGGCCCTGGGGCTGTCAACAGGGTAGTCCAGTACTGTCCTTGACCCCGGCCCTGCGGCTGTGAACAGGGTAGTCCAGTACTGTCCTTGACCCCGACCCTGGGGCTGTGAACAGGGTAGTCTAGTATTGTCCTTGACCCCGGCCCTGGGGCTGTGAACAGGGTAGTCCAGTATTGTCCTTGCCCCCGGCCCTGGGGCTGTGAACAGGGTAGTCCAGTATTGTCCTTGACCCGGCCCTGCAGCTGTGAACAGGGTAGTCCACTACTGTCCTTGACCCCGGCCCCGAGGTCATCTGATGCATATGAACGGCCTGGATAACTGTATGAATCCAGTCGCGGTCACCCAGTGGTGTCACCCAGCGCTGTCACCCAGCGCTGTCACCCAGCGCTGTCACCCAGCGCTGTCACCCAGCGCTGTCACCCAGCGGTAACACCCAGCGCTGTCACCCAGCGGTAACACCCAGCGCTGTCACCCAGCGGTGTCACCCAGCGGTGTCACCCAGCGGTGTCCCCAAGCGCTGACACCCAGCGGTGTCACCCAGCGGTATCCCTAAGCGCTGACACCCAGCGGTGTCACCCAGCGGTATCCCTAAGCGCTGACACCCAGCGGTGTCACCCAACGGTGTCACCCATTGATGTCACCCATCGCTGTCACTCAGTGGTGTCACCCAGCGGTGTCACCCAACGCTGTCACCCAACGCTGTCACCCAAACACGGCGCCCACCCAGTGAAGCAGATACTTTTTGTTTCCCTTCTGTCTCTATGCTGGTGCCCGTGAGTGTAGCCTGGTTCCCGAACATCTTGGTCGTAATATTCATACGGTAGATGGCGCCGCTGTCATGCTTCCGCTATAAATTTGTGCCACGTGCAGTCGTAGAGACATCCCCGATAACGACTGCGCCAGGTGTGCGCATGGGTGGTCCATAAACCTCTTGTAAAGACCGATGCAAAGTAAAAAACAACAAGGCGATAGTAAAAGGATTAAAGATTACAATATTAATCACCAAAATGTCCCTCTGGTCAGTTCTAGCATGTCATCTTGGGGTTTGGAAGGGGCACATGGCGACACGTGACACATGCATATTGAAGAAATCGATATTCGACCCCCAAATTCCGACACTGGGGATCTGAAATAACGACATCGAGACAGATTTTAGAAAGAAAAGACACTGAGCTTAGCCAAAAAGATGCACGGGACGTCGTGAAAAATCGACATTCTATACTGAGAATGTTTGAAAATCGACACTGGACATTGGACCCCCCCCCCACCCCCTCCCCCTTGCAGACCCCTTCATCTGCTAGTTCACTTTTGGGATCTTCGGCAGACGGCAGACGAGACGACAACCGAGGCCGGCTCAGGTTAGGTCTGCATCAAAGCCTTGGCCTCCCTTTGTAGCGGTCTGTCACGACAGCTGCAGGTGCCCCATGGATGATTAGGGCACCCACCTGGTCCTGATGCAGTACGCCACGGCACGTTAATGATCTGATTGACCAAAGTGTATGCATCAGGTACGGGGTCTACATCAAGAGGGGAGAGGGGGCGGGGGGGGGGGCATACCTTTTCCGATCTCCGCGATTGGCATCCAGGAATTCTTGGAGATTCGCGATTGGCGGTTGGCAATTTTGGGGGATCGTTATCCATACAATTCCTGGTTTAACGCGAAGACCCTTTGCCTATTTACCGCGATCCGTTATAATTACAGTCCGCGAATTTCTCGATATTTGCGATATCGCCATTAAGGTGTTTTTTTTTCGTACTAGGTACTAATCTTAGAGATTCAATATCAAGTATGCGGTGTGCATGTGTCCAAGGACTCAAATCTCCATCGACGAAATCTCCATCGACTAAATCTTCACCAACGAAATCTCTGCAATATCCATAGATTTTCAGTATGAATCTCCAAATATGAAATTTCTATAGATGAAATCGCCAAAGTCGAAATTTCCATAGATGAAATCCTCACAGATAAAATTTCCGTACACACACGAAATCTCAAACGAGATAGATGAAATAGTCATTGACGAAATTCCATGGAAGAAATATATTCTCATAATCAAAAATGATTAGCGATGACAACAAAACATTATCCTGGTTAATCTAAAATTCCTCAAAATAACATCCTTATAAGAAGACTATCATAATTTCCAACACATCACCATGTACATTGTCACCATGCAACATCGTTATTGACAAAGATTTCTCATGCGCTACATCATACGCGGACAGAATATTTGCAATTGATTGCACACAGATAACAAAAGTCATATGGATAGAGCCCCGGACAAAAGGACTCGAGGGAAAATCGCCTTGGATAGTAATAGCCTTATCGTCGGAATCGCCAAGGGTATTATTAAAAATCTACATGGAGAAAACTTCTAATGCCGTAGGCATTAGACGCATGGGCAACATCCCCATGGGTCCCCAAGAGCGCCATTGAAAGCCCAGCTGCAGCATCTGATGCTGTACATACCGAACTGAAGCATTCGGAAGCATTAATACTGTCTAGTGGTGGGCACAGTATTTCATTCCCGTTGTCGCTGATGGATGCAGGGTTTTAGAGGCACCAGGGACTGGCGCTAATGCAACGGGCACATGCGAACTGTCTGTCTACATCCGGGGAAATTTGCAACGTACGTGACGACATGTACGTAAAGAAATGTACACGAAGAAATGCACATGTAAAATACATGAAATGTTCAAATGTTACATGAAATGTATGACATGCTACATGAAATGTATGAAATGCTACATAAAATGTATGAAATGCTACATAAAATGTATGAAATGCTACATGAAATGTACAAATGCTACATGACATGTAATGTACGAAATGTATATGACATCCAAATATAGCTACACATGTTGATGTTTCAGGCAACAATGGCAAGCCGTTCTCAAATGATTGATTCCATAATAACTATAATAGCATCACTCTCTGGCAGGGCGCTGGCACACTCAGAAGAAAGTCGCTGATGGCAGGTGGACCAGCAGCATGCTTACGATAGGGCCATGCGATCTACAGATAATAACTACGTATGTTGAAACGTTTAGGCGACAAAACCATGACAAGCCCTTCTCTAGTGATGGATTCCATCATATATGGTTATCACAGCTAGGCGCAGGATGCTGGCACTCTCCAGAGGAAAACGCCTGATCTCTTTGTGAGTGAGTTGCGAGGTGTGTTACACCATAAAGAGACACGACATCGCGGCAGTCACACGTCTCATTACCAGAACAAGAAATACCGACAGAACCAGGGCTGGGGTCCAAAGCCATCCACGCCACGCTCCCCGCCCACGAACGGCCGTCAAACCCCTTGTTGCCCAGAGTCTTCGCCTGCTCCCTAAGAATAACGCTTATCTTCCTCCTCTCCGCGCTCTCACACCTTTGTCCCTTGTCTCTGTCCATCTTCCAGGTTACAGCCCACGAAATGGATTATACTATTTAATGGTAGGCGTGAGTCATGTGTGAGCTATGATAGAACATGGAAGAACGGCCCTTGTCTTTTCCCCATGAACGCTTCTGGTTGGCTCGTTAGTCATCAATGGAGTGACGGGTGGGGCGTGAGGGTGGGGCGTGAGGGTGGGGCGTGAGGGTGGGGCGTGAGGGTGGGGCGTGAGGGCGGGGCGTAATGGTGGGGCGTGAGGGTGGGGCGTGAGGGTGAGGCGTGAGGGTGGGGTGTGAGGGTGGGGCGTGAGGTGGGGCCTGAGGGTGGGGCGTGAGGGTGGGGCGTGAGGGTGGGGCGTGAGGGTGGGGCGTGACGGTGGGACGTGACGGTGGGGCATGACGGTGGGGCGTGACGGTGGGGCGTGAGGGTGGGGCGTGATGGTGGGGCGCGAGGGTGGGGTGTGACGGTGGGGCGTGAGGGTGGGGCGTGACGGTGGGGTGTGAGGGTGGGGCGTGAGGGTGGGGCTGTGAGGGTGGGTTGAGGTGGGGCGTGAGGGTGGGGCGTGAGGGTGGGGCGTAAGGGTGAGGCGTGAGGGTGGGGCTGTGAGGGTGGGGTGAGGTGGGGCGTTAGGGTGGGGCGTGAGGGTGGGGCGTGAGGGTGGGGCGTGAGGGTGGGGCGTGAGGGTGGGGCGTGAGGGTGGGGCGTAATGGTGGGGCGTGAGGGTGGGGCGTGAGGATGAGGCGTGAGGGTGGGGTGTGAGGGTGGGGCGTGAGGTGGGGCCTGAGGGTGGGGCGTGAGGTGGGGCGTGAGGGTGGGGCGTGAGGGTGGGGCGTGAGGGTGGGGCGTGAGGGTGGGGCTTGAGGGTGGGGCGTGACGGTGGGGCGTGACGGTGGGGCGTGAGGGTGGGGCGTGACGGTGGGGTGTGACGGTGGGGCGTGAGGGTGGGGCGTGAGGGTGGGGCGTGAGGGTGGGGCTATGAGAGTGGGGCGTGAGAGTGGGGCGTGAGGGTGGGGCGTGAGGGTGGGGCGTGAGGGTGGGGCGTGAGGGTGAGGCGTGAGGGTGGGGCTGTGAGGGTGGGGTGAGGTGGGGCGTTAGGGTGGGGTGTGACGGTGGGGCGTGAAGGTGGGGCGTCAAGATGGGGGTGGGACGTGAGGGTGGGGCGTGAGGGTGGGACGTGAAGGTGGGGCGTGAGGGTGCGGCGTGAGGGTGGGGCGTGAGGGTGGGGCGTGAGGGTGGGGCGTGAGGGTGGGGCGTGAGGGTGGGGCGTGAGGGTGGGGGCGTGAGGGTGGGGCGTGACGTTGGGCGTGAGGGTGGGGCGTGAGGGTGCGGGGTGGCTTGATATATTGGCAATTGAATGACGGATGGGGCGTGGGGGATGCGATTGGGAGTGGGAGCTTTTATATTGACACCGGCTAGGTATGAATAAATCGAGTTACGGAGCGTGTGTGTTTGTGCGTGTGTGTGGGGGGGGGGGGCAATAGTAATGAAGCGGTTGAGAGGGGGGGGGGCGGTTGGGGAGGGGGGACCGATGAATCTCCCGTCTCCCCATCTCATCCTTACCCGGGTAAGGATGAGATGGGGAGACGGGAGATTCATCGGTCTGCCTTCTTCCACTAACCCGTTACCCTGTTCGTGCGCAGATACGAAGCTAATAAATGAACACAGGTAACCCGTTCAAAAGATTATCTGGGGTAAGTGGAATATGGAATATTAATGCATACTTCTGTTGTCTCCTCGTCGTGTCGTGTCGTGTACTGCCGGTAAGGGTGTTCTTCGTAATCGCTCCTTAATCCCAAAGGTGAGACATTTGATGTCAAGATATCCTGGTGGTAAATTTTGACATGGGCAATCCCCAGCGTCACAGAGGGGCGCAGAAATGTGCATGTGTGGGTGGCGGTGGGTGGGGGGGGGGGCTAAATGAATGAGGCTCGGGGCCTAAAAACTGCCGACCACGAGGGAGGGGGGGGGTAGGGAGGAGAGGGTACGCCAGGGGGGGGGGGGTAGGGAAGAGAGGATACGCCAAAGAGGGGGGGTGTAGGGAGGAAAGGATACGCCAAAGAGGGGGAGGGGTAGGGAGGTGAGGGTACGCCAAGGGGGTGGGGGTAGGGAGGAGAGGGTACGTCAAGGGAGGGTATAGGGAGGAAAGGGTACGCCAAGGGAGTGGGGGGGGGTAGGGAGGAGTGTACGCCAAGGGGGGGGGGGGTAGGGAGGAGAGGGTACGTCAAGGGGGGTGTAGGGAATAAAGGGTACGCCAAGGGGGTGGAGGGAGGGTACGCGAAGGGGGGGGGGGAGTAGGAAGGAAAGGGTACGTCAAGGAGGGCGGTAGGGAGGAGAGGGTACGCCAAGGGGGGTGGAGGGATTTGCGCGCTAATGCCCCCACCACCCCCTTCCTCTCCCTTACGTCGGATCCCCCAATGCCGTCAACCAGGAACAGATGGAGGGCGCACCACAAAAGGTAGACTTTTTTTTATCACTTTAAGGGCCCACCGATGCACTTTGCTCCGCCATTGTGCGTGGAAAACACAATGACGATGTCAATCAAAACTCATTTGCATTACTGTGTTTGTACAGAGGGCTTCCCACATATTTCGGCTGATGCTTTCAACACCCCCAGCATTCTCTCGTGCAAATTATGCAGCTATCTGATCTCGGCCAAGGCAGCGCCGCGTATTCAGTCACCATGTTTTCAGACAGAGACCAGACGCGGTTTAAGCAGCACCGGTGCCCCGAGTGGCAATTATCCCAAAGAGACCCATTTAAGAAATGACCTTGAAAGATTCGACCTTGCGAAATGCCCCACATGGCGATATTACGCGGTTAATAATAATGGCGTTGGCGTGAGTTTTAGAGGGAGCGAGTGTGCCGGATGAAGGTTGTATTTATTGAGGACGCCGACTCCCGACCCGGAAGCTCAGGCCCCCCTCCCCCCCCCCACCCCCACCTCACCTATTTGGTGATATATATCCTGATCAGAGAGCAGGACGCGCACGGGATTGGTTCACTCACCTGGGTGCAGATGATGGCGGGAACGAGGCGGGAACGAGGCGGGATGAAAGCGATCGTAACCAAGGTATTCCAACATGTCCGGCTTGTAGGCCAGGTTAACGGCGTCAATCTGGTGGGCGGGTGGTCGGGGCCCCCGCCGCCTTGGCGACCCGCCCTCCCGGCCTCCCCCACGCCGTCCCTCGCGCGTCGGGAAGCCGGCCATGCCCGCCGCTGGCCCGCCGGCCCCCTGCCACCCCCGGTAGTAATCAGGGCGGGCGGACGGGGGCGGCCACCCGCCCGTCAGCCCGCCTCTGAATGAGGCCGGGTAAGCGTCATAGTTGTATCCTTGTATTATGATGCTGTGTGGTGTATCATAGATCCGGAACGGCTAGTGGGAGTCATAGACATCTATAGGGGGGGGGGAAGGTGATCCCGGATTGACTGGGGTGATCCCGGATTGACTGGGATGATCCCGGATTGACTGGGGTGATCCCGGATTGACTGGGATGATCCCGGATTGACTGGAATGATCCCGGATTGACTGGGATGATCCCGGATTAACTGGGGTGATCCCGGGTTGTGATCCAGATGGTGGGTGACGACAGGGGGACCGACGTGACACACTTCCGGAATTCAGTTTCTTTGGCGACAGCTACTTTCGCTTCTCATGTTGCCCGCTCAGGATGACCTGGTGGGAAGAAATAAGACAAAAATACATTAAAATTAATTAGTGTTTTAGGCCGCTTTTGGGCACACAAGGGCCTAATATTGCATGTTTATTCTATACTTTAGTTGGCCTCTAGCCCTTGAAAAAATATTCAACATATAGACACAAACACAAGTATCCAATACAGTAATCAACTCTTCCACATCATTAATACCCCAAGGGCTAAACCGGGCCAAAAGAACTCCCAGGACGATGAAGGATGAAACGACATGTCCCAGATTAGATGCCGAGGCCCGTATTCGAACCAACCGGCGTTGTAGTGCGCTAACCACTAAGCCAGGAAGGCCGCCGGAAGAGGTACAAATAAACAGAACTGTAAACAGCCAATGTCAAATGGAATGGAAGGTATAACTAAGCACTACAAGTAAGGCAAGACAAATATGCTTATTTATAATAATTTTATCGCCGTCACTCCGCATACGGCACATGTGGCCTACTATCCAATAATACAAATTAACGCACTGATAAACCCCTTAAACGGACAACATTTGCGAAATAAATTCCCACAGACAACCGCCCACATGCAACATGACGAACAGTGAAAGCCTTTCCCACCGACGGCACATTTACAAACACAAAACAAAGACGCTGTTTTATGAGAACAATCAGTATAATCCAATAGTCCAGCGCCGTCGCCCCCTGGGATTATCGACTGAGACCAAGGCGGTGGGGGTGGGAGGGGGGGGGGTGGCGGCTGATGGGATAAGGAGGGTAAGCGCCGATATAATGAGCGAGGCGACGATGCGACCGCTGTTCATGCACTTGTCCTACCCACGTGCGCCCGTCCCCGTCGGGGGGGTGGGGGGGGGTAACTAGATACAACATATTATAAGGAGGTGAGGAGCCACCAAATCTTACCCATCCAAGTACCAAGAACTGTGTAACATTAGGGCCCATCCACGTAGCAGCTGAACAAGTTTTTTGGCAAAATCTACTGTGCTGAAAATCCTTAGATTTGCATATATTGTATACACATGACACAGGCTTCGCGGTCGCCTCCTGGGAGCAAATCGACCCATCGCCAGCTTGAACATGTAGCGGACCCATTGGCGTAGGCTACCAACCGCCTCCTAAAGTAGACCCATGCAGGTACCAAAACTGCATAATTTAGGACCCATTGGCGTAACAAAGTGCACACAAAAGACATTCTTTCCAGCGGCACGTCCCCAGCAGTTAATTACCTTGATATACCCCCCCCCCCCCCGGGGTCTGTCTACGACCTGCAGCATCTATAACCCACTCTTTGTCTACCGTACCGTACGCTACACTTCCGGACCTTCTTTCCGTCCAACAAGTAGGCCCGGGCGCACTACAAAAGGGGATATCGGATTGGGGCATGGCAATTTGTTTATGTGGAGCAAAAATGTGGGGGTAACATGGCTGTTATCTTGGTGTATAAATTGATTCTTGTTTTCACTGCAAACAGCGCGCCCCAGCCCCTGGAGAACATGCAAATACTAGTGATTTGTTGTTTACGACATGGAGTCAATATTGAATCAGGACCACTTTTTTGTCGCGATGTCGCGCTTTGTCAATTGTAAAGGAAATGGTTCATATGATTATGACCTAGTTATGCATAAGGCTGTGGAATATGTCGATATTAATAGGGATCTTAAGCATATCTTAATGGCATGCGCCACGAGAGCGTTAATACTACTTGACATATCTGGAAAACCAACCCGTTTTATCATTTTGCGTCATTACTGAAGTCTGATGACTGACATATGGCAATAGGTTAGTTGACTGGTTTGAAAGACATGTTCATATCGCACCAAGGGAGAGGGCAGAGTAGAGACTGGAAATAACGCCCTTTTCTTTCCGAAAGCAAGCTTGGCTTACCATGGCTCGCCTGGCAGAGCTCACTCGAGCAAGCTTGGCGTACCATGGCTCGCCTGGCAGAGTTCACTCGAGAAAGCTTGGCGTACCATGGCTCGCCTGGCAGAGCTCACTCGAGAAAGCTTGGCGTACCATGGCTCGCCTGGCAGAGTTCACTCGAGCAAGCTTGGCGTACCATTGCTCGCCTGGCAGAGCTCACTCGAGAAAGCTTGGCGTACCATTGCTCGCCTGGCAGAGCTCACTCGAGAAAGCTTAGCGTACCATTGCTCGCCTGGCAGAGCTCACTCGAGAAAGCTTGGCGTACCATTGCTCGCCTGGCAGAGCTCACTCGTGAAAGCTTGGCGTACCATGGCTCGCCTGGCAGAGCTCACTCGTGAAAGCTTGGCGTACCATTGTTCGCCTGGCAGAGCTCACTCGAGAAAGCTTGGCGTACCATTGCTCGCCTGGCAGAGCTCACTCGTGAAAGCTTGGCGTACCATTGCTCGCCTGGCAGAGCTCACTCGAGAAAGCTTGGCGTACCATTGCTCGCCTGGCAGAGCTCACTCGTGAAAGCTTGGCGTACCATGGCTCGCCTGGCAGAGCTCACTCGTGAAAGCTTGGCGTACCATTGCTCGCCTGGCAGAGCTCACTCGAGAAAGCTTGGCGTATTATGGCTCGCCTGGCAGAGCTCACTCGAGAAAGCTTGGCGTACCATGGCTCGCCTGGCAGAGCTCACTCGAGAAAGCTTGGCGTACCATGGCTCGCCTGGCAGAGCTCACTCGAGAAAGCTTGGCGTACCATGGCTCGCCTGGCAGAGTTCACTCGAGAAAGCTTGGCGTACCATTGCTCGCCTGGCAGAGCTCACTCGAGAAAGCTTGGCGTACCATTGCTCGCCTGGCAGAGCTCACTCGAGAAAGCTTGGCGTACCATGGCTCGCCTGGCAGAGTTCACTCGAGCAAGCTTGGCGTACCATGGCTCGCCTGGCAGAATTCACTCGAGAAAGCTTGGCGTACCATGGCTCGCCTGGCAGAGTTCACTCGAGCAAGCTTGGCGTACCATGGCTCGCCTGGCAGAATTCACTCGAGAAAGCTTGGCGTACCATGGCTCGCCTGGCAGAGTTCACTCGAGCAAGCTTGGCGTACCATGGCTTGCCTGGCAGAGTTCACTCGAGAAAGCTTGGCGTACCATGGCCGGCCTGGCAGAGTTCACTCGAGAAAGCTTGGCGTACCATGGCTCGCCCGGCAGAGTTTACTCGAGGAAGCTTGGCGTACCATGGCCGGCCTGGCAGAACTCACTCGAGAAAGCTTGGCGTACCATGACTGGCCTGGCACAGCTCACTCGCGAAAGCTTGGCGTACCATGGCTGGCACTGATGCATATGATATTTGAACGTGTCAATGGAGTTAAATCACCACGTAACTGAATTGAGTAAAAATACGAATGATATCTATATATATCAATAGGATTCTTCATATCAATATTTTGAACCTATATCAATGACACCTGAGTTTTGATCAATATAAAAATGATATTTATCTATACCACAATGGAGTTTATCGATGTGATGATGAGGGATGCCATCAGCATAACCCGATAGGATCTGGCATTACTAATATACCGCACTTCCCTGTCATTATTACATGCTACACTCCCCTCTCAATATTATATCCCACACTCTCCTGGCATTACTAATGCCACACTCTCCTGGCATTACTAATGCCACACTCTCCTGGCATTACTAATGCCACACTCTCCTGGCATTACTAATGCCACACTCTCCTGGCATTACTAATGCCACACTCTCCTGGCATTACTAATGCCACACTCTCCTGACATTACTAACATGCCATACTCCCCTGACATTACTAATGCCACACTCTCCTGGCATTACTAATGCCACACTCTCCTGGCATTACTAATGCCACACTCTCCTGACTTTACTAACATGCCATACTCCCCTGACATTACTAATGCCACACTCTCCTGACTTTACTAACATGCCATACTCTCCTGACTTTACTAATATGCCATACTTCCGTTATCATAGATATGATGGCTACTGATCTTACCTCCGTATCCCAACACCCATATGGTCTTGGCCAAAGGATCTATCGTAATTTCATCAACTGCATGATGGTATCACATTGATGATTAACTCCACCATATACCACACGATGAACCTCAGCCATGGCAAGCCAGCAAACACATGTTGTTGTAGGTGAGGTTGATCCTGGACACGACTGTCGCCCCCTATCTACCCGTCCCAAGCCAATACCTTTAAGTCGGTGGCACACAACAAGCAATAGCACACTGCAGGATAACAGATTTTTTTAACGAGCTGCAGCAGCAACACCATTGCTTGTCCAACCTGGTCACCATAGCGTTGGCTAGTGACCGCCACCGCCACCGCCACCGCCACCACCAACGCCATCCACCGCCGCCGCCACCGCTACCGCCAAAGCCGCACGCATTTTTCTGTCACGTGGACTAGCGAGAAGCAAAAATCCCCGGCTGATATTTGATTACTTAGTCTGGTCATCGCCACGTAAGTATATGACATCAGAGAGGGTCATGATCTTTGGTTCGCCCAGCCTCACCATTTACCTGGCACACCATCTGTCTGAGGCCATGAATCTGTGGTTCGCCCAGCCTGACCATCTAGCTGGCCCACCGTCTGTCTAAGGCCATGAATCTTTGGTTCATCCAGCCTGACCGTCTAGCTGAGCACACCGTCTGTCTAAGGCCATGAATATTTGGTTCACCCAGCCTGACCGTCTAGCTGACCACACCGTCTGTCTAAGGCCATGAATCTTTGGTTCACACAGCCTGACCGTCTAGCTGACCACACCGTCTGTCTAAGGCCATGAATCTTTGGTTCACCCAGTCTGACCGTCTAGCTGACCACACCGTCTGTCTAAGGCCATGAATCTGTGGTTCGTCCAGCCTAACCATCTAGCTGGCACACCGTCTGTCTGAGGCCATGAATCTTTGGTTCACCCAGCCTGACCGTTTAGCTGACCACAACGTCTGTCTAAGGCCATGAATCTTTGGTTCGCCCAGCCTGACCGTCTAGCTGACCACACCGTCTGTCTAAGGCCATGAATCTTTGGTTCACCCAGCCTGACCGTCTAGCTGACCACACCGTCTGTCTAAGGCCATGAATCTTTGGTTCACCCAGTCTGACCATCTAGCTGACCACACCGTCTGTCTAAGGCCATGAATCTTTGGTTCACCCAGTCTGACCGTCTAGCTGACCACACCGTCTGTCTAAGGCCATGAATCTTTGGTTCGCCCAGCCTGACCGTCTAGCTGACCACACCGTCTGCCCAAGGTCATGAATCTTTGGTTCATCCAGCCTGACCGTCTAGCTGACCACACCGTCTGTCTAAGGCCATCAATCTGTGGTTCGCCCAGCCTGACCATCTAGCTGGCACACCGTCTGTCTGAGGCCATGAATCTTTGGTTCACCCAGCCTGACCGTCTAGCTGACCACACCGTCTGTCTAAGGCCATGAATCTTTGGTTCGCCCAGCCTGACCGTCTAGCTGACCACACCGTCTGTCTAAGGCCATGCATCTTTGGTTCACCCAGTCTGACCATCTAGCTGACCCACCGTCTGTCTAAGGCCATGAATCTTTGGTTCACCCAGTCTGACCGTCTAGCTGACCACACCGTCTGTCTAAGGCCATGAATCTTTGGTTCACCCAGCCTGACCGTCTAGCTGACCACACCGTCTGTCTAAGGCCATGAATCTTTGGTTCGCCCAGCCTGACCGTCTAGCTGACCACACCGTCTGTCTAAGGCCATGCATCTTTGGTTCACCCAGTCTGACCATCTAGCTGACCCACCGTCTGTCTAAGGCCATGAATCTTTGGTTCACCCAGTCTGACCGTCTAGCTGACCACACCGTCTGTCTAAGGCCATGAATCTTTGGTTCACCCAGCCTGAACGTCTAGCTGACCACACCGTCTGTCTAAGGCCATGAATCTTTGGTTCACCTAGCCTGACCGTCTAGCTGACCACACCGCCTGTCTGAGGCCATGAATCTTTGGTTCACCCAGTCTGACCGTCTAGCTGACCCACCGTCTGTCTGAGACTGGTTTTGGCCATCATGGCTATATTGATATGCTGACGTCGAGGAGAAATTCGTGGCGTGTAATTTGGTCAGAATATCCAATATATCACAGGTTCACGTGGTTTCTATACTTGTTTGAGAGTCTCTGAATATGAAAGCGATAATATATCAGCTTATATACAGAAACTGAACAGTGAGTTAGTCCGACTGAAGACCTTTGAGATTTAAGACAGAAAGACCAGGAACAGACATTAACTGTGGATGTCGCCTGTCCTGCTGGGCACGTGGTGTTAGAGATTGACCATATCACCTTAAGACTGAAAGACCAGGGACCGAAATTAACTGTGGATGTCGCCTGTCCTGCTGGGCACGTGGTGTTAGAGATTGACCATATCACCTTAAGACAGAAAGACCAGGGACAGACATTAACTGTGGATGTCGCCTGTCCTGTCGAGATTTATAAGGTCTTTAATTGACCATATCACCTTAAGACAGAAAGACCAGGGACAGACATTAACTGGATGTCGCCTGTCCTGTCGAGATTTATAAGGTCTTTAATTGACCATATCACCTTAAGACAGAAAGACCAGGGACAGACATTAACTGTGTATGTCGCCTGTCCTGCCGGGCACGTGGTGTTAGAGATTGACCATATCACCTTAAGACTGAAAGACCAGGGACCGAAATTAACTGTGGATGTCGCCTGTCCTGCTGGGCACGTGGTGTTAGAGATTGGCCATATCACCTTAAGACAGAAAGACCAGGGACAGACATTAACTGTGTATGTCGCCTGTCCTGCTGGGCACGTGGTGTTAGAGATTGACCATATCACCTTAAGACAGAAAGACCAGGGACAGACATTAACTGTGGATGTCGCCTGTCCTGTCGAGATTTATAAGGTCTTTAATTGACCATATCACCTTAAGACAGAAAGACCAGGGACAGACATTAACTGTGTATGTCGCCTGTCCTGCCGGGCACGTGGTGTTGAGATTGACCTGCCCCCCTGAAAATTTACCTGTCCTATCAAATTAAAAAACACCAACGTTGATACAACTAAGAAACAATATATTTACTGTGCTATTTACAAGGATTTCGACGATTCTGCCACGTCGTGTTCCGAAACGTGAGCACCTATTACTGAGCGCACAGTCTTCCAATGTTGATATTGTTGAGGTCAAAAAACGAAAGCTACCATGCAGTTGTTATTCGCATTGATCGGTGGCTACAGGTTGTTGGCTCTGTGTAACTGCATTCAGTGAAGCTCGCCATTGCCGAATGGCGACAAATCTAAGTCTAAATCTTCACCTGCCCTATCGGGCATACAACCAGTATTCTGACCTGTCCGACCATGTAATTCCATTCTCCCGGGCAGTCGGACAGTCGGTTAGGTCTCTTCCTGAAGACCCATGTACTTTTCCAGGTATCGAAACTCGGAATAGATCTCCGTCTAGTATGTGCATAACCATTCTCAGGTTGTAGTCGGCAACGGCGTTTGCTTTAGTTCTCAAGAGAATAATTTGTTATGTATGTTTCTGCAACACTTTAAAAGGAATGCAAATCACAGCGAACCCGTTTTGATGAGAAGAGGATCGTTGTCATGATGACCCGACTCCTGACAGGGGATCCCCCGTGGCCCAGACGGTAGCGCGCTCGGCTCTGACCGAGTGAGCTCTGCTCAGCGGTCGCTGGGTGGGGGTTAATCAAACCATACGCCAGGCGTTGTGCACAGCAAAACATCCTGTTTGTCTTTCAGAAGTGTACCGAGTTACTCCCGGATAAGTTGTTTCAATCAGCGGTAACATTATTTTTTGCGATGTGCGGAACATACACATTGACTCAATGTTTGACGACTATGACAACCGTCACTGCCCAGAAACGAACACTGATCTTACCGTCGAACCACATTCAGATAGATCATCCGCATTCGTCGAGGCACCTTCAAACAATAAAAAGTTAACATATTTCACTTTGAGACGGTTTTACGTAATGCGTGCGTCGATCCTAGTTCAGTCAGCTCTTGTCTCGCTGTCCGCGTCGTGCACCGCCCAGTGGATGCTGCAGTGGTCTATGTTACGTTGTGATCGGTTAGCTGTCCCACCCATACACGACCAATCAGTGGCACGTACATAAAGGACGCTTCTGGTGTTCACATGATAACACCGTATGAACACGCCTTGGCCAATCAGAACGCAATTGACGGATTTGATATTGCTCATCGGAAAAGATCGGAAAACTTGTGCTCGCATGGAAGACACGTTTTAATTTTGAGCTCCTAATACGGCGTGAGAATTACACAAACACCTGTTATACACTCAGATATCTCTGCATAGAGGTGATCCTTAGCAAATTGTGAGTATTATATATAAGGACATGATTGATAAAACACCTTGGGTCGTTCGTGGAAATAAGACATAATACAATTGTAAGGGTGGGGGGAAAATACCAATACTGGCCCGGTTCTGGGATGACACGCCTCAATGGTTCGAGCACATGGAAGCTTTCCGCACTCACATGGCTTTATCGCTAAATTGATCCGTGACCTCCCCCCACTATCCCCACTCTCCGCCCCTCCTACCGCCCAGCCCTCATCCCTCCCGCTGTCACTGTGACACTCCCTTCCATCCCCACCCACCGCGCCTCCAACCGACCAGCCCCGATCCCTCCCGCTGTCACGGTGCCACCCCCCCCCCCCCGATCCCTCCCGCTGTCACGGTTCCACCCCCCCCCCGATCCATCCCGCTGTCACGGTGCCACACCCCCATCCCTTCCGCTGTCACGGTGCTACTCCCCATCCCCCACGCTGTCACGGTGACACTCTCCTCCATCCCTCCCGCTGACACGGTTTCACTCCCTCGTTTGCTACTCTTCGCCCTTCTGCTGTATATTTCTTGTTTGTATATGTACCATTTTTATGTACATCAATTCCAACATTCCGAGAAATACGAAACAAAAGGAGCGTGGAAACAAACAAAACCCGCTTTGACACTGACGCTGAACGTGGTTGCTATGCGCCGGGACCGGGATGTCGATTGCAGCTTGGGTGCAGCACGCGCGCAAACGTCACGTTCAGCGGGAGTACATAGGCCGCACGTTGTTATCACTCGCTGGTCCAGTGCAGGAGTACCATCGTCAACATATGGACTCAAACTCGCAAACCAGCCTTCCACGCCCGCGGTCGGGCACCAGCCTTCCGCGCCCGAAGTCGGGCACTAACCTTCCACGCCCGAGATCGGGCACCAGCCTTCCGCGCCCGAGGTCGGGCACCAGCGCTGACTTCCCCTTATGGGGATGGTAATTACCCATTGCCCCGGGACAGACTGCATTCCCGTGATTCACACAGAAAGCGCAAGTAGGCGCTGCAGGCTGGGGCATATCTTGTGTATTCTTGCTCAAGAACCCAAACAAATGTTCCAGTCACCTTTAATCTCACTCACGGAGATTGTCACTGGACCTCCTCTATAGTGGTCTCGACACGAACAATACCTGAGCGGAATGACTTTTCAGCAGTCTGCTATGAGACCCAGCATTTGATTTGCTTGCAGAAAGTCGGTCCGAAACTATCTGTGACCTCTGGCAAAGTACGTCACGCCAATAATAGCCGTCAGTTATATTGGTCAATAATAGCCGTCCGTTATATCGGTCAATAATAGCCGTCAGTGTATTGGTCAATAATAGCCGTCAGTTGTATTGGTCAATAATAGCCGTCAGTTGTATTGGTCAATAATAGCCGTCAGTGTATTGTTCAATAATAGCCGTCAGTTGTATTGGTCAATAATAGCCGTCAGTTATATTGGTAAATAATAACCGTCAGTTATATTGGTAAATAATAACCGTCAGTTATATTGGTCAATAATAGCCGTCCGTTATATTGGTAAATCATAACCGTCAGTTATATTGGTCAATAATAGCCGTCCGTTATATCGGTCAATAATAGCCGTCAGTTATATTGGTCAATAATAGCCGTCAGTTATATTGGTAAATAATAACCGTCAGTTATATTGGTAAATAATAGCCGTCCGTTATATTGGTAAATAATAACCGTCAGTTATATTGGTCAATAATAGCCGTCCGTTATATTGGTAAATAATAACCGTCAGTTATATTGGTCAATAATAGCCGTCCGTTATATCGGTCAATAATAGCCGTCAGTGTATTGGTCAATAATAGCCGTCAGTTATATTGGTAAATAATAACCGTCAGTTATATTGGTCAATAATAGCCGTCCGTTATATCGGTCAATAATAACCGTCAGTGTATTGGTCAATAATAGCCGTCAGTTGTATTGGTAAATAATAACCTACAGCTATATTGGTCAATAATAGCCGTCAGTTGTATTGGTCAATAATAGCCGTCAGTTATATTGGTAAATAATAACCGTCAGTTATATTGGTCAATAATAGCCGTCCGTTATATTGGTCAATAATAACCGTCAGTTATATTGTTCAATAATAGCCGTCCGTTATATTGGTCAAAAATAACCGTCAGTTATATTGGTCAATAATAGCCGTCCGTTATATTGGTCGAAAACACAAGTCAATTATATTGTTTTTCAGCAATGACACGTTCTCAGTGGGAGGCGGAAAGTCCATATGTCGTCATGACGTGTGCGTCAGGAGATGCACCGACAGCACCGTAAGCTGGTACCACTGCTCCAACGCAGTATGCCCGGCTACGTGCGAGGGGAGAGCAACCCGGGTACCAGGCTAAGGGATCATGGCAAAAACAGATTTTTTTTTTAAAAACAACAAATAACCGAAATCAGAGCTACGAACCCAATGTAAGTCGCGTGGCGGAAAACCGAAAAATGATATCGGGGATTTAATTAACCCCGAGGCAGGTAAGATAAGCCCCGACGATATACTCGAGCTTGGTTGCGGGGCGTCTGAAGCCCTACAAAGACAAATGCTCTGCCCTGCCTGCTCTAATGCTGACACAGATTGTACTAAGACAGACTACGTAGGGGAAGAAAAATGAAGCGAGACTAATAAATAATAAAAAATAATTACACTTATTAATAACGACACATGTACTTCTAATATCCTGGCCCACTCATCTGCAATCGGTTATTTGCGCTAAGCTAGACGCTATGCTCGGACTGCCCCGCCTCCTCTGCTGAGGCCCACATGCCGGTCTTCTGATTGTGAAGTGAGGTGGCACAGCACACAAAAGTGCTGTAATCAACCTGATATAATGTGTTTTTCAAAACACGTCGCTATCACAGAAGTTAATTGCGTGTTTGTTGCTCTTGACCTGTCTAATTTGTTTATAATATGAAAAATATATCCCTAAATAAATATATAGCGCCATAAGTAAGGATGCTATATGAACTCTAGCCAAAGATATCGCTGGATTGGACTGAGGCGGACATCGGATTCGGCCAATAGGGGCGAAGTAAGGCAGTGACGTCACTTAACGGAAGGTTCTAAGTCCATTGGCAGATTGTGTGTCAAATGTGTGATTTGGGGGTAGAACTCCCCTCGAAAACCCTATACTTCCCCCGATATTAACATAGATGTTTTATCAATCTGTCATGAAGCCCCTGCCCACTACATGTACTGTACTCTGTTATGGGCGTAATCATGGGAACGCCCCAGGCATTGTGACGCCGCATAGAACAAACAAAAAATTTAACAGCGACCAATTTCGTTACCATAGCGACGACCGCGTGATTGATGTGCCGTCGCTATACACGAGGACCACAATGAGTCGTATAGCGGGTGCAGCGCCATGCCCCCCTCCCCCCACCCCCCCCCCCGCTATGAGACACCGAGACAGCTACACACAACACTCAAACTGTACTCATTTTAATCCAATCTCAACAATTATCAAGTCTTTTCGCGACAAGAAAGTAGCCTTTTGGCACTAATATAGTTTTGCTGCGCGTTAATAATAATTGAAAAATAATATTAAGAACAATAACAAGAAGAACAAGAAGATGAAGAAGAAAATTTTGGTTTTTGACTGCCATGATGATGATGAATTCCGGTGGGAGGATGAAAGCAGAGTAAAGGTCATGGAGAAATGGCGGGGGACAAAGACACACGACCACACACAGCCACACAAGGCGTGGACGGCGGGGCCCGCCCACGTGTCCTATGGCGTATGGTGTCTCCACTATATAGAGGGCGCGGCGCACGGTGACTTTTGATGACACGCCACCGCCGCTTTACACACCAGCGGGTAGCGGGGAGGGGG
>OZ025259.1:9625165-9655488 GCA_964019135.1 Arenicola marina | reverse complement strand
GAACCATGTTGCCAGTAGGCGTTATGATTTACGATATTAATTCACAATTAATAAAAACTATCAAAGAGGAGTGACTGTATGATTGAATAGAAGCGGGTGTGACAGAAAATGGCACACAAACTTTTTATTGTTAATGACCAGCATTGAATTGTGCAGCTGTTACAGCATTCAATTGTTCCCTGGCTTAGTTTTATTGCACGTTTTTAGTCTGCGTTTATATCGGGTTTTGCATTTTGCAGGCCACAGTACTGGTCATGCAATGGGTAGAAACACTACTAATATTAATACGACATTAATGAACCTTGCTGTCTGCAAACGAAAAATATGCTGACTGATTTCCAGACGCCCTCAACTTGTTCAGACTACTAACGGCGTATGGTTGTTTTGTCTCTCATTTTTTTACATCGGCGATGGTGAGATGCGTTGACCCCGGTTTGTCATATCACTCACCGACTATGGCCACCTGAGAGCCTAACCTGAGAGCACGTGGATTGGTGGTTCGAGCCCTGCTGTGACCATGTCTGTGTGGCCGCAGGATAAAGATCCCATGTCATGCTTCGTAAAGAGTAGGGGGTTACCCCCGGGAACATGGCTCCACTCTCTATTTCTTTTCCCATGGACGCGATATGATCAAAAGTGGTCAAAGCGTCCTGAATAACCAAACAACCAACCACTCACCCACGGTTACCCCTTCGCCCTGCCCTGACTTGTTACTCCTGGCCCTCCACCCCTTCGCCCTGCCCTAACTTGTTACCCCTGGCCCTCCACCGCTTCGCCCTGCCCTGACTTGTTACCCCTGGCCCTCCACCCCTTCGCCCTGCCCTGACTTGTTACCCCTGGCCCTCCACCCCTTCGCCCTGCCCTGACTTGTTACCCCTGGCCCTCCACCCCTTCGCCCTGCCCTGACTTGTTACCCCTGGCCCTCCACCCCTTCGCCCTGCCCTGATTTGTTACCCCTGGCCCTCCACCCCTTCGCCCCGCCCTGACTTGTTACCCCTGGCCCTCCACCGCTTCGCCCTGTCCTGATTTGTTAGCCCTGGCCCTCCACCCCTTCGCCCTGCGCTGACTTGTTACCCCTGGCCCTCCACCCCTTCGCCCTGCCCTGACTTGTTACCCCTGGCCCTCCATCCCTTCGCCCTGCCCTGATTTGTTACCCCTGGCCCTCCACCCCTTCGCCATGCCTGACTTGTTACCCCTGGCCCTCCACCCCTTCGCCCTGCCCTAACTTGTTACCCCTGGCCCTCCACCCCTTCGCCCTGCCCTGACTTGTTACCCCTGGCCCTCCACCCATTCGCCCTGCCCTGACTTGTTACCCCTGGCCCTCCACCCCTTCGCCCTGCCCTAATTTGTTATCCCTGGCCCTCCACCCCTTCGCCCTGCCCTGACTTGTTACCCATGGCCCTCCACCCCTTCGCTCTGCCCTGATTTGTTACCCCTGGCCCTCCACCCCTTTGCCCTGCCCTGACTTGTTACCCCTGGCCCTCCACCCTTTCGCCCTGCCCTGATTTGTTACCCCTGGCCCTCCACCCCTTCGCCCTGCCCTGACTTGTTACCCCAGGCCCTCCACCCCTTTGCCCTGCCCTGACTTGTTACCCCTGGCCCTCCACCCCTTCGCCCTGCCCTGACTTGTTACCCCTGGCCCTCCACCCCTTCGCCCTGCCCTGATTTGTTACCCCTGGCCCTCCACCCCTTCGCCCCGCCCTGACTTGTTACCCCTGGCCCTCCACCGCTTCGCCCTGCCCTGATTTGTTAGCACTGGCCCTCCACCCCTTCGCCCTGCCCTGACTTGTTACCCCTGGCCCTCCACCCCTTCGCCCTGCCCTGACTTGTTACCCCTGGCCCTCCACCCCTTCGCCCTGCCCTGATTTGTTACCCCTGGCCCTCCACCCCTTCGCCCTGCCCTGACTTGTTACCCCTGGCCCTCCACCCCTTCGCTCTGCCCTGACTTGTTACCCCTGGCCCTCCACCCCTTCGCCCTGCCCTGACTTGTTACCCCTGGCCCTCCACCCCTTCGCCCTGCCCAAATTTGTTATCCCTGGCCCTCCACCTCTTCGCCCTGCCCTGACTTTTTACCCCTGGCCCTCCACCCATTCGCCCTGCCCTGACTTGTTACCCCTGGCCCTCCACCCCTTCGCCCTGCCCTAATTTGTTATCCCTGGCCCTCCACCCCTTCGCCCTGCCCTGACTTGTTACCCCTGGCCCTCCACCCCTTCGCTCTGCCCTGATTTGTTACCCCTGGCCCTCCACCCCTTCGCCCTGCCCTGATTTGTTACCCCTGGCCCTCCACCCCTTCGCCCTGCCCTGACTTGTTACTCCTGGCCCCCACCCCCTTCGCCCTGCCCTGATTTGTTACCCCTGGCCCTCCACCTCTTCGCCCTGCGCTGACTTGTTACCCCTGGCCCTCCACCCCTTCGCCCTGCCCTGACTTGTTACCCCTGGCCCTCCACCCCTTCGCTCTGCCCTGCCTTGTTACCCCTGGCCCTCCACCCCTTCGCCCTGCCCTGACTTGTTACCCCTGGCCCTCCACCCATTCGCCCTGCCCTGACTTGTTACCCCTGGCCCTCCACCCCTTCGCCCTGCCCTAATTTGTTATCCCTGGCCCTCCACCCCTTCGCCCTGCCCTGACTTGTTACCCCTGGCCCTCCACCCCTTCGCCCTGCCCTAATTTGTTATCCCTGGCCCTCCACCCCTTCGCCCTGCCCTGACTTGTTACCCCTGGCCCTCCACCCCTTCGCTCTGCCCTGATTTGTTACCCCTGGCCCTCCACCCCTTTGCCCTGCCCTGACTTGTTACCCCTGGCCCTCCACCCCTTCGCTCTGCCCTGATTTGTTACCCCTGGCCCTCCACCCCTTTGCCCTGCCCTGACTTGTTACCCCTGGCCCTCCACCCCTTCGCCCTGCCCTGATTTGTTACTCCTGGCCCTCCACCCCTTCGCCCTGCCATGACTTGTTACCCCTGGCCCTCCACCCCTTCGCCCTGCTCTGACTTGTTACCCCTGGCCCTCCACTCCTTCGCCCTGCCCTGCCTTGTTACCCCTGGCCCTCCACCCCTTCGCCCCGCCCTGACTGGTGGGGGGGGGGGGTTAAGGGTCAGTGTTATGTCTCTTCCTCGTCAGCGGACCTTTCTGATTTCCCGTCAACTTGCAGAAACAGGAAATATAATCCATCGCCACATGATTCACTCCAGGGGGTGGGAAGTGGTGGGGGAGACGAGGAGGAATATAACTGTCTCCCTCCATCCTTTGGCGCGGATCTTGGTTTTGACGTGAACTTTAATATAATCCAGACATTCAGATACTTATGACAGATGGGTTGCAACGCCAAACATCGCCATTCCGCCTCTCCCTCTATATTTAATCAATCAGCGACAGGATTCAGCAACGTCTATTATATTTCTGTGTAATGCCAAGTAAGAGCAAATATGGCAATTTAAAGGAATAACTTGTTTCGAGTAAAACAACTCAGCATCTCAGTTATTTACATTCGCGGATTAAAGAATTTCATTCCTACCTGGAAACGTGACCCTGTTACAATTGTTACAATTGGACATCGTCTCCTACAATGACCAATTATCGCCGTCTAGCCGAGACATTTCCAATGACGTCAGAACATCAAGTACGCACCAGTGTGACCCCAGAGAAACATATACTCACAGTACGCGACTATGAATTTTCTATTTGCCTCAGACATACATGTTTGTTTATCGGACAGCCGGAATATCGAATTATACATTCAAGGCAGGTCTGAGTGAACACCCACAACAGCTGGACTCCTACATCTCACGTCTGTGGCCGTAAATTTTGACTCGACACAGTAAGCCTATATATATAGAGGAAGAATCATTATTTCAGTCACGCAATGGCCTTCGCCTCGAACATTTCCCCTAACGTAATAATGTAACGTTGACTAATAATCTGATGCAGTTTACGATATATACAACTTAACCAGATGAGGGTAAAGACAGAGTATAAATAGTGTATGAGAAAATGAGCGCTCCCCGTCCACTGATGAAAGACATTTAACTAAATTTCTATCAAACTATGTTGGTAGAAATCAAGATTTGATGTAGTAATTAATTATCGTTACTAACGTTGTGAGATCTCCGTATGTCACTGACTCTGCTATATCTCCTCCTTTTCTTTGGAATTGTCAGAACGCATTGACAACCACACATGTCATCGGTAGCTTTTGAAAACCCTCTGAGATTACTGCTCGCTTCCCGGCATCACAGTTTAACCAGCTTAATATTATTGGCCACGGGGAGTAGGCGCCGCCGACGTGACTCCCGAGCTTGGCGATGAAGTACCAAAATCTTGCAAATGGAAATAGCTTGACGTCAATGCCGCCTATCGGATGGCGGCCAGAGAGATACATGTATGGCTGGACGTGTCTCCCGGGGTGAGCGACGGCTGCACGGGGTCAGTGGGTGGTGTGGAAGGAAGGGGGGGTGGGGAGGAGGAGGAAGAGGAGGAGGAGGCGAAGATGTTATTTAGATATAGGCGGCTGGGTGTTTGTTGGGGGGGTGGGGGGGGGTGAGGGGGTGTACATCTTTAGGTATGTGGGGCTGGGTGTGTGAAGGTGGGGGTGGGGATAGGTTAGGGGTGTAGATATTTATGGGTATGGGGGGATGAGGGGGAGGGAGGGTTGGGAAGAGGAAATAGTGTGTGGATTGGCATGGGTGAGGAGGAGGGGGGAGGTAGGAAGGACAGAAATGGGTTAGGGGTGAGGGGGGGTGGAGATGGGGGGTGAGGATGAGGGGGTTATTCCCGCGAACAGAAAAAAATGACCTGCGGCCGGGGCTGGTCGTGAGCGCGTCCCGGCTACGCGCATGCGCCCTGATTACCGGCCGGAATGTTGCGCGGTGGCGCGAAGGCCCTATAACGAAATGGATACACGTCACTCATGGCAATAAAATGTGTACGCCAGGGTGACATTTGTAACGAGGATAGTTATTGGCGACGGCGGTATCTCAATATGGCTTGCAGTCTTTGTCCTCACCCCCCCCCCCCTGCTATCCTGGCGGCCGCCACACCCATCCTCCACCCCCACCCACCGTCCCCTCCCTTCCCTACTTTACCCCACGCTTACCCTGCCCCACCACCCTCTACATTCTTGCCATCCCATTACTCTGCTTTCCCCCGTGTCCACTTCCCCTGCCGTCTCACCCTCTTCCTGCCACGCCCTCCCCCTCTCCTCACTTCTCCTTCCATTCCCCTACTCCTCCCCTACCCTCCCCTCTACTCCCATCCCCTTCACACCCCCCTTCTCTACCTACCCTCCCACCCCCTCTCATTTCCTTCCCTCCATTCCCAACTCCCCCGCTCCGCCCCCCCCCCCCCTCCCTCGCCTCTAGCCATTTCGCAGCGCTCGCAGGCACAGGAGATTTCATCCCCCCCGGGCCCGAGCACGTGGCTCGGCAGGTGAGACGCACGAGTCCAATTTGCCATATTAGTGGTGCCCGGGAGGAAGATTGCCTTCGGGGCCAGCTTCGTCTTCCCATTTTCCCGCCGTCGAAGGTCGATCGACCTTGGCACACAGAGATAGTGGGGCTAGTAAATCACCAAAATGCCCCGGAACATGAACAATTATGTTCGGAACATTAACATATATTAGCCAATTTAGATGCAAACGGGTGGCTGGGGGTTGGGGGGGGGGGGAGTGTGGAGGTGACTGAGAAAGGGGGTGGGGGGGGGGGTGGAGTTACTGTATATTGGGAATGGGAGGACGATACCAGATGACGTATGTGCAATATGTCGCCTGGGTATTGTAACTTAAGGGCATATTGAATATAGGGGGGGGGGGGGGGGCACCCACGGACCACTCACGGACGGCGACGGAGGGACGATCCAAGATGGGATACAAAACCACAGGATACGTCCATCCCACACTATTTCTGCAAATATATATCTTATTATGGGTCCCAGTGTAAAAAGTGGCCATTGTGCCGTCAAGGAGAGGAGTTGCGTAGAAGACGTGAATTGAAGTCGTGAGGTGACGAGAGACATATATGGTAATGAGAATGCTTTCATAATAACACATATGTCTCTACCGTCTCCTCACCACTGGAGCAGGAAACTAGTCCGCAGATGTGCGCGGGTTAGAGAGACATCCGAGCTACAGAGCAGGTGTCTGGAGAACCACAGGAAATATACAGAACGTATGGGACGTGATATATCACATGATATCTCCATATTTATGAGGAATATGTATAAGGCGCGGACTAGAGACGGTCATAAGATACAGGAAAGAGGTGACATAGAGTAGGACGTCACCAAGAAAGAAGGCGATCACAGGACAGTTGAAGTATCGAAAAAGGTGTGACCTAGAAAAGGTGATCTTCAGTAGGACGTGACCAGAGACATATGTAAGCTTCCAGGATGACGTTACATCAAAAGGGATACGACCGCGATAACCACGTGACCAAGGATAGGAAGCGACTTTGAGTCAGAGGTCAGGGGCGGATCTAGGGGGGGGGGGTTACGGGGGTTGCAACCCCCCCTTGGGAACCTGAACATACACTGTTAAAGTCGGCTTCTCCGAGCATCTCCCACCCCCTCCCGGTCGCAAGTTTTTCAGAGGGCAACCCCCCCCCCCCCCTTGGCAAATTCCTAGATCCGCCCCTGGGAGGTGATCTAGAGGGATGTGACCCTCTAGAGTAGGAAGTGACCTTGAGCAGGAGGTGACTTCGATGGAGATGTGACCTAGAGAACGACCCAACCTTGAGTGTGAGATTGCAACGGATGTGACCTTAAGAATCATATTGCATGGGACGGAACCTTGAGGGTCATATTGCAAAGGACGTGACCATTGCGTGGGAAACGACTTCGCGAAGGGTATGACCTTGAAAAGAACGCGACCTATACAGGGATGTGACCCGGAGAATCACGAGGGTTGGAGAGTCACGTGGTCAGCACTCAACGTATAAAATAGAAAGTGGTTGGAACATGATAACAGCGTATCCAAAGGCAATTAAGAAACAATTGACTGTCCTGACAAAACTCGCTTACAGTAACTGTAGACTTGCTATATAAGGAGAGGAGTAACTGGCAAAAGACCAAGAAGCACATATTTTAGACAAAGGCATAGATCCGTTGCGAAGGACGGGCAATCATTTTCTCACAATATGAATACAATCGTCTGAAATAATTAGAAAGCATCGGTTTGTTGCCATACAGAGAAACACAAAACGAAAAATCACCCATGGTGTGGGCCCACACTTTTGTACTTACACTGTTACATTTTTCCTGGCACACCAAATAATTGTATTTATTCCATAAGAACCTGATACATCGTCTTAATCAAAAACCGAATGGTTTCCCACAAGGAGAACTATTCTGTATCAACAGCTTTAACTGAAAGAAACGTTGTATCTTTGCCTTTGATTATATATTCAGTGGTAGCGTCGATCTGAGAGTATTCTCAATACATGGACTGATTTGCTATAATTTACTACGCCATCGATATGGCGTTTTATGAATATTTAATTGTTCTTGGGTAAAATAGGCCAAAAGGTTGGGGTTGATGATCAAAAGGCGTTATAGAATATTCAACGATGAACCAAATTCGGTGCAGCGAGCGTACACGAAACGTAGCGCGTGTATCTCTGGATTCTTACTGTTTGGTCGCGTAACCGTGGCAACGTGACGGTGATCCATTAATTAATCGACTGACAAGAAAGCGAGGTCAGGGTGGAAGTGTAGCATAGATGGCATATGCTATAATACCAGTGTGCGAGGCAGGGTGCAAGCACCTGTGCCAGACCAGCTCTCAACGGAAGTAAGTCTAACTTTAGTCAACGTATCAATTACGAATGCCATAATATCAATTGAACACACGTGTAATTAATAATACGTTGAAAATTCTGTTGGAAGTCAAGCGCAGCTGTCTCATGAACACGTAACATGTATAAATGACATACACGTCCAATCGATTAGGGAAGGTTGGCCTTTAGTCCACGTCTACACCTTACCTTCGTCAATCGATTGGGGAAGGTGGGCCTTTAGTCCACGTCTACATCTTACCTTCGTCAATCGATTAGGGAAGGTGGGCCTTTAGTCCACGTCTACACCTTACCTTCGTCAATCGATTAGGGATGGTGGGCCTTTAGTCCACGTCTACACCTTACCTTCGTCAATCGATTGGGGAAGGTGGGCCTTTAGTCCACGTCTACATCTTACCTTCGTCAATCGATTAGGGATGGTGGGCCTTTAGTCCACGTCTACACCTTACCTTCGTCAATCGATTGGGGAAGGTGGGCCTTTAGTCCACGTCTACACCTTACCTTCGTCAATCGATTAGGGATGGTGGGCCTTTAGTCCACGTCTACATCTTACCTTCGTCAATCGATTAGGGAAGGTTGGCCTTTAGTCTACGTCTACACCTTACCTTCGTCAATCGATTGGGGAAGGTTGGCCTTTAGTCCACGTCTACACCTTACCTTCGTCAATCGATTAGGGAAGGTGGGCCTTTAGTCCACGTCTACATCTTACCTTCGTCAATCGATTAGGGAAGGTTGGTCTTTAGTCCACGTCTACACCTTACCTTCGTCAATCGATTAGGGAAGGTTGGCCTTTAGTCCACGTCTACATCTTACCTTCGTCAATCGATTAGGGAAGGTTGGCCTTTAGTCCACGTCTACACCTTACCTTCGTCAATCGATTAGGGAAGGTTGGCCTTTAGTCCACGTCTACATCTTACCTTCGTCAATCGATTAGGGAAGGTTGGCCTTTAGTCCACGTCTACACCTTACCTTCGTCAATCGATTAGGGAAGGTTGGCCTTTAGTCCACGTCTACACCTTACCTTCGTCAATCGATTAGGGAAGGTTGGCCTTTAGTCCACGTCTACACCTTACCTTCGTCAATCGATTAGGGAAGGTTGGTCTTTAGTCCACGTCTACATCTTACCTTCGTCAATCGATTAGGGAAGGTTGGCCTTTAGTCTACGTCTACATCTTACCTTCGTCAATCGATTAGGGAAGGTTGGCCTTTAGTCCACGTCTACATCTTACCTTCGTCAATCGATTAGGGAAGGTTGGCCTTTAGTCTACGTCTACACCTTACCTTCGTCAATCTATTGGGGAAGGTTGGTCTTTAGTCCACGTCTACACCTTACCTTCGTCAATCAATTAGGGAAGGTTGGCCTTTAGTCTACGTCTACACCTTACCTTCGTCAATCGATTAGGGAAGGTTGGCCTTTAGTCCACGTCTACATCTTACCTTCGTCAATCGATTAGGGAAGGTTGGCCTTTAGTCCACGTCTACACCTTACCTTCGTCAATCGATTAGGGAAGGTTGGCCTTTAGTCCACGTCTACACCTTACCTTCGTCAATCGATTAGGGAAGGTTGGCCTTTAGTCCACGTCTACACCTTACCTTCGTCAATCGATTAGGGAAGGTGGGCCTTTAGTCCACGTCTACATCTTACCTTCGTCAATCGATTAGGGAAGGTTGGCCTTTAGTCCACGTCTACACCTTACCTTCGTCAATCGATTAGGGAAGGTTGGCCTTTAGTCCACGTCTACATCTTACCTTCGTCAATCGATTAGGGAAGGTTGGCCTTTAGTCCACGTCTACACCTTACCTTCGTCAATCGATTAGGGAAGGTTGGCCTTTAGTCCACGTCTACACCTTACCTTCGTCAATCGATTAGGGAAGGTTGGCCTTTAGTCCACGTCTACACCTTACCTTCGTCAATCGATTAGGGAAGGTTGGTCTTTAGTCCACGTCTACATCTTACCTTCGTCAATCGATTAGGGAAGGTTGGCCTTTAGTCTACGTCTACATCTTACCTTCGTCAATCGATTAGGGAAGGTTGGCCTTTAGTCCACGTCTACATCTTACCTTCGTCAATCGATTAGGGAAGGTTGGCCTTTAGTCTACGTCTACACCTTACCTTCGTCAATCTATTGGGGAAGGTTGGTCTTTAGTCCACGTCTACACCTTACCTTCGTCAATCAATTAGGGAAGGTTGGCCTTTAGTCTACGTCTACACCTTACCTTCGTCAATCGATTAGGGAAGGTTGGCCTTTAGTCCACGTCTACATCTTACCTTCGTCAATCGATTAGGGAAGGTTGGCCTTTAGTCCACGTCTACACCTTACCTTCGTCAATCGATTAGGGAAGGTTGGCCTTTAGTCTACGTCTACATCTTACCTTCGTCAATCGATTAGGGAAGGTTGGCCTTTAGTCCACGTCTACACCTTACCTTCGTCAATCGATTAGGGAAGGTTGGCCTTTAGTCCACGTCTACACCTTACCTTCGTCAATCTATTGGGGAAGGTTGGCCTTTAGTCCAGGTCTAAACCTTACCTTCGTCTGGTCCAATGAATTGTTCTCTGATCGTGTGTATGTACTTCGAGTTCGAGTTACGTATATAACATATATTTAAAGACCACTGTCGCGGCATGACTCATATAATTACGTTCACTGCGCCGACATTTCTCTGAATCACGTGACTAATACACTGCCGAATTGTTTTGTCTCCATGACAACATTACCTTTATGTTAACTCTTAAACAAATTGATGAGTTATCAATTAATCAATCATTATATTGCATGCTAAGGGGCAAAACATGCAACAATGTCCCACTTTTGACGACGTAGTACAAAGCAATAATCGGATTCCCCCGATTCGGATCCCCCCTCGTGCCGCAGACACCCATAACCCATAAAATAGGTCCTAAGCCTCGGCTTCCTGAGGCCCGTGGCGACTGACAATGTATGCGGTCGGTGGTAACACCGAGATGTGTCCCAGGTAATAAAAGAATCTCTGACCGAATCGATCTCGGTCTATGTACGTCCAAATTTATTCGAGAATGTAACCTCTTCCCTCATAACGACGAGTGAGGAGGACGAAGGGAATAATAAAGACATAGCGGAAGTATCCATTTTTTGCCACTTCAGCTCGGGAGAAAGTCGGTACAGAACACGCGCTGACTAGTAACCATGGCAACAGTCAAAGCTACTTGAAATCATTGATCGAAACCAAGTGTTGAGTAGTAACCATGGCGGATTTCGAATAGTTTTCTGGCGGTAGGGTCGCATGTCGCTTGTCAAATAAATTCCGGTTGTACTAGTTCCTAAAAACATGAAAACGGTGTCCTTTCCCATGATGTAACTTAAATTAAAGATTTTTTAGCAAGGGTGAGGAAGCGTGCCAAGTAAACCAGAATATTTTGCCAGCTCGGATGCACTGGGCTAGACTCGAACAGCAGCTTCCTTCGTTGGACGCCTTAGATCGAAACTATTTTGAAAGCTTTTCATGTAGCTTTTTCTCCCGAGATCATGTCAATCTTCAAATGCGTAACATTCTATGACCAGAATAAGCAGATATTTTTACTTACATAACACCCTTGCCTGCTGGCTCTACTGACCAACCCACAATAAGCTAGGGAACTACACACAAGTCGGTGACGTAATGCACATAGATCCGCTGTCAGGCAAATATTATATATTTATTATTATTTCATTTGATGCTTATACCGTAGTATATTTTATGCAGATTGTTAACCTTCTATTTTAGCATAGCACATACACATTTTGGCATTAAAGGCCATCTGTATAAGTAAGTTACTTCAAGTTACTTCACGCTATTTCAGTGGCGACCTCATGCCGTAGGGGAGGCATGCCTCCGGTGGGTGCTAACCCCTCTGCTTACAGGATATTCAGGGGCGGATCTAGGGAATGGATACTAGGATTGGAAAATTTCTGCGACCGCGGGGGGGGGGGGGGGGGACAATTCTCAAAAAGCGCCATTGAAAAAGTTCGACGTTAACCGTCCTTCATATCCCCTTGCTTGAGGAAGGGGGGGGGGCTAAACCCCCCCCCCCCCGCCACTGATATTTATGCTAGATATTGCACACAGCGGGGCGCCTCTCACTATACTAGACCACCCCTGCCGGAGCGTCGGTCTGACAGAGATCATTCGATAAAACCTTCACGACGCATTATTCAATGGAAAACAGACACACGAGGGGGCAGAGAGGGGGGGGGGGGGTGTATGCCATAGTACTCAGTAACCCCGTAGATACGTTATTGTAACTAGTGCGTAGGTCTACCGACTGGCGTCATCGATTCGTTCTTTCCCCGCCCCCATTGTAAGCCTACTATAGCACGAATAAGACGAGTGTGTAGTTCCCTGTGTAGCATATCAATTTTTCTGAACGACAACCATCGACTGTTTCTGCGAGGCACACCTTGTCGATAATATGTTATGAACACCTGCACCATATGTTGATATACAAAGAACTATATCTGGTCTATGTAATGTCAGTACTGCCGTCACCAGACTCATCTACCACGACTGAAATACAGAAAGAGTTGTTTCACTTTATATGGAGCGGAAAAAGGGAAAAGATAAAACGTTCTGTGATGTATAACAAGAAATCTCTAGGGGGACTAAATGTGTCAATATTACAATTCAGGAAAGAGCCCCCAAGACAGCTTGGGTTGAGAGGATTGCCCGGAATGATACTATAGCAGCAGCGATCCTTGAACTCTACATTAGCCCAGTGTATGCAGTACTTTGGCATTGTAACCTAGAGGTTAAAGATTTCACCCAATCGGCACTCCTCCTTAAAATAGGTAACACGCTTTTCATCGATATCATTAAGGCTTGGTTGGAACTGCATTATCATGAGGTAATTGACAAATGGACTGTGATGAAAGAAATGATATGGCTTAACTCCTAAATAAAAACTGACAAGAAGGTTATTTGTTACACTGTTTGGATAAAGTCGGGTGTACTGTATATAGAAGACTTATGATCGGTTGATGGTTCTTTTTTTTAACTTTTGACGAACTATGTAACAAATACCCGAAGGCTAACTTTAACATTTTACAGTATCATGGTATATTGCAAAGTATCCCTTCAAGATGGAAATCTCAGCTACTTCAACAGATAGAAATTGTGCATAGACCTAAAGACCGTCTATACGATTTATACATAGATTCTCAAAAGAAATGTAGGTTTGTGTACGATATACTAATCCAGAAAACACTGAATATACCGACTCTACCATTGGAGAAGTGGAACCATGATTTAGGAATCGTCTTAACAGAGGAAGAATATCGGTCCTATTTCAATAAAATCCTATTCGCCTAGTACTATTGACTGTGTAAGACTTCAGGAGTTAAATTAATGCATCGTATTATTTACACAGGTGACAATTTTATGTATATGGACTAAAGGAAAGCGATCTATGTGTGTTTTGTCAAGAAGAGATTGACACTTTAATCCATTGTTTTGTACATTGTGAAGTAGTCAAGCGATTCTGGATTGACGTCTATGAGTGGATAGGTATGAGATCTGCAATGAAACTGCCTTACGACGCGAAAACCAGTTTGTTCGGGGGAATTAATTATGAAATAGATTTCGTAATACTTATATGTAGGAAGTATATCTATGAAAGTAAGTATCGCGCTCTTTTCCCAAAAATATAAATAGTTTTGTTACGAAATTACGTAATATACTAGAATTAGAGAAACCGTATTACGAGAAAAAGAATTAATTAAAAGATTTTGAGATCCAGTGGAAAAGCTTGTCAGTTGCACATAAGAATAGAATAACCAATTGGCAGCCTCGATGGTCAATACCCATTATTGGTATGTATATATATATGTACCCCATGTACCTCTGCACAGCTGTATCAATTGAGTTTTGTTTTTGAGCAATAAATCTATATAAAAAATTAAACAATTAAAAAAAAGCACATGCACCATACTTAATCCCTGTAATACTAGCAGCGGGCAGACGCTTGTCGATTGTTTCTACCTGTAGGCTATAGCCAGCAAATAGTTCACATCATTCCACTGTGAGGCGCCACTGCATGTGCAATGCATTCAGGGCATTATTTGGGGTTTTGCGAGATGTCAAGATGGCGTCATCGCGTAACATATTCTGTAGACAATTATACATAAGATATTGCCATTTACGAAAAGACAAAAAAAAGTATGTCTTTTAGAAATAAGTTACATACGCTCGTTAATTTTCTACGTGCCTTGCCAGTAACCTGGAAATGTGGCATTTGTCTCCGTACACAAATATAATAAGATAATATCAAATATTTCCCAGAAGTAATTTTTACTGGTGGAGACTGGCAATTAATCAAGGGTCTGGAGTTACTTCGGGAAATGAAATGAAACATTGGTGTTCAAGCCAAGAAACCTCCCGAGGCAATGACATGGGGTTGAATGAAACTTTTCCCATATGCAGGAGCCAGGATTCGAACCTACGACCCGTTGATCCGCTGCTCAGCCTCCTTACTAATTGATATTGGGATGCTCCCAGTCAATTAGGTAAGGGGACGACGGATGGAGAACCTGGTGGAGATTGGAGTACCTTTATTATGCTCTGGTAATAATACGTTAATACGTTACCACGATTTACTTATATTGGAATAGGTTTGAGTTATCATTACAGTTAAAACAGCGGAGGATCTCCGATGCGGGAGCAACTTGGGTGGGGGGGGGGGGTCTGCGCCTACAAGAAGGCATGTTGTTATATTATGACCATAATATGTTATATTCAGATTGCAGATTGTCTCAAAAGCGGTATATATTATAAACTTTCATTATTGTTGTTGGCATTATAAATATTTGAAGGTATCCTTCGTTGACATTGGAAGAAAGAAGGTTTTCTCATATTTATAACTAAGTCACCCATTAGGGACCTCGCCTCTGGCCAGGGAATGGTAGCGCCCACAAAAGGAAAGGAGAAGGAAACGGGATATTAGGTCGGATACAAGTAAAAAGGGAGAGTATGTTGATGATCATGTGGATGGTGACTGCTGGATATGACTAGTCCACTAGGCATAGGTAATGTGTTTTTCTGAGAAAAACTAAATGGAATTGGTCTATAAATTCTTTGTTGTGATTGATGGGGCACATTGAAATGTAAATTCGTTGTGAATTGTAAATTCGAGTTGTGAGCCTTGTAAAAGTGTGAAATGGACCGCAAATCAGAAAGAGACAAATCTGTGATTTTCCAGGTCGGTAATCTTCGTTCCTTTCCGTCAAATGGTCAACGAGCCAATCACAATGGAGGAATTCTGTTGGTTTGGCAGCTCGATATAAAATGTACCGCAAAGCAGTGGCAGATCCAGGCGCCGGAGGGGCACAGGGGGCACGTAACCCCACCCCCCCCCTTCTCTGAAGAAGGGGGGACAGTCACTTCTTTATGCACAACATCACCAGCACCCCCCCCCCCCCCACCACCGATCGCAAGTTTCTCACTGGATCCTGTCCTGGATAGTAGTTAAATAAATGACATCTTGAATTCGCAACTGCATCAAGTTTGTATCTGTGACATCGCACGAAAAAGCTGGCCATGAACTTCGAAAACTCTGCGAAATGTTAATAGGTACAAAAAAAAACACACACACAAAAAAGGAGTGCGTTTAATATTAGATCGGGGAAAAAAGTCAACTGGAGGCGTGAACAAACTGACGGGCGGTTTCCACCCTTGTCACAAATGGTTTCTTCGCGCTAGTGAAGACAAACGTCTCCGGACCCCAACCCCAGGTGGCGCCACTTCCTCCCGTCAGTCAAAATTTGAATATAAATATCCCTCCCTGCCTGCCCCCCCCCACCCCCCTCTCCCACAAACCCTCCTTCCCCACAACTTTGTCCTTGGAGAATGACCTTCTCAGGCTTGTCTCACCGTATGAATGTCGGAAGTGTGCGTGTGTGGGGGGAGGGGGGAGGGGGGAGGAGGGGTAGGGGTTGAGGTGGGATATGCTGATGGCGGGGAATGGTGGGTGAGGGTGGGGGTGTAGTGGAAGCGGGCTTGATGGGCGATGGGGGGGTGCCATGGATGAGGGGGCTTGGTGGGTGAGGGGGGGGTGCCGTGGATGGGAGAGGGCTTGGTGGGCGAGGAGTTGTGGGGTGCAGTGGATGGGAGAGGGCTTGGTGGGCGAGGAGTTGTGGGGGGGGGCGCAGTGGATGGGAGAGGGCTTGGCGGGCGAGGAAGTTGGGAGGGGGGGGGGGGGTGACGTGGATGGTAGAGGGCTTGGTGGGCGAGGAGTTGTGGGGGGGGGTGCCGTGTGGGATGGGGCTTGGTGGGCCGAGGAGTTGTGGGGGGGGGGGGTGCAGTGGATGGTAGAGGGCTTGGCGGGTGGGGCCTATAGTAGGCCTCTAATACAAGTTCCACACAATGCTTAGTCCTCTCTCCATGGGGCGGCCTGTATTTACATGCACCGGGTGACCCCACCGAGGCTTCTTTCAAACTGGACAATAGGGAAATGGGCGAAGCGATTAAAAAATGCATACCTAAAGTCACCCCCCCCCCCCACCCAACAAGAAAAAAATGGGAAAAAAAAATATACCAGCTGTCGGAGCCAAAGGCAATATCTGAGGACCGTTCGAGCCTCGCTGTGTCGCATCCTGGGGGTAACGGAGGTACGAGTGTGGGCGGGTGGACTGGTAGAGGGGGGGGGAGGGTGGGAGGGTGGAGAGCAGCTTTGTATGCCAGGCGTGGTCGCCCGAGCCGGGAAGGGAGGGGGGGTGGGGTGTGTGGGTGGGGGGGGGGGGTGTACATTAACTCGTGGCCTTCTATCGTCGCCTTCCGACAAAGCCGTGCAAACAAGTCGTTTGACGAGGGGTGAGCGAGCAGGGCGAAGAGGTCCCTCGGGCGGTGTCTTGCCTCTTGACTCACACAGGGGTGATGGACGATCCGTTTTAACGGATCTAAGTAAACGCAGACCCGTTATGTTTTACCATAAAATGGCGTACGGCACGCGCACAAGAACTGCTTGTTCTGTGGTTGCCGTTCAAGTTGTGTACAAAATAATCATGATTACCATGATTATTATCTGTTGATGAGTTTATATAATAATGTGCCACCTGCAGCAAGCCGCAATAGAATACAGAGCGATGGTGATTGCAGGTCGTCTGGTAGGGAGGTGTGGGCGGGGTAGCGGGGTAGGGCGGGGTGAGGGGGCTACGCGTGGACACCAGTCGTCTGATATGGAGGTGTAGGAGGGGAGGTGTGGGCGGGGTAGCGGGGTAGGGCGGGTGAGGGGCTACGCGTGGACACCAGTCGTCTGATATGGAGGAGTGTAGGAGGGGAGGTGTGGGCGGGGTAGCGGGGTAGGGCGGGTGAGGGGGCTACGCGTGGACACCAGTCGTCTGATATGCTGGTGGTGGCTGGGGGGGGGGGGGGGGTGGGAGGAGTGGGGTGTGGTGGCGGTAAAGGGGCTACTTGAGGGGGAGAACAACTCTCCCGGAGATTTCCCCTCGGTCAGTTCTCAATCGCCCGACAATCCCCCCCCCCCCCCTCCCTCTGGATAATTCCCCCCTAAGACAATCCCCCCAGGCAATTCCTACCCGGACAATGCCCCCCCCCCCCCGCCCCTTCCAGACCATCGAGGACTGCTCGACCCTGGAAAACGCCCATCACCAGCAGACAGGTCTAAGTATCCAAAGCACCCAACCAGGGCACAGGAGTATTATCTATTAAGATATTTGAACTTGCACATGGGCAAATTTAATTTCGTAAGCGATTCTGCTTTTGTGTCTAAAGTTGGGCGGTTTGTGGCCGCGCGATATCCTGGGCGTACTGCCCCCCCCCCCCACCTCCCACCCCTTCATAGGGCCCCTGAGGGGGGAAGCCATGTCGCGTGTCGATTTTAAGAAAAAGTTCCATGTCGCGTGTCGATTTTCAGAAAAGGTCGATGTCGCGTGTCGATTTTAAGAAAAGGTCCATGTCGCGTGTCGATTTTAAGAAAAGTTCAATGTCGCGTGTCGCTAAGTCTTATGTCGCATGTCGATTCTAAGACAACCCCAATGTCGCGTTGTCGATTTTAAAAATCACCGTGTCGCCGTGTCGAAAAAGCCCCTATGGGGCCCTCTTCATAGCCACGGGGTCCCCTCTCTAATACGTCCGCGCCTTCGATATAGTTTAAAATTCTAATCGTACAATGTTATCTGTAACGTCAGTACCCATCAGCCTATGGAGACCCAGGGCTTATTGTGGGCTGGTTGAGAGACGAAACATTATAGGAAACCCGCACATCTACAATGCGACCTAACTGGTTATAGAACAGACAGCGCCACGCCGCTTCACACGCTCAAGACACTGTTGGTGGTCCGGAGGTTTGACCGGCGGGGATTGTGTGGGGGGTTCTCCGTTTGGGGGGATGTGGGTGGAAGTGTCCGGGGGAATTGTCCTAGGGGGGAATTGTTCGGGAGGGAATTGTCGGGGGGGGGGGGGGGTTCCGGGGGGAGTTTTCCGGTGGAGAGTTGTCCGGGGGGGAGTTGTCAGGGGGGAGTTGTCCGGGGGGAGTTGTCCGGGGGGGGGGGCTTGTCCTAGGGGGGCATTGTCCGGGAGGAATTGTCCGGTGGGGAGTTGTCCTAGGACCAATTGCGGGCCCCTGGGGGTGGGGTACGCACGCCTTCAGACATCTATGGCGGCTGTTACATGATGAGCTGCTCGGTGTGACTGCGATACAAGGCATGGTGAGCCACCCAGGGACAATACGTGTCTTATCTCGAACATGCCGTGAATGAACTGGGGACCTGGGACTAAAACTAGCAGTGCTGCTTTGAGGCTCTTGCCACAGGGTATTACTCGGTGGCATTACTTGCAATGACTGGTTGGCCGTAAAGATTGAACCTCAATGGGAGGCCACACGCACCCGGCACCCGGCACGTGCGCGTCTATGCCTATAGCTTTGGTTTCTTGCTTGAGAAATTAGTTTTTTGTTGGGAAATTTGGTTCTTGCTTGAGAAATTTGGTTTTCCCGGTCATAGGTCCGTATCTACGATTCCTGAACGTCGCACGTCGCCAGTCACAGCCAGCCACAGCCAGCCACAGCCAGCCACAGCCACAGCCACAGCTAGCCACAGCCAGCCACAGCCAGCCACAGCCAGCCACAACCAGCCACAGCTAGCCACAATCAGTCACAGCCAGCCACAGCTAGCCACAGCCAGCCACAGCCAGCCACAGCCAGCCACAGCCAGCCACAGCCAGCCACAGCCAGCCACAGTCAGCCACAGTCAGCCACAGCCAGTCACAGTCAGCCAATGTAATGGTTGATGTAAATCACAAGCCCGGACCTTCATTATACCAAATGGCCACGGAGTCACTGCATTTTTATATTTAACATATTATGAAGAAATATACCGAAGAGTTACTGGCTAAAGAAAAACTCTAAAGATGCTACTTAGCACTCCACCGCCCAGTGACGTCATGTAGGATTCTGTCGTATATGCGCTTTCATTGGCTGGCGACGTGTGGCGACCGTTATCTCTCTGCCCCTCCCTTTCCTTCTCTCTCTCTCGATATCTCGCATAATCCATCCAGCAAGGCGCGTAAGGACGCGGTAGGTTACATAATCCGTGGGAGCTAAGAGCTTAGGTTACACGCGGCCACTGTGAAGTTACACTTATCGAATTTCTACTACATTGTGGTGTACGCAACTGTTATGTATATATGTATGTAAGAGCAATTGATTCAAGTTCAGCAAGAGGAATTCACATAGGCAGTGGGCCTGTTTTCCAATTGCCAATAAAATATGTTTAAACTGAGTTACACGCGGCCATTTGGAGGTTACAGAGGGCCACGCCAGGTTACGAAAGCCCACATCCAAAAGGTTCCCCCCTCTCTCTCTATGCCCCTCCCTCTTTCCCTATCTCTCCTCACTCCTCACTTCCCACATACCAACACCTGGGTTACATCCTTGTAGCCACAATGTTGCACCGAAAAGTTGCAGATATATAAATCAATTAAAGTGTCTTGCATGTTCTAGATAATCAAGGGAGGCAAAAATGTTCCAGTTTTATTTATTATGCTCCCATCCCACCTAACCCTAGTTATGTAACCGTATAATTTAGCGCGCGAACAACTGGCTCCAGTAATTGGCTTAGTATATCATTGACGGCTATATCTAAGCCTTCCCTGTTATGTTATAGACATGTACCACCGCGAGCAGTGGGCAGATAGACAGAGGGGTTGAGTGAGAGACCGACAGGGTGGGGGGGGGGGGGGGGGGGGAGAGGGAGAGAGAGACAGAGAGCTAGACCGAGACAGATATAGTTAGATAGGTGGATAAATATATAGACTTTTAGGTAAAGCGATACATGGATCAGTAGATAGATAGATAGATAGATATACAAATATATAAATAGGTAGATAATTTGACACACACAGATAGAAAGACAGATAGAGATAGATAGAAAAAGGAGAAAACAGAAAGAAAGACGGAACACAACACGTTAGAGGTGAAATGGCGAGACAGACATAAACACATACAAACAGACAGACTGAAAGAGGAAATGAGAAAGAAAAAAATATAGGAAAGCAATAAGCCGGCCATCAACGTCTGTCAGACAAGCGTGGCGTGAGCCCTAGTTTGTATTATATTAAGAACCGGGGTTCATACCGAACTAGAACGCGCGGCGGGATTCAGACCGGAAGTGAATGAGGGCGACGCGCCCCAGTCCCACAGGCGGCGCCACTAGTAACTATCCATCGGAATTGATTATAATGGGGTGGAAATGGGGGGGGGGGGGGTGGCCGGCACAGGGGTGGGACGCCTCCCGCATCCGTATCCCAGAACGTCAGTAAAGTAATTGTCAATAAGTTGATATAATGGTTGACTCTCACCACCTCTAATATCCGGTTAAACTATGCTAAATCCTAATTGGTATGGTTGTTTTGTAACTTAATGAATAAACAGCGAACAAATATATATTTTATTTGTTTTCAACCATGGTAAAGCAACACTATAACGCCAAGTCATCTATGCGTGAAGGGGGGACCGGTGTGCTGTACAGCCCCACTGTTCCACGTGGTTTCTACGGAATTCGGCGCCGAAATGCCAATCCTGATCTTTTCTCTTCCTATGACATCTTCGTCCCAAATTTTAACTGCAGCCTTGTGTCGTTATCAATATTACACAGTATCTACACGGGAAACAGAGGCGGATCCCGTTTCTTCTGTTCCCTTTACCAATGTCAGAAGGACGCATATCATCACTGGTGTCACAGGACGCATGCTCAACACATGGTGCGACTAGTCTGACCCAGCACTGTTGTCAAATCATATGCTACCAAACACTGGTATTATTCAGTAGTGTCAAACGTAAGATCCACCATTTGTGGCATTGCATAGTTCACAATGTGTATCAGATTTACAAAAAAAATGCACGAAAAGAGCTCCAAATGGTCTCAGACATTATGCAGCTCACGAAATGTGTCATACGTTGGATCCACATATGGAAGCGAGTCAAACCATTCCTACCAGCCTCATCGTTTTACTCTCGAATCTCGTTGAGGAGCAAATCGGCCCGTCTACAGTTACACACAACATATGGTGTCACAATTGGGATGCACCACAAATGGTGTCACAAGTGGGATGCACCGAAAAATGAAGTCACAAGTAGGAGGCACCACAAATGGTGTCACAAGTGGGATGCGCCACAAATGGTATCACAAGTGGGATGCACCACAAATGGTGTCACAAGTGGGATGCACCACAAATGGTGTCACAAGTAGGATGTACCACAAACGGTGTCACAAGTGGGATGCACCACAAATGATGTCACAAGTGGGATGCACCACAAATGGTGTCACAAGTAGGATGCACCACAAACGGTGTCACAAGTGGGATGCACCACAAATGGTGTCACCAGTGGGATGCCCGGGGGAGAGTAAGGGTCGACTTGATACCAGTTGACACATGGTACAAGGCGATCTGAGAGACACCTGTCACTCAGTCTTCTGGCGCCCTCTGGTGGGTAATTCCACAGCAACTTGCGTTCTGGCGAACGTCTGGGTCTTCGGTTACAGCGGACACCTCAAAGTGTACGAGTAGACTGGTCGTGAGCTCCCTCGGGCGAGTGTTCCCTGAGCTCTACGCATTCTGTAGGCTGTCCGTGTCATGGTTCACAACCGTTCATCAATTCGTAATTTTGGTTCACAACCGTTCATCAATTCGTAATTTTGGTTCACAACCGTTCATCCTTTCGTAATTTTGGTTCACAACCGTTCAACAATTCGTAATGTTTGTTCACAACCGTTCATCAATTCGTAATTTTGAACCATATGACAGCAGAGCCCGATATAACAGTGAGAGGGGCATGTCAATAGATTCGCGTGGAGTGATGTACGTAAGGACATCAATATTATTGATTACACGTACGTAACGGTCACCAGTCAATAGAACGTGGTGTGAGTGGGGGCATTGGGTACAAACTGTCAACAGAAGGCCTCAGCATTGCTATATACTGGACACGGACAGCCTACAGAGACATTGTCAGTGCTATATACTGGACACGGACAGCCTACAGAAGGCATCGTCATCGCTGTATACTCGACACGGACAGCCTACAGAAGGCATTATCATCGCTATATACTCGACTCGGACAGGCTACAGAAGGCATTGTCATTGCTATATACTGGACACGGACAGCCTAGAGAAGACATTGTCATCGCTATATACTGGACACGGACAGCCTACAGAAGGCACTGTCATTGCTATATACTGGACATGGATAGCCTACTGAAGGCATCGTCTTCGCTATATACTGGACATGGACAGCCTACAGAAGGCATCGTCATCGCTATATACTGGACATGGACAGCCTACTGAAGGCATCGTCATCGCTATATACTGGACACGGACAGCCTACAAAAAGTATTGTCATTGATATATACTGGACACGGACAGCCTACTGAAGGCATCGTCTTCGCTATATACTGGACATGGACAGCCTACAGAAGGCATCGTCATCGCTATATACTGGACATGGACAGCCTACTGAAGGCATCGTCATCGCTATATACTGGACACGGACAGCCTACAAAAAGTATTGTCATTGATATATACTGGACACGGACAGCCTACTGAAGGCATTGTCGTTGCTATATACTGGACACGGACAGCATACAGAAGGCACTGTCATTGCTATATACTGGACATGGACAGCCTACAGAAGGCATTGTCGTTGCTATATACTGGACATGGACAGCCTACTGACGGCATCGTCATCGCTATATACTGGACACGAACAGCCTACAGAAGGCATTGTTATTGCTATATACTGGACACGGACAGCCTAGAAAAGACATTGGCATCGCTATATACTGGATACGGACAGCATACAAAAAACATTGTCATTGCTATATACTGGACATGGACAGCCTACAGAAGGCATTGTCGTTGCTATATACTGGATATGGACAGCCTACTGAAGGCATCGTCATCGCTATATACTGGACATGGACAGCCTACTGAAGGCATCGTCATCGCTATATACTGGACACGGACAGCCTACAAAAAGCATTGTCATTGCTATATACTGGACACGGACAGCCTACAGAAGGCATTGTTATTGCTATATACTGGACACGGACAGCCTAGAGAAGACATTGGCATCGCTATATACTGGATACGGACAGCCTACAAAAAACATTGTCATTGCTATATACTGGACACGGACAGCCTACAGAGACATTGTCAGTGCTATATACTGGACACGGACAGCCTACAGAAGGCATCGTCATCGCTGTATACTCGACACGGACAGCCTACAGAAGGCATTATCATCGCTATATACTCGACTCGGACAGGCTACAGAAGGCATTGTCATTGCTATATACTGGACACGGACAGCCTAGAGAAGACATTGTCATCGCTATATACTGGATACGGACAGCCTACAAAAGGTATTGTCATTGCTATATACTGGACACGGACAGCCTAGAGAAGACATTGTCATCGCTATATACTGGACACGGACAGCCTACAGAAGGCACTGTCATCGCTATATACTGGACACGGACAGCCTACAAAAAGCATTGTCATTGATATATACTGGACATGGACAGCCTACTGAAGGCATCGTCATCGCTATATACTGGACACGGACAGCCTACAGAAGGCATTGTTATTGCTATATACTGGACACGGACAGCCTAGAAAAGACATTGGCATCGCTATATACTGGATACGGACAGCCTACAAAAAACATTGTCATTGCTATATACTGGACATGGACAGCCTACAGAAGGCATTGTCGTTGCTATATACTGGATATGGACAGCCTACTGAAGGCATCGTCATCGCTATATACTGGACATGGACAGCCTACTGAAGACATTGTCATCGCTATATACTGGATACGGACAGCCTACAAAAGGTATTGTCATTGCTATATACTGGACACGGACAGCCTAGAGAAGACATTGTCATCGCTATATACTGGACACGGACAGCCTACAGAAGGCACTGTCATTGCTATATACTGGACATGGACAGCCTACAGAAGGCATTGTCGTTGCTATATACTGGACATGGATAGCCTACTGAAGGCATCGTCATCGCTATATACTGGACATGGACAGCCTACTGAAGGCATCGTCATCGCTATATACTGGACACGGACAGCCTACAAAAAGCATTGTCATTGATATATACTGGACACGGACAGCCTACTGAAGGCATTGTCGTTGCTATATACTGGACACGGACAGCCTACAGAAGGCACTGTCATTGCTATATACTGGACATGGACAGCCTACAGAAGGCATTGTCGTTGCTATATACTGGACATGGATAGCCTACTGAAGGCATCGTCATCGCTATATACTGGACATGGACAGCCTACTGAAGGCATCGTCATCGCTATATACTGGACACGGACAGCCTACAAAAAGCATTGTCATTGATATATACTGGACACGGACAGCCTACTGAAGGCATTGTCGTTGCTATATACTGGACACGGACAGCCTACAGAAGGCACTGTCATTGCTATATACTGGACATGGACAGCCTACAGAAGGCATTGTCGTTGCTATATACTGGACATGGACAGCCTACTGAAGACATCGTCATCGCTATATACTGGACACGGACAGCCTACAGAAGGCATTGTTATTGCTATATACTGGACACGGACAGCCTAGAAAAGACATTGGCATCGCTATATACTGGATACGGACAGCCTACAAAAAACATTGTCATTGCTATATACTGGACATGGACAGCCTACAGAAGGCATTGTCGTTGCTATATACTGGATATGGACAGCCTACTGAAGGCATCGTCATCGCTATATACTGGACATGGACAGCCTACTGAAGGCATCGTCATCGCTATATACTGGACACGGACAGCCTACAAAAAGCATTGTCATTGCTATATACTGGACACGGACAGCCTACAGAAGGCATTGTTATTGCTATATACTGGACATGGACAGCCTACAGAAGGCATTGTCATTGCTATATGACAGATATGACTTACGAACATCGCCGATCTTGTTGAATTCGGATACCGGGAAGGTCAAGGGGGCGGTTGGTTGGTTGAATATTCAGGACGCTTGAACCACTTTTGGTCATATCGCGTCAATGGGAGAAGTGAGGAAGAGTGGACCCATGTCCCCGGGGGTAACCTCCTACTCTTTGCGAAGAAGGACATCGAATCTGTATCCTGCGACCACACAGATATGGCCACAGCGGGGCGCGAACCACCGATCCGCGTGCCGTTAGGCTCTCAGGTGGCCAGAGAACCGAAGGGGGACAAGTAAGCAGTTGCCGGGAGCTGTGTACGTAATAGGGCTTCATGCCTGGCAAGTGAAACGTGTGACCTTTAATCAGCGATTTAAATTAAATTAGCGAATGCATTTCTATGCAGTAAAGATAGAGACAAATGGACAGAAGTGAGGAAGATACGTTAGACCAAGTGTAACTTGCCAAACTGCATTGACGACGCTATAGGAAAACCAGCTATTGGGCAGTTATCTGGCGAAGAATATCGCGAACTATATACATATATGTAATAGTGTTTCATATAAAACAACAGAAATGACCCAGTTGAGTAACGAGATTGATGAAGCTGTTGAACAGAGATGTTGTACAGTAGCGTATTAGGCAAGCTTTTAGATCATATCATTCTGAAGAAAAATGAGCATATATTTCAATCCTGTGATCAATAGTATAGGTTCAAAAAGGGCCATTCTGCCTCGCAGTGCACCTTTGTTTACAAAGAGGTGATACAATACTATATGAATGGTGAAGGTAATGTATATACAGTGATATTAGATGCAAGTAAAGCTTTTGATTGTGTAAATTATATCAAACTGTTTAAGACTCTTATTGAAAGGAGGATATGTCCCGTCATTGCCAGGTTCCTTGCAGTGCTGTACACTAATCAGAGTGTGCGAGTACAATGGGCTAATTTCGTTAGTCCTGCGTTCACTGTGAGCAACGGCGTTAAACAAGGTGGTGTAAGGTCTCCTATTCTGTACTGTGTCTATTGTGACAAACTGATAGAACGACTGAAAAACTCGGGCCTTGGGTGCCACATTGGCCACATCTTTGTCGGTGCCTTGGCTTATGCAAATGACTTAGTTGTACTTGCTCCAAGCAGACATGCTCTTGAAGCCATGTTAAGCATAGCAAGTGACTTTGCAAACGAGTATGATATTAAATTCAATCCCAAGAAGAGTCAACTGTTGATATTTAGTCGCGCTGATCTTTCAAATACAAAAATAGCTTTTGAGGGCATGCTGTTAATATCCCCCAAAACGGCTGTACATTTGGGTAATCCCGTCAACTCTACTAAAGACGATGGAGGTGTCCATAATACCCTCAACGCATTCAATCGCAAAGTAAGCGTCTTTATAGCTCAGTTTAAACATGTGGCGCATGACGTTAAATATGAATTATTCAAGGTTTTATGTCTGTCGGCTTATGGGTGCCAATTATGGGATTTCTCGTCCACGGCATGTCAATCGTTTTATATAGGTGATACGCCTTTTATATAGGTGACTATTTGATTTACCTTATCGAACTCACTCTAAATTTCTTCCAATAATGTGTAATGACCTGGCCGTTGAAGTACAACTTCACAACAGATTTATTGTTTTCGTAAAAAGTATGCTGGTAAGTACGAACCCTTGCACGAATTTCTGTGCACTGTTATTCTTAAAGGGAAGTAAATTTAATACAAGTAAGAGTGTTAATTTAATATGTAACAAATATCGTATCAGTAAGTACAATTTTAGTGCTTTATCAGCCAGCCGCTTAAGGCAGTACGTCTTAAATCATTGTGAACGTGCCACGGAAGAAGATTTAATACGTGTCGGTGCCATAAAAGATTTTTTTTCAATTAAGGCCACAAAATGCAGGTTCTGACAACAATGATGACATAACTGACATCATCGAGTATTTATGCACTGATTAGCACAGACCTAAACCTTTTTTTTTTTTTTTTTTTTATTGTGTTGATGTTTCTGTTGATTTCTTACGTTTAGGACGTTTCTCTGAATTTTTTTTTTCTTGTAATTTTTTTCTGTGACTGTCATCTGTACTCCGAATACGAATAAAGATATGTAATTGCCATCAAGTCCATACGTCGCACTAAACGCACACCCTCACCCTCACAGCATGGGTACCTACAGCCCGACAGATGGATAGATGGGTGGACGGATGCTGCCTACAGCCCGACAGATGGACAGATAGACAGACGGGTGGACGGATGCTGCCCACAGTTAGACAGATGGACAGATGGGTGGACGAAAGCCGCCTACAGTCTGACAGATAAGACAGACGGGTGGACGGATGCTGCCTACAGCCCGACAGATAGACAGACGGGTGGACGGATGCTGCCTACAGTCCGACAGATAGACAGATGGGTGGACGGAAGCCGCCTACAGTCCGATAGATAGACAGACGGGTGGACGGATGTTGCCTACAGTTAGACAGATGGACAGATGGGTGGACGAAAGCCGCCTACCGTCTGACAGATAGACAGACGGGTGGACGGATGCTGCCTGCAGCCCGACAGATAGACAGATGGGTGGACGGAAGCCGCCTACAGTCCGATAGATAGACAGACGGGTGGACAGATGCTGCCTACAGTTAGACAGATGGACAGATGGGTGGACGAAAGCCGCCTACAGTCTGACAGATAGACAGCCGGGTGGACGGATGCTGCCTACAGCCCGACAGATAGACAGATGGGTGGACGGAAGCCGCCTACAGTCCGATAGATAGACAGACGGGTGGACGGATGCTGCCTACAGTTAGACAGATGGACAGATGGGTGGACGAAAGCCGCCTACAGTCTGACAGATAGACAGACGGGTGGACGGATGCTGCCTACAGCCCGACAGATAGACAGATGGGTGGACGGAAGCCGCCTACAGTCCGATAGATAGACAGACGGGTGGACGGATGCTGCCTACAGTCCGACAGATAGACAGATGGGTGGACGAATGCTGCCTACAGCCCGACAGATAGAGACGGGTGGACGGATGCTGCCTACAGTCCGACAGATGGACAGATGGGTGGACGAATGCCGCCTACAGTCCCGACAGATGGACAGGTGGGTGGACGAATGCTGCCTTCAATCCGACAGATAAACAGATGGGTGGACGGATTAATAGACGGGATGCGACACTTGCTGTCACCGCCCCCACCCCTCCTCGACCCTTGCTGTCACCCCCCGCCACCCCCCCCCCCCACCCCTCCACCTTCCTCCTTGTGTCTATCTGTCTCTATACATACACAGTTCACACCACGGATCATGGGACTCACCTTGTAAGGGAGCTATCGGGACACTGACCCTGGGGATGACGACGACGATACTGATGATGGTGGGCGCGATGAGGTAGTGTGACAACTTATATATGTGTTTGACTGTAGTGTAGTAGTTTGTCAGCCGTCTCCACTCCGGCCAGTCGCTGCCGTTTGTCTCGAACAGCGGACGGAACGTGGGTCGTGTGACACTAGTACGGAGTGGACGGACGGTTGTAGCGAACAGATGATGAACCGCTACAGCCAACTGAGCCAGGGAGCCAGTCAGCCAACCTAGGGAACCAGCCATCTACAGCAGGCACCGCGGGCACGACCGGCAGCGCAGAGCAGGGCAACAACAACCGAGGGCTGGGTGGGGGAGTGGGGGAGGGCATAGTAGGGTATGGCAGGGTGGGGGAGTGGGGGAGGGCATGGTAGGATATGGCAGGGTGGGGGAGTGGGGGAGGCATGGTAGGGCATGGCAGGGTGGGGAAGTGGGGGAGGGCATGGTAGGGCATGGCAGGGTGGGGGAGTGGGGGAGGGCATGGTAGGGCATGGCAGGGTGGGGAAGTGGGGGAGGGCATGGTAGGGCATGGCAGGGTGGGGGAGTGGGGGAGGGCATGGTAGGGCATGGCAGGGTGGGGAAGTGGGGGAGGGCATGGTAGGGCATGGCAGGGTGGGGGAATTGGGGGAGGCCATGGTAGGGTATGGCACGGTGGGGGAGTGGGGAAGAGAATGGTAGGGTATGGCAGGGTGGGGGAGTGGGGGAGGGCAGGGCAGGCTGGTTGTGGCGCAGGGAGGGGGGGGCTGGTTGGGGGGGGATCTGGTTGGTCGGTGGTTTGGTATGGTGTATGTGTATGGAGGGCGGGCGGGACCGGGTGGGTTCGGATTCGTATGTTGTGAGGTGGACCTACCTACATACAGGGGGGTCGTGGCGAAGGGGCTTCGTGGATGGCCTGTCCGGGGCAAGGAGGTGGGAGACCACTGGCAGCTGGCTGACGGCTACTGGCTGTGCAACAACAGGAATGGCAGGTTGTGGGTGGGTGGGTGAGGAAGAGGAATGGAGAGTGTGGCAGGAGTGGGTGGGTGGGGAGGGGGATTTGTACCGCCTTACATGTATGATTGGCTTGGGTATGGGGGAGGGTAGGGTATGGGGGAGGGTAGGGTATGGGGGAGGGTAGGGTATGGGGGAGGGTAGGGGAATCGTTGGGGGTGTTATACAATCGATGGTTGTCCTGGTTGGGCCACTGTCGACGGGATGGAACGGGGGCGGGCGTGGGGGTGGGGCCGGTAGCAGGGGTGGGGGGTGGTGACAGTTATAATGCGACATGACCCTGAGACCTAATCCATGCACGCATGATCTGGTGAGAGAAAGGAAGGGGGGGGGGGGGGTAGGTGGAGGGTGAGGAAGGTACCCTATTCATTCCCGTTGGCTGCATGTACATGTATTTACATTACTGACCCACATAGGCAACCCAGTAGCCATAGTAACAGTTGTGCTACAACAGTCAGCCCCACTCCCCACGTGCTCCTTATTGTCATGGGAATCATCGACGTCTCACATGTTAAGCCCCAGCCCCCCCACCCCCCCCCCCCCTGGGCTCGCGCTAGGATATTTTTTTCATTAGCCAATTTGGCTAATTCAGTGGAAAAACATTAGCCAAAATTAGCCAAATATTTGTTGAGGATTTTCTGGTTCCATTTGTTGAAAAAAACATGAATAAAAATGTGTTTGTAGTTGAAATTTTATATTCGCCATTTTGGCGAGTGTCCAGGAAGTTCTTATCGCCAAATCCCGAATT